>CAOLHI010003193.1:0-195691 GCA_948474755.1 Ctenosaura bakeri | reverse complement strand
CACACACACATGCCTATGCACAATAGGCCCTTCACATTCATGAGGGATAGGGACAGAACCCTTGCAAATGTCAAAAAAAATCGCATAGGCCAGTGTGAGCACAGGCCCTGGGGCATGCAGGGATGTAGCGATCACTGGCCCTGCACAGCCCTGCGGCCCCGCTGTTGGGCATCTGATCAAATGCAGGCCCCAGCATGTTCAAGGATGCAGGGATCATTGGTCCTGCATGATCCTGCCATGCAGAGAGCCCAGAGTGTGAGGAGGGAATGGGGGGCAGCAGGCACTTCCATGAATACTCAAATCCGTGGAAGTGAAACCCGTGAATGCAGAAGGAGAACTGTATACAAATGGTTTACTGTTAAAGTGGAATAACACATGCTTTTACTGAATGGCGGTGCTTTCCAAAGAGCTTTCCACTGTTTTCCAGTGGTATCATACACCACAGTGTTGTTACCATAGTGTTACTTTTTAAAAGCTATTTTTATTATCTGAAAGTAATGGTGTGCTAATGCTACGAGTACCAATGGAGGTTTATGAACAAGACAACTTGAAACAACTGACTAGCATGATACATGCTTTTGTTCTTCACAAGGGAAATTTATCAAAAAGGTTAGGGGATGGCATAGTCTGTTTCTCTTACAATGGGAGTTCTGGGCAGTGATGGGTGCACTGTAATGATATTGTAATAGTGTTATTATGACTTAATGAGCACGAAAGAAGCAGATTTGAACAGGACAGCCTAAAACAAACAACTAATGTGATAAGCACTTTTCTTTTTCAAAGGAGAAAGACATCAAAAATGTGGTGTATGTGCTCTGTTTCTCTTCCTGTGCTACCTCTCATGATCAGAAAAATTTGGGCAGTGATTGGTGTGTGCTAATGACATCATGCTGTAATAACATTATTGCAGCTATATTTTTTTCAAATGTGTGTGTGCGCGCACGCACGCACACACACACATATATAGGCAATCCAAACATAAAACACAAAGTGTGTCAAATGGAATGGTGATAACAGTATTAGTGCACATGCAAAAAAAAAAAAAAAAACCTCTGCAAATCACACTCTTACAGCACAAGTGAGTCAGGGGTGTGATGTATAGTGTCAACAATTAGCTATCATTGTGCGTACAACTGAAGTGGTTTTCAAATAGTGTAACCCAGCATGGCATGATAAGGACTTAAATAAATACATCCATCCAGGCCCAGTCTTAATTCTTAAAAGAGTGCTTTATGTGAATGTGAATACCTGCCTATTGAATCATGATTGTATTGAATTAGATTGCCACATTTCTCCCCCCCCCCGAAAGTCTCCTTGATCTTTCCCAGCTACACAGCAGGTAGGAAAAGATGACCCTTTCTATGCTTTGGTCCACACAGATGATATTAAATTTTGCTGCAGTTCATTTTTTAAAGAATTTACCAAAATTTGCAAAGTTGCACATATGTAAGATGGAAAGAACTAGAGATTTAAATGATCTAAATACAAGGGAGGGCCCCCCTCCCCCAAGCTGACATATATCCCTATCTGTACTCCCTATTCCTATTGAAGTTTCTCCTTCTGGCTTGGCTCCTCAGCCTGTAGATCAGGCTGAGTAATGTAATGAATTCCATGTTTTTCAAAAGAAATACTTCCTTGATTCCGGTAGATTTTCCTTGGTGTATTATATATACCAGCCTTCTCAAATATAATATACATCAAGGGAAATGTATCAAAATAAAGGAAGTATTTCTTTTGAAAACATGCTGTTCATTATAACACAGGATATGCTACGAATTCAGGAAGCAGAAGGTGAATCTATTCTTAATTAGCCAAATATTAGTTTTTCTGAGGACCATTTCCATCAACACCCAACAACAGCTGCATATGAATTTATAATTTATTTAAGGCTCTGCATGTAAGTGAGTCTGATTGTACTCTCCTCAGCTTATAAGTGAAAACATATGTTTGTAAATTTTCCTCAAACTGACTTTAATTTTCGCTGTATATTTAATAATATTATTCCTGCTTTGCTTCTTGAATGTAGAAAGGTTGTGATAATTTTGATCATAGTTTAATGACTGGAAAGACAGTAAAGCAAGCTTATTGGCATGCAATTTTTGCATTGTTTTCTTGTTGCATAAAGAAGGCAGACCATCTGGAGGTGGAGAAAAAATGTCTTTTTCTTGAACTAAAGAAACATGGCAATATATTTACCTCTTTTAACCATGTAGTTATTATAGCCCTGCATGAATTTGTTTCTAAAATTGTACATTTTATTTCAAAAGTCGATTAAATACATAAATATACACATTGCATATATTACATAAACTCATTAAAAAACAAACTCATGTATGAACAACATAGCCATCAAATATATGAGCAATACATTCATTCCTATTGAAGATCTTTGAAACCGTTAAATACCCCTTTAGCCACAATCCTGTTCAAAGCCGGTGGAGCTCAGTGTGAACAAGGCAAGGGCAGGGGTGATGATGGCAGGGGCGATGATGGCAGGGGCAGTGTGTCTGGGAGGTTTCCTAGCTATTCCAGTGGCTGTTCTGTGCCTATGCCATTCTAAATACTACTGTGGTGGGCAGGATGGTGGAAGACTCATATTTACATGCCTCAGTTCCACTTCTTCACCACTGTTGTCTTCCTCCTGCTTCTCCCAATCCTTTATGCACCTGATGGTCCCAAAGCACCACATCCTCATTAAAAGCAAGTGTGCATGTTCTTTATTTTTCTCTCTGGCCATTTACAAATGAGATAATAAAAATGGTGCAGTGCATCCTCCACGGAAGACGTCTGCACCTTGGAGTGGACTGGGTCTGGATTACTTACTGTAGATCCACACCTCAGTCCACTCCAGAACGACTCCAAGTGGTCCTCCAGTGTGCTTTTGAAAGACCTGATTTTCCCAGTCTTTCAAAAGCACGGAGCACGCCACTGCGAGCCTGCTCCCTTGTGCAGATTCACAGGCGAGCCTGTGATCTGCCAAGGGCGGGCTTTAGGCTGGAGAGCTTCAGCAGTTGGTTGAGACCCATGACCAACCGGAAGCCACCATTTTGGACGCTGGAGCAGAGCGGATCGACAACCACGCACTGCTCAGGAGCAGCCTGGACCGGACCAGGGAGCCAGAAGATCCGGTAAGTAGCAGTGCGGGGCAATTCCCTCACCCCATGCGGCAATGGCCTCTGTATTAATTCTATGCCTGAGAACTTACAGTGAGAAAGCTGAAGGCAGTCAAGTAGGAACATGGGGGTGGGGGGACGATTAGCAATGTTTCTGGGGCATCCCAGCCTGTAGCCACACCACCATGTGCCCTGGCCACGTCCCTGTGCACTCTGGCCATACCCCTTCACAGTGGCCACACCCCTTGTGCTGTAGCCCCTCCCCTGGCCCCCCTTCCACACACTCCGCCACTGGATGAAGGTGACACCTTTGGAAGTTTTGGAAAAGTTGGTGATAATACTGGCTGCATTGGCTGCAGGAGCACCCATGGTTGGTGTTGGATGCAGGAAACGACTTCCACCAAGGGGCGGGAGATACCTCCTTAGGCAAATGTCTAAAGGTACAAAAGCTGATAGCTGATAGATTTGTGTAGGCATAAGGCCCCACTGGAATCCTTGATGTGTCATCTACTTTTAAATTTTTAAAAAACAAAATTACTTTTTAAAATGTTTAACTGTTTTCCATATCACTGAAACCTGTTACACTTTTCTGTATTTTGAAACAAAGGTTTCTGTCTTTGTACTACCACTGTGAACTTGTCTCAACCCCCATATTGCAAATTAGTTTACAGTGGTTTTATGATGGGTCAAATTTTGCAAGTTGCTCTGATGGCTCAGACGCAGAGCTGTGGAAGAATTGCATGCCTAGAGGTGAAAGGTGGTGATAACAGGAAATACACATTGCCTTTAATGAATGAGTGGCCAACTACAGTGGGTCCAGAAGTAATTATGAAACACAAATGACAATAAAAGGAAAAGCAACAAAAAAAACAACAGGAGACCTAGGACTGCACGCAGCCCCTGGGCCTCACTTTCCCCACCTGTGCTTTAACCTGAGATTTGAATGTCCATTTTATTTTTTTGATGGGTTTGGAGTGAGAGATCCAGTCCTAGTCTTTGTCCAACATTTCTTTCCAGCCACTCACCACCCAGGCATTCAATGTATATTGTACTTGTTGCTTCTAATTCTCACTAGCAACCTACAGTGAGATAATGTTTATGGTCAGACCTTTGGTCTATCTACCTACTTTTCTTTACTCTAGAGGTTCTCAAACTGGGCAAGCCAAGGACTGAATTTTGTACTTAAATGTGGAGAATATGGACAACAACAAACCTGCTTCCAGCCAATAGGGCAATCTCTAACATATACTGGCATCCTGTTGGTTAATCCCAACTGAAGTAAACCTATTCAATCAACTGTTGTATGGTGAGTCAATATGTAGGTAAACCATGAATTCAGTGGATCTAACAACAAGATTTAGACAACAGTATGAGAAACTGTCAAAGATACACCACCTTAAACTGAATAAGTAGAAGAAGCATACAGTAGAAAAACCGGAGCAATTTATGATTGCATATCCATCCCCTACTTTATCTGGAGAGTAAGAGTTTGTAAAGGTAATATGAAGCTGCATTTAGGAAGCACGTACATTGAAATAGCTGGCTTATAAATATACAATAATCTTAAACATTGATCATCACTAAGAAATGGCATCAAGTTAATGGGGTTATCTATGTTCTTCTGTCTCTGACATGCAAAATTGTCCATCATATAATGCATGATTAGCAAATAAAGGCATATCACTAAAGCAGTAGTTTAACAAGTTGCTGATTTGAGAGTTAGTGCTCTTCAGAAAAAGAATGATGCAATACAACCATTTTCTGAAAGGGGCTGCAATGCCAGTTTTCCCATGGCCTCTATATGTAGAGACAAAGATGCTTTCTCTTAGACACATATCCAGTTCAGGACCCTATTCACAGCAGTGAGGTTAACATCTGACCAAAGATGGCACCACACAGAGAAACTCAAGCCTTGCTCTCTCATGTGAGAGAGGACTCTGAGTGTGCAGTAGAAATGGCTAGTAGGCCATTTGTGCCCTACACTGTTATAGTGCTATTATTCCACTTTCAACATCCCATGCAATCCCGGACTTTGCAGTTTAGGGAGGGGCCTTTAGAATTCTCAGCCAGAGAGCTCTTTGGCCTCAGCAAACTACAAACTCCAGAATTCTACAGGACATTAAAAGTGGAATACCAGCAGTGTAGTGTGGAAATGGCTGAAGTCTTCTGTTTTCAGCTATGTGAGGGGAATCACTTTCCTATAGATGTTTGTACTATTCATGCAGATATCTGGAACAAACTCTGAGCCTAAAATTAACCCAGTAAGATTAATTTGTCACCTAGTATTTGTTACAACTTTAAAAGACAGTTTTGAACATTAATGTTGTTCACAGTCTGAATTTCATATTTCTTCAGTTTTCTTAATCTTTTGTTGGTATCTGGGAATGGAGAGTATCATCTTTTAAAAAATTTCATTTTTTTTTTAAATGTAAAAATAACACATCACTGGTACATTACTAATGATCAATTTAATGCACTGATTTCCTAGCACACTAAAATGCTTATCATTAAGAAATTAGATTTTGGATTAGTGTTAACACTAAGGCATTGGCTTTAGCGCTAATGCTTCCAAGCTTTGAAGAGGAAATACATGCTGTGTGTGAAGTCAGGGGCAGAGCTATCCAGCAGAGCCCTGATTCTACCTTCAATTTGTTGAGCTGAGAGATGGACTAAAGCATCTGTATTTCCAGTAGATTAGTTAGAAGCAATGCAGGTGAAAACAATGTCATTGGAAACGGAGGACAGAGGAGAAGACTAGTGCTCACACACTTCCTTTAAAAAGAGGAAACTCTTTTAGGTCCATTTACACAGTCCTGCAACCAACATGAAGTTGTAGCCAGGCCAAAATTTAATCTGAGGTTAAATTGAGGAGCAACACAGGAACTGCAGGAGGCTGCAATGGTGATATTTTATGACACTGTTTCACTATTGATTTCTTTATTGTTAGGCTTGTTTTCAACAGTCTCATGGTTTATAGTTTCATGGTAGGCGGCTTTGTCCTGGATTGTACCATGTAAAGACATGCCAACAATGTACAAATGAACAAACACTAAATGCTGGCAAGGAGAGACTTCATTCAGGATTGAAGCAGTTTGTGAATGTAGTGTTGAGCCACAGCTTAGTGTTAGGAGCAAGCTAGCCCAGTGGAAAGACAGATGGGAGTCTATCTAGGAACACAGATATAAGGTTCATCACTCCCAGAGTCCTCAGTGATTGCTATTGATAATTAAAGCATGATGAACAATGATACTTTGTCCCTTTAACCTAGTGTTCTGAAATAACTTGGGTCACTAAATCCAGAGCTTGGAAAAGTTCCTTTTGTGA
Source organism: Ctenosaura bakeri (assembly GCA_948474755.1). NCBI lineage: Eukaryota > Metazoa > Chordata > Lepidosauria > Squamata > Iguanidae > Ctenosaura > Ctenosaura bakeri. The sequence goes on along the minus strand of CAOLHI010003193.1, from coordinate 189,254 downwards.
TAGTGGCCATGATGACCGGGGGATTCTGGGAGTCACAGTTTAAAAAAAAGGCAACCTTTTCAAGATCTGCTAAAATCAGCAGACATTTTTCATAGGAACTTAGCAATGTCATGCATAACACATCCTGTGGACTGTGTTCTCAGTTCTTCCCATGGTTCTGTGGCACTACTTCACACAGTTGTGTAGGGACAGGGGGGGCAGCAATGGAGTGGTGCGCCCCCAGAGGCAATTTTTGAGGGGACCACCATGTGACATAGCCCTGCCCTGTGTGACAAAGCCCTGCCTCCCACATGATGTAGCCCCCCCTCCATGCACTCCAAACTATGCCGCTGACCTCACAAGTAATATAAAAAAACAAGCTAATGTAAAACTCACCTTAGAATTTCCTGGTGTGCAGATTGAAGCCTTTTCTGGCAACAGGTTAGGAAAGATTTTTTCTTAGGACCTGCCTGCCAATTGTAGAGCAGCCATTTACTCTGCTTATGTTTTACCTTTTTTTTTAATGTTAGAACTTTTAATTGAAAACGATTTCCCATTTTAAGTTTTCATGCAAGGCAGATATGCATTTAACTAAAGTATCAAAATGTAGAACAAATTGCAAATTTCCACCTGACTAGCCTTACAGTAGTCTGATTGGGTTGCTTGCTACTTCCATAGTTTGCTTTACCTTGTCATTCCTGCATATATTTAAATTATTAACATAAGCAGGTGTGCAATAGTGTGTGTTTTTTTTTCCTTCTGAGAGAAGAAGGTGCCTGAGGATAAATGATTGAGGTGCTCACAGAATAGTCTTGGCAGTCTCAATGGAAGGAGAATGAAAATATGTTCCTACTTTTCCCCTTTCAGCTGGAAGGCAGGCATATAATATACCCACTGGCATACAAGTAAAATAAATGGATGAAAATGTGGAGCCAGATTGCTACATTCACTCATCCTTGCTACCTAATGGTACTTGCAAAGCAGAAAAAAAATGTATTCTTCACTTCCCTTTGATTTGTAGTTCAGACAAGCAATAATTTGTTGTTGAAGGGCACAGACTATTAAAAAAAGTATATAATTTTTTAAAATTTGAACCTATATATATAAATTTTCATATGTTAATTTTATGCAAAGCATGCCTTCTTTCTCCCTTCTTCTGGTGATTTATTTCATTTTTTTTCACAATACATAAGTGGCTACCTTACATTTATCTCAGGATGAAATGACTTTTTTTCCAGTTTTTCAGTATCAACTGCATACATTAGAGTCATTACTAAACCCACTTGCAAAATAAAAATATGCTAGTAATCTTTGACTCACCTCTGTTTTGCTGGTGAATTCACTAAAATCTTTGATATCATAGAAAGAGCTTTATGATGACTAGAAAACATGGTGACACCATATTCAACAAGAGGTGCTGGAACAGGATGTATTGTTCCTCAAACCACTATGAATGTAACTTTACAGAAAATTGTACGTAAAGAGGTAACACTAGAAAGAGAAAATACATTATATGTAGCCCCCATGAATTTCAATTTATATTTTCTGGACCTACTCTCCAGAATATGTTATACTGTTGGCCCATGAATTTCAGTTTGCATATTAGAATCTGTTGCTTTTAGGTAAACATTTGAGAAATCCTCAGTTTGTTAAAAAAAAAAAAAGCTGCAGTGGGTTATATGATTATTTTTTAAAAAATGTATATTAGTTTCACAGAATATTTGTACATACCTAATTTTTCCAGACTGTACCCATGCAATTGTGCATGATCTAGGAGAAAGAGGGGCAGGGGGAAGCAAATGAATGTGATTCAACCTTTTGCTTAGCAGACTCATACCAGCTGTTGGATTCTTGGAAATGAAGTCCAAAACAGATTTTTTTCAAAACTGTCTCTCTTCCTGTTGGATACAAGTGGAAAGCATGTAAAATTCTAGGGACAATGCTGCAAATTTAAAAATAATTGTTATAATTTAAGTTGAAATACAACACACATGAAGATGATAAATAGAGAATATTGTAACCAGGAGAACTGTGTGCTTACCTCATCAGGCTACTGTACAGTTGTATCCAACCTATCCAGTTGTTAATGGGCAACTTCAACCTCTGGTCTCTTTTCTTATGGGCCTCTCTATTTAAACTGAGCTTGAACTGGGCAGCCCTTCAAACAGAGGACAACTTCAAACAGAACAATAGCCATTTCCACACGGGGTATTTAAAACGGTGCAGTGCGTCCTCCACGAAGGACGTCTGCACCTTGGAGTGGACTGGGTTTGGACTACTTACCATAGATCCGCACCTCCGTCCGCTCCGGAATGACCCCAAGTGGTCCTCCAGTGTGCATTTGAAAGACCTGATTTTTCTGGTCTTTCAAAAGCACGGAGTGTGCCACTGCAAGCATGCTCCCTTGTGCAGATTTGCAGGCTTGCACCAATGCGAGCCTGCGATCTGCTGAGGGTGGGCTTTAGGCTGGTGAGCTTCACCAGTTGGTCGAGACCCACGACCAACCAGAAGCCGCCATTTTGGACGCCAGAGCAGTGTGGATTGATGACCACGCACTGTTCTTCCTCACCCCGGACCGGACCAGACTGCCAGAAGATCTGGTAAGTAGCGGCGTGGGGCGGTTCCCTCACCCCGTGTGGAAACGACCAATGTCTCTCAGTAGAAATGTAAATCTTTTTAAATTTTGTTCTACTTAACTGTGAGAAAGTCATTAAAAAACTGTACAATTTTCAAAAACTATTCACTGTTCATGAGTTTTTCTGAGAAAAAAGTCTGCATGGAGATTTTTCTTTGTTACAGAAATGTTTTCTGTATTGAAAATGCTGTTTTGTGCACAAGGAACCTGTTTTCTTTGCAGATTTTTTTTCACACAGAAAATGCTGTTTTCTGCACAGAGACTGTACAAGCTTTTTTCTCACAGAATAAGCCCTGAACCTATAATCCCATCTAGGGATCTCCTCAACAGCATTTCCAGCAATTTAGAAAACCATTTTGCAACCATTTTTCAAATATTTTCAAGTATTCTTTCATTCTTTCCCTCTGCCAGCCTTTTAACTACAGGACTGTCCCTTATAAAACAGGACACAGGAAGATGTTTAAAGAAAGAGGTTGTAAAGCATGTTTTCCCATTCATTTTCTTTATTAAACACCTAATTTGTGTAATTCTTCCTTCACAAAAATCACATATGGTGGTATTCTTTCATTTCATTTTATTGTTGTTCTTTGCTGCTATTTCCTGCTTTCAATTAGAAAACAAGCTGCTTTGCTGTTGCCTATAATTTCTTCATTTTCTCATCAGATTGTCATACGATGTTTGAGAACTCTACTAATGCGGAAGGGTGAGAATTTTGTTTGTGTTTGCTCTTAATAAAAGCTCACATTCCAAATGGGAAAAGAAAACTGAAGAGTTTAAAAGTTTGAATGTGAAAGCGATGAAAACTGGCGGAATTGACTATCCAGGCCCAGGACTTTGAAAAAAGTCTGGGTTTGAATTCCTATGTGCTCAACCATCTCAATGTTGAATTATACTTCTCTCTCTCTCTCTCTTTTTTTCCACCCCTGAGAGGATCCTCATCTCTAGCAGCTATATGGCAGAGAGGGACAATATGGTCTTCTTAATGCTACCTAGTCAGTTGGGTGGAACAAAGAGGGCTGTTTGTTTTTGAAGCATTTGCCAAAATCTGTACATTTCTTTATATTCAGGATGGAAATAACATGAGTTAAAAAACAAGAGAAGACAAACCCAAACCCTGAACATGTGAGAAAGTCAGCCTGACTGATGTTTCTCATCCACATTTCCTACTTGTCCAAGGGATGAGACCTATAAAAATCTTATCAAGAAGGAGAGAGAGAAAAATTATGCACAGTTTTGAAAGTCACATCGACAAACACCTTAGCATATACATACCTCGAGAATTTGTCTACCTAAATTCTGGAGAATCCTCTTAACCAAGGACCCTTTCACACTACAGAATTATAGCGCTTTTATTCTTCTTTAAATGCCATGATTCCATCCTATGGAATCCTGGGGTTTGTAGTTTGGTCAGAGGCACTAGAGTTGCTCCTTGGCTGAGAATTCTAAAGGCTCCTCCCTACACTGCAAATACTAGGATTCCATAAGATGTTGCCGTGGCAGTTTAAGTGGAATCACACTGAAACTGAGTAGTATGAAAGTGCCCCAGCAACATTAAGATGGCTTGAAACAGAAAAGATCTGGAAGACTCTGGCCATTTCCACACTACAGTGTTAAACTGCTGCTATTCCACTTTCAACGCCCTGTGGAATTCTGGGGTTTGTAGTTTACTGAGACCAAAGAGCTCCTTGGCTGAGAATTCGAAGTGCCCTTCCCTAAACCCCAGAATTCCATAGGAGGTTGATAGTGGAATAGCAGAACTTTAACACTGTAGTGCGAAAATGGTGTCTGTGGTGTCTGCATTCATCTTTGTGAAGAATTATTTTTTTATTATTAAGATTTACATCAATCAAAATTACAATTTCTTCCATTTTTTATATACATATTCCCGTTCTTCCTTTGCTCTTCCCCCTCAACATTCCATTTTAGATGTGCTTCCCCAAAGTTACACCTTAATCTTAGTATTTTCCATATCCATTTCTCAGAAATATTCTTTTCTATTGATTATATTTATTAGTAATCATTACTGAAAATACTTTTGTTATATTTATATACCATCATTTTGATTTCTTACATTGTCTTCGATCTATATCATTTTTCATTTTTTTTAATCCACTTTATCTGTTTTGTCTCTTTTTTTCTGTCTGTTCTTTATCCAATCTAATATTGGTTTCCATTCTCTTTCAGTTTGCTGAACCATCTTATCCTGTAACAAACATGCTAATTTATCTGTTTCCATCATATTGATGATCTTGACTTTCCATTCCTCCATGGATGGAATTATTCCACCCTTCCAATGTTGTGCAATACAAAATCTTGCTGCCGTGATCATATATAACAGGATCTTTTTGTGTTTCTTTAGTTTTTTATGACCACCAATCATATTCAGTAAATATAATTCAGGTGACATTTCAAATTTTATCTCTTATTATTTCTTTCGTCAGAACATGTTTACTTGCTTACACATCCACCACATGTGGTCATATGTTCCTGTTTCATTATTACATTTCCAGCATTTTCCACTTCCCATATGCAATATCTTTTTCATTTTCAATGGTGTTATATACCATCTATAAAGCATTTTGAAATAATTTTCTCTTAAGTTCATACTGAGAGTGAATATTATATCTTCTTTCCATGTTTTGGTCCATTTCTCAATTTCTATCTGGTGTCCTATGTTCTGTGCCCATTTTATTGTTGTTTCTTTAATTGTTTCTTGTTTTAAATCTCATTCAAGAAGTAATTTATATATTTTAGAGATTACTTTAGATTGGTTTTCTGTTAAGATCTTATCCAGCTCATTTTTATTGGTTTTGAAACCTAATAGATTTTTATCCATATTAAATCTTTCTCTGATTTGTCTGTATGGGAACCAGTTCATTTCATCTCCCTGTTGTTTTAATTCCTCTGCTGTTTTCAGTTTAGAGGTATTTCCTTCCCATTTAATGAGTTCTAAATATTTAAGCAACTGGCCACTTTTTGTCAGGCTTATTTTGAAAGCTTCTTGAGGGGAGGTCCAAATTGGTAATTTCATATAAAATTTATGGTGAATTTTCTTCCATGCTCTTATTAGTGGATTTCGAATACAATGATTATTGAAGTCTCTATTTACTGAAGTTTTATTGTAATTTAGATCACCGTGCCAACTGAACTGGTTATCAAAACCTTCCAATTGTAATGATGGTGAACCTTCAGGGGAGATCCAATCCTTTATCCAATCAAGGTACATGCTTAAAAATATAGTTTTAAAGAGAGCAGACCAAATCCTCCACAATCTTTGGAACCTTGCAGTATCTTCATTTTAATCTGAGATTTTTCCTAGACCAAATGAATTTTGATATCTCTCTTTCCCATTGTCTGAAAGGTTTTTCATTCACAATCACAGGGAGATTTTGGAACAAATACATTAATCTAGGTAATACAGACATTTTTATCATATTAACTCTACTAAATAAAGATAAATCGAATTTGTTCCATCTCAAAAGGTTATTTTTTATCTGGTTCCATATCTTTTGATAATTATTATCATATAGTTCTGAGGGCTTTTTTGTGACTATAATTCCTAGATATTTTACTTTTTTTGACAATTGGAAGCCTGAGATCTCTCTCAGTATTTCTTCTTCTTTCATTTGTATATTTATTGTAAGTAACATGGTTTTTTCTTTGTTTAGCTTAACTCCAGCCAAGTGTCCATTTTCCTGTAGAATCTCTATTAATTTTGTTAAGGAGTTTTCTGGTTCTTCCATGAATAGAACTGAATAATCTGTGAATGCCTTAAGTTTGATTTCTCCATTTTTCATTTTCATCGCATGTAGTTGTTCATTCACTCCCACTATGAACTTAAGAGAAAATTATTTCAAAATGCTTTCTGGATGGTACATAACACCATTGAAAATGAAAAAGATATTGCATATGGGAAGTGGAAAATGCTAGAGATATAATAGTTGTTCATTTCCTCTAATTTTCTTACATAATACTTCTAGTGTCATAATAAATAATAGTGGTGAGAGAGGGCAGCCTTGTCGTACTTCTTTGGAAACATCAAATTGGTTAGTATTTTCTCCATTTATAATCAACCGCGCTTTTTGCTCTTTATAAATTATTTCTATCCATTGTTTAACATTTCTTCCCATCTCATATTCTTTCATCACGTCTTTCATGAATTCCCAGGAAATATTATCGAACGCTTTTTCTGCATCGAGAAACACCAAGGTGAATTTCTTACCGGGTTTTCTTATATAATGCTCAATACTATTCAGAATGGTTCTCACATTATTTCTTACATTTCAACCTGGGAGAAATCCAACCTGATCCTTGTGTATGATGTCTTGAAGTATCTTCTTTACTCTTCTAGCCAATATCAAAGCAAAGATTTTATAATCGATGTTCAACAGTAATATTGGTCTGTAGTTGTGTACATCTTGGGGATCTTTCCCTTCTTTTAATATGAGAGTAATGTTGGATTGTCCCATGTGCCAGGTCTTCTATTTTCATTTATTCCCCTAATCATGGTATACAGTGGTTTAATAAGGTCTTCATGAAGTTGGTTATAGTAAAAAGGCGTGAAGCCATCCGGTCCTGAGGCTTTTCCTGATTTCACCTCGTTCAATGCCTCTGCAACTTCATCCAGTGTAATTGGGGCATTCAACAGATTTTGTTTCTCAGACAATATTTTAGGAATCCCCTGTTTTTCCAAAAAGTTTTTTCTTAGCTGGGGTTCTCTTTTTGAAATTTCTTTTCTCCTAAACAAATTACTATAGTATTTTTCAAAAGCTTGTTTGATTTTTTCTTGTCTTGTAAAGGTCTTTCCTCCTTGTTTTATTTCATGTATAATGTTTCTTTCTTTTTTCTTTTTCAGTTTATAGGCAAGCCATTTTCCAGCCTCATTAGCCTGATCAAAATGAAATTGTCTCAGATATTTCAACTTCCTTTCAATTTCTTCCATTGTTAATTGTGGGACCTCCTTTTGAAGTATCTTGATTTCCAAATTAAGTCTTTTATCATTCGGGTTCTTTTTTAATTCATCTTGTTTCTCTTTTAACTCATTGTCCAGTCTTTGATAGGATTACTTTCAGGACTTGAACTACAAATAGATCTGTCCCCTGAATTTAGTTGATTATAGCAGCTGGGAGGAAAATAAAATGAATGCATTCACCGTGATATAGATGAACAAATGAATATATGGCCATGACACAGTTGTCAGGTTGTATTCCAAGTATCCCATGCTCAGAAATTTCAAGAGCAAAACATGAGACCTGATGTTGACACTTTGTGCTGTCACAAAAGATGGACCCTTGTCATACTATGAAGGTGATGTTACAAGGGCAGCCTCTGGCTATGTCATTAAGCGTGATGAATTAAGCATCAATTATAGTTTTCAAGGCAATATGCTCAGTCTGAGATTCTTCTCTCTCATCTTGAAAACTGGTGAAGAGGGTCTAGGCTCTGAAATTTGGGAACATTAGCCAACTCACTACTAATTCATAATTCTGCTTTTAATTTTGTATCGGATAAAATGAATAAGACGTTTTTTCTGGAAATGAAAGGAGGCCACTAGCAACCCATCTGATCTGTGACTCTCAGATATGTGCTGTGTACACAAATACGGTACTAAGCTGGCCAAACAGGAGACTTTGAGCTAAATCCAAGTGTTAGTCTCAGCTACAGTAGACTCAATGAATCAGTGGTAACTTAGTAAGTCAATGTAAATCAGTTCTGCTGAGTCAATGAGTCTACTCTAGTTAGAATTTAGGACATAGTATTGCTTAGCAAACTTCCTGTTCAGCTTCTTAGGACAGCCCAACTTAAACTTGGGAGATATGGGGCTACTGTGAAGTAGGGATGGGGAGGGAGAATTTTGTTCAGTTTACATTTTGAATAGAAGTTCCCAAATCAAGATGTAATCCAGAACACAGTTATCCTTCAGCGTTCACATGATTTACAGTGTACATTCTCTAAAATACTACTACTACTACTACTACTACTAATAATAATAATAGTAAGCAGAATTAAGGAAATTGGTGCACAAAAGATGTGTGTGTATATTTAAATGAACTGTGCAAAAAAATGCATACAAATGTTTATGCAGGCCTGTTTGGGGGGGGTTAATTCCAATTTAATCCAGAAATGGAATGGAATTGATGAGCAGGAGAGAAAAAACAACACCTGGAATTGCCAAAACAAACAAAACAAAAAATCCACCCAGGATTGACAAAGTTCCTCATCCCAAGTGTATTGAATATTATCAGATGTTCCTAGTTCCCAACAAATATGTACAAATTCTGTGATATGTGATGGCCATTTTCCTTCTATCATTCTACCAACTGGATGCCTGTTGCATGTGGACTGAGCAATTTGCCTACAGACAAACACACACACTCAGGTGGATTTGGTTTGTGATGGGAACTCCCCATGTTTGTTCAAGACAAGCAATGTCATAGGAACAGTTTCTTCGCAGCACAAATCCACTGTAAAAGTTCATTAAAAGAATCAACCATCAACTGTCTGTCTCATACATTTTATGTTTTAAAGTATTTGTTCTTGAGTTTAAACTTTGCTTACTATCTTTCCCTGTTTTCTTTAATTGTTATAGTCCTGGACTCATTTATAGTTAATGCTTTAGCCATCTTCATTCTGAAGAGCATGGAACATTACTTCGTGGCCTTAGCTTGTAAGTCCAAACCATTAGGTTTAGAAAATAACTTATTTAATATTGAGTTAATAAACCATGCCTCTACAGTTGGGTTAGTTTGTAAGATGACTGTTAATAACTGAACATGGATTTGAAAGAGGAGGCGGGATGTAATTACCTTTTTTCATTAATTTCAGACTTGCTCAGCCTCAGCAGTAACCAGACTTAGCAAGTACTCTTGCAAGATGTTTTCCCACATAATAAAGAGGTCTCTTCTACTACCACTTTTAAAAGATCAACCCTGTAGTCTCAGCCTTTATAAATGCAGTCTCCAGTCATTGCCATGACAAATGATATGACTTGGGACTTATTTTCAGATCCTGATTTGGTAACAACAGGAAAAGGTTGTGTAAGAAGCAGATTCGATCAGATAGCACACTAATAATAGAGTAAATGTTTATGGAGGCTGACTGTGACCCTTTCCGCAACTCACCCATTTTTGGGCTGGGGTGCGGTGCTCACGCAAGCAGCCTCCGGAGAGAGGTTCTCATGCCCGGGGTCCTTCAGCTCTGCATCAGCTTCCTGCTCGCTTGAGACCCCTGCCTCTTCCTTTCGCAGTGCAGCCTGGGACAGGAAGCGTGACTGGACAGGCTCCCAAGGCTCCGCATGCAGGGTAAGTGCGTGTGGGGCCCCAGAGCGATGCGCAACCACGCAACATTTTCGGCTTCAAGCTGAAAATGAAAAAATATGTGCGCGGTCTGTGTCAGGCCCTGGAGCATCACACAAATGTGAGTGCGTCGTGTGGACCGCTCCTCACATTTGCGTGACACTCAATGGGCCCTTTCACATTGGAAATGCTGTGTGAAAAGTGCCTATGTAGATAGATGGATTGGAGAATGAATAAATATTTTAGAGTATAATCAAACCAAAGTGAAATACCTTGAAGTCCTTTTTAGATTAGGAGATGTGAATTAAGTATGTGCTTAATGCTTTAATTGAAATCAATGTGTCTGCCTTTGGATGGACTCTGCCTCTAAATTTCACAGTTTGTTTCAAACAAAGTTCAGGGGAAGCAACTGTTCCTTACCTCTCTCCTGCCTTCCTCTTTCTTCAAAGAGCTATACTAGTGATGGCAATCATGTAGCCTTCCAGATGTTTTAGAACTGCAGAACATCCCAGCATTCCTCACTACTGGCTATGCTGGTTAGAGCTGATGTAAGTTGCTGTCCAACAACATCTGGAAGGATGCACAAAAGCCACCCCTTACCATAAACAGTATTGTAAGGAGGAGGCACACAACCCATCTGGAGGGCCTTATTATTCCTACTCTAAATCTATACTTTGGAATACTGGACTGCTTTCTTCTTCAACCTGAGTAACAACCAGGCTGAATTCTATCTCACTAGCTAGCTTTTCCTCTTCTGAGCAAACTTTTTAAAATTGCAGGCACTTCCTGGTGGCTCCAAAGATGGTAGGTTACCCCACATGGCATTATAATTGGGAACACCATACAGCCCAAATGCTCCCTATTTCTGATGTGTTGGATTTATATTTAACTTCTCAGTGGTTGAATTATTTTTTCTTTCTTGCATCTTCACCAAGAATGGGGCTCTAGGATGCTAACAATAACAAAAAGTAGTTCAAAAATAAAAACTTAATTATAATAGAACTATCATTGGTCCAGTGCAGGAAGAAAGGTGGTATATGAATAAATAAAAATAACATAAAAGCAAATGAAAACATTATTAAAAATACAGCCATAGAAAACAGACAGGGCTCAACTAGTTAAACGTCTACACGTTAAAGGGCTGCCTGAATAAAATAGCCTTTTCTTGCCAGTGGAAGGATGACACAGAGAGATCCAACTTAGCTTCCCTGCATTAAGATTACCTGAGTCAGGAATGTCTTCATGATGTGTGTGTGTGTGTGTGTGCAAGCAACTCAGTGCTTGTTGTTTTCATTCTTTGGGGGTAGATGGGGCTGAGATAAGGTTTGGTACAAACCTGAAATCTGATAAATGATATCTCAGCCAACTGAGAAATACCCAGGGACCAAACAGAATTGAAATGACATCCAACAAAAACACGAGCTCAGTTTGAGACCAGTGGGAAAAGGAGCACGCTGACATTTTTCCAACGCTGGAAAAAATGTGTATCTGTAGAGGAAACTGAAGTCTCTGGAGAGAACAATGAGACAATATAAAATTATGTTAAAACCTCTTTTAAATGTAGATGAGAAAGAACACATGTTTTATACAACTTTGGGGAGATTTCTAATTTATAAATGCAGTTTTTATGGGAATTTCCATTTTTATTTCATAATCCTTTTCCCATCTCAATTTGAGCATTGATTTCTGGTAAACTTTCTAGGATCACCATAATACTCAGGCTGAGAAGGAAACAGTGGTCAATAAAGTGATTGCGGTCAGGATGTAGCCTCTTTCCCCAAGGCCCTGAGGCATAGGAAACAATCTTAGAGCAATAGATACTGCCTTGAAGAGAAAATACATGTTTATGTGTTTCAGGATCCCCTTGCTGGAGGCTGCTTCTCCAGAGAGTCTACCTGAGCACATCTTCCTTTCTCTGCTCCCCATCTCAAGTTTTCTCAAACCATGGCTGGCACTAAGACTTTGCAGGAGGGAGGGATCAGTGTGGGGAGATACTGGCCCTTGTCAGAGATGGTTGGACCAAACCTCTAGAAAATACTTTGTGAAGCAAATGTAGATGTCATGTTGCTTTAATTGCTTTAGCTGTTAAGTGCACCTGTAGAAAGGGATGTGACTCAACCAAGTTTGTGCTGAGTCATGCTGATGAGCACCAGGTGCAGACAATACAATAGTTGGCCAGGATTGGCTAGGTGGCTGTATAAAGGTAGCACAATCCCAGCCAACATTGCACACATTGTCTGAATTGTGGTTGCTGGGGGCTCTTTTGGAAAGAGTAAGCTACATATGCTGGATTGCCATCTGGACTTTGTAAATATTGTATATATGTTGTAACAAAGAATAAAGAGCCTCCATATTGGAGGATTGCAACTTTGGAGTGGGTGAGTGTTACTGCCTTAGTGCATGTGTTGCTAATGGTGTTCTCTGCTGCTAGACATGCTTCCATAGCTGTGTGTAGCTATCTCTGCTCATTTATAAATAGTTTTTCCTTGACTGGCTATTTTTGCTTCTCCCCCCTTTTGTTTTTGGGGACAGCCCTTTCTGTACAGGACAGCAGAAACACCTTGTGGCATTGCAAGAGTGTAGTTTATGACTGTTTTTCTGCAACACTATGTTCCACATGCTCCTCCACTTGAGGTGGAGAAGATTGCTTTCTCCTTCTGCACTACAGTGTCCATGACCACTCCCCTGCTTCGCCTTTACCCTGCCCCTGTGTCTTTGATTGGATGCTTCAATTTTTTTAAAACTTTGCCAGACCATTTCTGCATGGGAACATCTCTAAGTAGAAACAACGTCATGGAACTTCTGGCCCCATTTGAAATACGACAGCAGGGTAGCATTTTGTGGTCTGTGGGTGCCTGCGGAGTGAAGAATGTCTGCCTCTGGCATAGCTACTGTTTCTAGCACCATGGGCTCTGGAGTGCTCACTCCTGGGCTTGTAAAACACTTCCTGGGTGTCAGGGTAGGATCTCCAGTTCCCCCACAGTGCCTTCTGAGGACCTGAGCTAGCTGTCCTCCCCACTCTTGGGGCATCTCAGGGCCACATGGGAGGGCCAAGTACAGGGGGAGGGCAATCTGCAGGTGCCTGGGGAGTTGAGGATGTCTGCCCCTGGCATGGCTACTGTCACCAGCATAACGTTAACGGCTAAGAAAGAGGTTGTTTTCTCACAGTAACTGTGTTTGTGCGGAACCTTTGCTGCTACATAAGAAATGCCCCTGTCAGCTGGCCCACCCCCTTTACTGAAAGGGAGAAGAAACCCCAGGGAGAGGGTAAAGATCAGCTTTTATTGGGAAACAACAAACAGCAACATTTATTAGCAAAGTATATAAAAGGGGAACATGAATAACCATAAGCATTACATGTATTAGCCAACTCTCATGATGGCTTTAAATTTTTAACTTTGGACCACTAACATCTTGAGTAGATATGGTCTGAAAACTGAACAGTTTTCAGTTGTTCCCAGTGACTGCAGGTCCCATTAGGCTCATAGAGTGTTTCCTGAAGTAGGAAGGCCTGTGGCTCCCATCATGCCTGTGTGCCAGATGGACAGCCTGCTCAACTGCAGTATACATGATGCTTTCTGTTGTTAGGGGGGATGCCTTCAGAGTATAGTGTGGAATCCATGAAGTCCCTGGTCAGGCAGAAGGAGGTGCAGCAAGTACCTAAAAAGATGGAAAAGACACACAGAATTTGTGTTTTGAAGTGACTGCAGTTCCCATGAGGCTTGCAGAGTGCATAGCAGGGAGGGCCTTCATGTGGAGGAGGGATCTTGGCTGGTCAGTACGCGGGGAGGAGTGGGTGAGGGGAGGTCAGTGTTGGTTTTGAGGGAGGTCAGAGTGACTGCATGTCCCATGAGGCTTGCAGAGCGCATAGCGGGGGGGCTTTGTGCAGTGGGGCAAGATGGACAGTTTCCAGTGGGGAAATGTGTGGGTCAGGGGAGGTTAGTTGGTGTTTTGGGGGTGGTTTTGAGGGACTGCAGGTCCCATGAGGCTATCAGAGTGCATATCGGGGGAGGACTTTCTGCAATGAGGTATGTTGGGCGGTTTCCAGGAAGGCATGGGTGGATGAGGGGAGGTTAGTGGACTTGGGAGGGGGGTTGAGCGACTGCAAGTCCCATGACACTGGCAGAATGCAGAGCGAGGTGGTCCTTTTTGCAGCAGGGCATATTTGGCAGTGTGGAAGGGGGGTTCTGTTGGACAAGAGAGGGCAGTGGAATATTTTTTTGGGGGTATTTGAGTGACTGGAGGTCCCATGAGACTGGCAGGGTGCATAGCAGGGTGATTCTTTTAGTGGTGGGTCATGTTTGGCAGGGTGGGAGGGGGGGTTTGTTGGTCAAGGGAGGGTGGTGGATGTTTTTGAGGAGGGAATTGAGTGACTGCAGGTCCCATAAGGCTGGCAGAGCAGATTGCGGGGGTGGTCCCTTTTGCAGTGGGGCATGTTTGGCGGTTGCCGAGGGGGTATGGGTGGGGGGAGGAGAGAGGAAGGGGTGGCATGTTTGGGGGCGGTTCTGAGCGACCGCAGCTCCCATGAGACTTGGAAACATTTACTTGGGGAAGGGCTGAAACTCCCAACATCCATTTGAGCAACCAGAAAGCCTGAAGTGACCGTCCTCCAGCCCAGCCCTCCCCCTGAAAATTAGCCCAGTGAGAAGAGGGTTCCTAAGTTCTGCAAGGATTGATTTATTAGAAAAAAACTTACCTGCCACTTTCCCCCTGCTTTTCTTCTCCTCCATCATTTCTCACATGGAGGAAAAATGGCGACAACCTCTACTTTGGTGGGCAGGGACAAATGAGGGCGGGAAGTGATGGAGGGACAAGCCGGGCACGCCCTCAGCCCGCCCATTCCTGCAAGAAAGCGTTTCAACGGTTCCGCATGGAGTTGTAGAAACGTAGCAGAAGCGGCCTAAGGGAGTGAAAACCCATTTTTTCCGTTGCTCAAATACAACGCTTTAGTGACATGCCAAGGCGCACCAGCAACTTCACGTCCACTTAATAGCGACATCGTCGTGCAGATGCACATTTCCTGAAGCCGTCGCAACTATGCAGTGATTACACCATGCAGAAAGGGCCACTGCTTCAGTATTTGTTGTCACAAGAGTGACTCAATATGGTGCCAAAGTATTTCTGCTGTGAAGCTTTCTATTCTCACCTTCATCGCCATATTCTAAATGGCTGAAGCAGCAGGAGGCTTTTCTTGGTCAGAAGCTTGTGTGAATTGTATCATTGTTAGCAAAAACAAACAAACCTTGATATGTATGCCTTTCTTCTTCAGCTCTGCTTAGGGACTGGATTCCTTTCTCTTTTAATTCGTGATTCCACTTCTTTTTCATCCTTTTTTCTCACACTTTTTCTTAGTAAACATTATCATCTCTCTCTTACTTTCTCCCTCTGGTTTTCTTCTACCCTATCTCTCTCAGCCGTTTTTCTTCTCCTCTCCCTCACTAAAAAGTAACTTGATAAATGTATTTTCCTTCCCTTCCCTTCCCTTCCCCACTCTGCTACATTCCTAGAGGTTGCTGTCCTCTTCCTCTTTCCCTAGCCCTCCTTTCATCATCTCATACTCTTCCACCGCTCCCACTCTCCTGGTAAGATTTACCTTTTTTCTCCTTTCCCGTTTTTCTCTTTTTCATTATCTTTCTCCTTCTACCTTTACTTCTCGTCATCTTCCTCCTTCCTGTTGTCTCTCCAGAGCTTTCTCTTTGGCCCTCTCCTGAAGAAAATCTTGAAGCCATGATTGGGATCTGTTACATTCTCAACATTTTAAAATCACAATGGCCATTAGATTCAATAGAGCTTGATTCTGAGTAGCATGCACAGGCAGGGTTGCTCTGCTGCTCTCTATTGTCCCACTGGCATCATCATCATCATTGTCATCATCTCCATCTGTCTTTCCTCTATATTTCATGATCATTAGTAGCATTATTATGATTTTAAAGATAGTTATTTTGGGGACAAGGAAGAATTAACAACTGACTGTTGAGCTGAATGAGAAAGGACTCCTCCATGTATGTGTGGATTTGAGACTGAGAGCTTGAGAGAGGGAAGGAGAGTGGGAGAGGGGAGACACATATCCTAACATAGATTATGCAGACCAGCATAGTGATTTTGTGTTATATTGAAGCAACACCAGTGCAACATACAAACCATGATGATATGAAGGCATTTGTAGCAAGTCATTTGATTGTCCCCTTCAGCGGGTGACAAAATGGCACCTGTTCAATGTCATAAAGTAAAAGGTTGCCAGAAGAGCAGAACCTTACAGGGAAAGACAGCAGAAGTTGCCTCATGTTCAATCTAAAACTGGGATCCCATTTGTGACTCCACTTCAAGGGGCAAAGAGGGTGAAATTGGTGCCTGTGTACAGTCTGAAGCTTTGGGGCATTCTGGTGACTGCTCCTCCAAATTCTGTACTCCTTCTGTTGAGCCCTCCCCTCATTCCAGAATTTGGGATCAAAACTGCAAATTATTTCATGTTTAGCCAAGACCTAGTTCAATAAGCATCTGCTTTAGACTAAACAGAAATGCTGACCTGAACACAGAGAGGTCAAAAAGAAGTGTTGGACACAATTATTCATATCATTATAGGGTGTTTTTTTCCTGTTACACGCTTTGTTTTCAGGAACAGATCCCAAAGGTGAACTAGCAAGGCATCAATAAAAGGACATACAGTTCTACAGATGCTTTTCAGCTTGCTGAAGGCAGTTGTTTTATTGGTACTCTGAGGGCCAGAAAATCATGTAGAAGGGGGGAAAAAATGGCCAAGATTTGGCCAGTATTTGTTTGGTAGTTTTCTTTGCACAACATATATCTTATAAGTGCTTGAGCTGAAAACAACTCTTAACTAGAAAGAGACACAGAAGTGGGTTAGAGGAGCTTAGAAAGGACAATCAAAGGGTGGTTATTATTAGTTTATAACTTTATTAAAAATGCATTTGAATTGTATTATCTTGCAGAGACACAGTGCTATTTAATTTCTTCCACTGTAGGCTTCCTACTGGCAAGGAGACAGATTAATGACTGGCTGCAGGACTCCCTGTAGTACTGAACTGTACAGTTAGGCTAATTACACTAGGTTTTTCTCTTTGCTTACTACAGAGTGGCTGATTATTATTATTATTATTATTATTATTATTATTATTATTATTATTTTTTTTAGAAGACATAGTATTAAAAAACTCATGCTAATCTCAGAGGATCCCCTTGTTTGTCTGGGAAGGAAGAGATAGATCACAAATAAAGTCACATTGACAATGACTTGGCACCCCATGTCCCCTCTCCCTCAAAGTCATCAAAAACATTCATAAAAAGCCAAATTTGGTTTGTCCATGGAATCTCAAAACTTTTGCATTTGATGAAGTGTACTGGGATCCCTGAAAGCACATACCAGAAATATCTTTTTCTCATCAGTCTTAAAGGTCCAGTGGGATTCCTTTATCTTATGTTAGGCTGAAAGACTAAGGCCCTTTCCTCAGCACCTCCCATCCTGGCATGGAGACAGGAGAAGGACAGGACCATGAGTACGCTTTTGCATGATGCTGTCACCGTCCAGTCCTTCTCCCATCCCCAGGCAGTGGGTTAAATCATTGATGGGTTTTCCCCATCAATGACCTGCGATTGTGCCACCATTCCACACTTACCCATCCTGCAGAAGGGTGGTGCTTCCTGCTCCAGCACAGCCTGGGAGTACCTGGCTAGTGTACAGAAGGATGCAGCATGTTCGTCCTCCTTTCCACAAGTACCCAGTCCCATACAGGGGTAATGCTGATGTCACGTTCCCTTCGCAGCAGAGCTGCTGCCAAGATCACCACCAGATGCTGCCTCAAGAAGGTAAGCTGCAGAAAGGGCATAACTTGGCTATGTCCTTGAATACCTCTGAAAATTATGACACCTGTATTAAAATTCTACCATGCTTTGATTGAACCTGTACATGTTCATCCTTCCAGTTCTGTTTAGGTCCAGGTTGCTCCACAGTTCTAGCCCTTAGGCTCCTATCACTACACTTGCTCTTTCCCCTTCGATCTGCTACTCAGGCCCCAAGGTGACCACTCTGTTGGATGAGTGACTGCTTTAATCAGTGGGTTCAGTGTGATAAATTGTGACCAATTTTCCTTGTTGATTATTAAATTAAAACATTCAGACAGAGATGGGGAAAATAAAAACAGTAAGTACTTATTGTATACCAAATGAAATAAAGACCTAGCCTTAGGCTGATCCATACCTATTACAGAGTAACACTTCAGTTTCATACAAAAGAACGCTTTTCCCTGAACCCTTCTGCATTCTTAGCTCTCAAAACTCTTATTCAGATCTTATGCTGCACTGTTAAACATCTCTGTTCAGTTGTTGTTCTCCTTGGTAATCCTATAAAAGGCTATCAACACCCATAAGACTGTGACTTAATATATTTTCACATCAAGGCTTGCCTGAGTTTCCATTTGAGCAGTGGTTCTTCCACTTGAATCTTCCAGACATTGTTGGACTCTCAGAACCTCCAGCAAGCTGCCGTACTAGTTAAGACATCTAAGTGGCCATTGGAGTGAATCCCTTGGAAGGACAAGCTTAACTGACTGGAAACCTTTCAAAAATTATTGTCATGGAAGACACTGTGAAATCTGGACCTCAACTTTCTCTTTGCCCCATTGTCTCTATATGACTAAAGTAAGCTCCAGGGAGAGCCAGAATGGTGTAGTGATTTGAGTCTTGGTCTGTGACTCTGGAGACCAGAGGCTGAATCCTGGCTCAACCTTGGAAACCCACTGGGTGACCTTGGGCAAATCACACTCTCTCAGCCTCAGAGGAAGTCAAAGGCAAAACCCCCCTCTGAACAAATTTTGCCAAGAAAACCCCATAATTGGTTTGCCCTACGGTCAACATAAGTTGGAAATAACTTGAAGGCATGTGACAACAAGCTATAGGAATATATAAAAGTGCTGGAAAGCAACTGTAGCCACAGTGGGAACAAGCCGCATAAGTGCTGGTTCCACTTCATTATATGGCTATAGAGATGCTAATTGCTTTTGATCTTGAATTTGCTTTTCTAAGTTCTTAAATCTTGTCTATTTGTGTGCATTGTTCTCATGCCCCTGAATAGTTTAATCCCCAGTGCCACCAAAGTTATTGTACTCCCTGTTAAAAACAACAACGACACACAATTTGTGACAACATAACCTGCAATCTGGGATAAGGTGAGCCTTCTCTAATGGTAGGTGTTGCCGTGGACAACAAACTGAACTTTGCAAAACCACATGAGCTTTCATAATGATGTATGTCATAGACAGTGCAAAGTAGGCTTTACTATATTTCTGGTGAACAAGTAATTCTTATTACTTAGTTCAATCAGGAAGGGGAAAATCCCAAAGCTTTATTTCTACAGGACAGCAAATTTTGAATCAGGTTTTCATGTCTTATGTTCATATGGTAAATTACTTTGATATAATACCTGTGTGCCTGTTTAATAAATTGAGATGTGTAAAAACTTTTTGGATGGACAGGCTTGCATTGGGTTTTTGCTGAACTGCATAATGCGAGAAAGGTAAACTATTAAACAAACACTTTAATAAATACATAAATAAATAATCCCCGCCCAGGCCCAGGCCCATATGAATCCAGTTGCATTCTCTTTACCATATATGCATTTCCTGGTTGGATGCAAAATAATACAGTTCAGTATTGATAATCTTGCAGAACTGAAATGCAGATAGACGTAAAAGTTGTCATGCAGCCCAGATATATAAATATTTTTCTAGGTGGCTTTTTCTTACCATGACAGTCAAATATGATTCAAATCGATACTTCAGGGCATTTAGTCCTTCCAATAACTGCATCAGCAGAAATGCTGGCACTTTTCCAGTAAGTAAGTATTTTTAAACATTTTAATCAAGTTGAAATGATAATGTCCTGCAGCATGAAACGCTGCTCCCCTCACAGCTGCTCCAATTGCACAAGAAGGTATATCTCATCTAGACATGCTGACTGGAAAAAAAAGTCAGAGGGGTTTCCTCAGGACTGTGATTCCTGCAGAGGCACCGCAGACTGAAACAACACTATTAGAAAGGTCAAGGAACTTTGGTACATTTGGGATCCCCAAACGCCTGACATTCTGCGACCTTTTGCACACACTAAAAGGCCTTCTATGCACCCCAGATTTCTTAAGCGTCCTGCTGCCCTTGCAAAAATGAGTTGTTCTGTGGGAAATTTCCATCTCAGTGCTATTGCCTACAGGGAGATTTCTCACTTTTCAGAGTCCTAAGTTCTATGAACGAACTTTGAAACACAGTGAAAGCTTTTTTTTTCTTCAAGAAAGGAAGCAGAAATGGTAATGCCACTGTTTCATGTGTTTTGACCAATGAAATTGTTTCCTATGCCAGCTTTGTTAGAGCTCTTGAACTACTCAAGGATGACTGCAGTAGCAGTCAAGGGCAATGGACTTCTACAGCTGAAAATGGAAGGATGTGCTGAAATTTCAGATATACCAATATTATTTGTGCAGCTGCATGAAAAGTGTAAAACTGGCAGCATTGAGAAACTCCAGATGGTCTTTGTGGTGTTTCAACCTCCTACGTGAAAGGGGAGAAGAGAGCAATAGCAGGTCAGAGGCTAAAGGTGTAACAATTCCCTGGGTACTAACAATTCTTACTGGTGATAATAAGCAGAAAGCCCAGCACAAAGTTCTTGACAGTACAAAACATGCAATGATTTTTTATAGCGGCAGGGTGTAAAACAAAAATCAGGCAGGCTATTCTTCTCTACTATTCTTATGTTGTATTTCAAATACCATTACATCACAGCCAATCTTGAGTAGAAAATGGGGTATTAATAGAAGAAAAGTAGAAGAAATGCTTCTGGTTTGGGGAGACTGTAGAGGACAAAGGGTGACAGACTTACTTTCCTGTAAATCATTATATGAATAAACGACATGTGCTGCTGGTCATGCCGGTAGGTCTTTAAATCCTGCCATTCCGTGGCCCTTTCATACTACATAATCCAGGCAAAATGAGGACACTGTCCCCCAAAATAAATGCTGCTCCCCTGAAATTTTCCTTCAGACCCCAAATTTCTAGCATTGTAGTAACTTCTAAAACCCTAGTTCAGCACACTGAAATGAAATAGAGTTTAGGCATCTAAAGAAAAGGGACAGAGAAGTTATCCAAAGGAATGTGAGCACAGCAAATATAAGAGCTCTAGGTATGAACAATTTGCAGTGTCTCTCTTTCTCTCTCCAATGCTAGAAATTTGGGAACTGGAGGAAAATTTCACCAGAAGACATAATTTTTATTTAGGAGGACAAAGCTTTCATTTTGCACCCCTTGAAAGCTATACCTCTGATCTACTCATAGCACTGCTGTTCTACTTTGACTGCCATGGCTGCATCCTATGGAATCTTGGGGGCTGTAGTTTGAACACCAGAGGGGTTCTTTGGCTGTGAATTATAAATGAGGCTCCCTAAACTGCAAATCCCAGGATTCCTTAGGCTGGACCCATCGCAGATAAAATGGAACCATAATGTTATATAACTGTGAAGTACAAAAGGGCCCCTAGCAGCTTTAAGATGGCATGAGACAAGGGAATTTGGAAGACTGTATGGTATCCATATACCTATGCCTTCTTTGCCAAGGAATGTAAGCATAAACCAGGCCTGGAAAAATTAAGGCTCTCCTCATAGGTTTGATTCTAATTTCTCCTCAGGCCCAGGCAGCCTGGCCAATATTGAGGGTAGAGTTACCAAAGGGAAAACTGGAAAGGGCTCCTATACCTTTAGTGGTTATGCACAAGAGGAATTCAGCAAGTGATGTTTGTTATCTGCAGTGCATTCAACTACGCAGTTATAAAGCTATTATTCCACTTTAACTGCCATGGCGGCATCATATGGAATCCCGGGGTTAGTCCTAGTTTGGCCAGGGGCATCTGAGGAGATCTCTGACTGAGGAGTCTAAAGGCCCTGCCAATCCCAGAATTCCCTAGGATATTGCCATGGCAGTTAAAGTGGAACAACAGTGCTATAACTGTTTAGTGTTGTCTAGTAAGCAACACATGATGAAACTTCCTTTGATATACAACCATCTACAGTTTTCATTCTGGCAACCTTAGTTGAGGGATGATAAGAACAGTAATTCATAAACAGGTGGCAGGACACAAGTTCCCCAGCCTCGGTGTGAGCCGTGTTTATTTTATTATTTTATTTCTTCTCTGCCAGTGTGACCCAATGTAACTTACATAAAACAAAATACAGCTAAAATCAGTAGGCTGTAACATAAGAAAGCAATTGTTGTTGTGTGCCTTCAAATCAACCCTGTCATGGGATTTTCTGGGGCTGAGAGTGTATGATGCATCCAAGGTCACCCTGTGAGTTTCCATGGCTGAATGGGGAACTGAACCTTGCTCTTCAGGATTGTAATCCAGCGCTCAAACCACTACACCATCTGCTGGTTCTTGGAGAAAACAACTAAAAACAATTAAATAAGCTACCATATCAAAAGTAACAAGCCAAGAAATACAAGGAAGGATGAAGAAATGGTAATACAACTGTTTCATGTAGTGCAAGTGATAAAGTCACACCCCATTTTTGCTGGACATTACTGAGAGGTCTTGAATTCCTGAGGAATGACTCCAGTAGTTTAAAAATATTCAAAAAGAAGGTAAGAAGTGCAACACCTCTTAAAAAACCTTTTTGCAGCATCCTATTCATGGCCCAAGGCCTGTCTAAATAAAACAAACAATTAAAAAGCCTTGGGCCCTTTTCGCATGGCATTTTTGATGCGAAAGGGCCCCTTGAGTGTCGCGCACATGTGAGGAATGGTCCACACAACACACTCACATTTACGAGATGCTCCAGGGCCTGACAGGGACTGTGCACGCATTTTTTCATTTTCAGCTTGAAGCCAAAAATGCTGCGTGGTCGTGCATCACTCTGGGGCCCTGCGGGCACTTACCTTGCGTGCAGAGCCTCAGGAGCTGGTCTGGTCACGCTTCCTGTCTCAGTGCAGCCTGGGGAGGTCCCAGGCTGCACTGCGAAAGGAAGAGGTAGGGCTGTCGTGCAAGCAGGAAGCTCACGCAGAGCTGAAGAAGCTGGGAAGCGAGAGCCTCTCTCCGGAGGCTGCTTGCGCGAGCAACGCATCCCAGTGCCGAAAATAGGTGAGTTGCGGAAAGGGCCTTGGTCTGCAGATGGAAGGAGAGTAGACAGGGGGCTAGGCTAGCCTCCCATATATTTGTAGTATTGCTTTAAGAGATAAAGAAATGGGTATGACAAGACCATATCAGATGTTATGCTAATATTAATGTGATTCTAATGGCAACTTCCTTCTCCTACATAATAGCAGCTGAGGGCAATGATTTTAAACTGGGACTACTTTTCAAGGAGACTCTTTGTTATCGTGGCAACAATGTGGATCCCACCAATCTAGTTGCTATTATTTAACACTGGAAGAGACCCCTAAACCAGTGGTTCTCAACCTTCCTAATGCCGCAACCCTTTAATACAGTTCCTCATGTTGTGGTGACCCCCAACCATAAAATTATTTATTTATTATTTACAATGCCTCCCTCCCCCTGGCAAAGGCAGCCTCGCTGGCCTGGAATGGGAGGGGGCTGGGAGGGAAAGAGAAGCCATGCATCTCCCCTGGGAAAAAACTCCGAGAACCCCCCCCCCGAGGCTCTGCTTCTGCTTCACTCTCATTTCCGCTGGGGGGGCCAGTGTGGGAAAAGTTTCCAGAGTGTCGACCCTGGCCGGGGGGGGTGGTAGAATCCCAGCGCCTTTGCCTTTTGTGCTGGGTGCAGCTTGCCCCCCCGGAAAAGCGCCGCCTTGTGGCCCCCGGCCCTTCCGCAGCACCCCCCTCTGTGGTGAGTGGGGCAGGGGCCATGGCGAGGAGGGGGCCTGCCCCCCATGCTGCTTCTCCCCCCCCAAGCTGGCCCGTCAGACAGGAGGTTCTCCCGGTAGCAGAGAAGGGGAGCAATTTCAGTCCCTTCTGAACAGGGGGCAGGAGGACGCGAGCACGTGGCTCGTGCTTGTGCACCACCACCGAGGAGGGAATGGAGCCTAAGACCATTGGAAATACGTATTTTCCTATGGTCTTAGGCGACCCCTGTGAAAGGGTCTTCGACCCCCAAAGGTGTCGTGACCCACAGGTTGAGAACTGCTGCCCTAGACAAATCCACGCATTTTGGGCTACAACCTTAGATGTACTTCCTAGAGAACACATGCCATTGCTGAGTAAACATTGCAGGAAACATTACAGAGCTGGAGCCTGTATTATAACAAAATATCTGATAACCCAGTTGGGATCACCCGATATACTATTCAACCCCAGACTTGAACACTTTGTGGCAGGTCCATAATATTGATTGATAATGAAGGGAAAAGTAGGTAATTTAGAGTTAATGTTTGGCTGAACATAAAGGTGTTATATTGCTGACTTGCCAGCCTACTTCATCATATTATAAAACAGAACCTGTTGTCATATGTGCTGTCATCATTACATGGTTTATTTCCTCCTTTTGTGGAGGAAGGAAGGATTCTAGATGAAAGAAGCACAGTCGACAGACTCCTTGAAGCATAGCTGCTGTGACTCATCCTTTCTGATGCCTACTGATTGTGCCAGTTGCTTTGACTCCAGGAATCAGCAGTTGGAATCCCAGATAACTTCCACAAGAAGCTCTTCTGAAAGAATTTTAAGGAGATTTTTTTTTTTTGCTAATCCTAAATTTCTGTATGGCTTGTCCAGATACAAAACTATAAGCCGAGGTTTTTAAAAATTGCCCTCCACTTGTAAAAAAGCATCTGGATCTTAACCTTGAGAGCTTTCTCCACTGCTGCTCAGAAACGCTTTGGATTCCAGAGCCAGTTTTTGAGTAGTTCCTGTCAGTGATGGCTGGCAGCTGGACAACAAATCTATTCCAGTTTTTAGTCTGAACTTCAAAGGCATTATGCAAGGTGTAGAACCTATTTTTTTGGGGGGGGAGGGTTCAGCACCTCACTCAGAGCAGGTTGCCTATTCCACTGGCCTAGAAGCTACCAGCTGCTATTGGATCCTATGGCTGCAGAGCTAAGGGGATGGGAAGGCAATTCTGAGATGCATGCTGGGGCAGGCTGGATTTTAACCAAAGCCCTTTAGTCCTTCACTGTTACCACAGCCTGTCATTCACTCTTTTTCTTACTTATGCCTAGGGAAGACAATGTATCCCGCTCAGGTACAGAAAATCACATGGATTAAGTTTCTCATGCCTGGAAAAAGCACCTGGCAGTTGGGCCACTTATTCTGCCATAGACCTATGACCCTTGGCTTGCGAATGTGTGCAAGCGGTGACAAAGTGCCCTGCTTTATTGTTGTGCACCTTTGATTCATCCTCATTTATGGCGACTCTAAGGAAAACCAATCATAGAGTATTGTTGGCAAGATTTATCAAAGTAGGTTTGTCATTATTTTTCTCTAAGGCTGAGAGAGTGTGACTTGCCCAAGGTCAACCAATGGATTTCCATGGCTGAGTTAGGATTCAAAGCCTGGTCTCCCAGAGTCCTAGATTGACACTCAACATTGGATCTTTTGCCTTACTTTACAGTGTTTTAATTGAAGGACTGTCAGAGGATAGTCCTTTGTTTGCAGAGCTTATAAATCTAAGTTTAGATGGGGCTGTGAAGTTGCCCACCAACAATGAGCGTCTGGACAGCAAACATAAAAGGCCCTTTTCACATGAGGCTGGTGAATCTGTTTGTGCCATTTCTTACTGGATTTTCTGGGCTCAAAACAAGGTGGACTTTCCCTCATTTCCTTCTGCACAGCTACTGTGTATGTTCCATTTT
Source organism: Ctenosaura bakeri (assembly GCA_948474755.1). Lineage (NCBI taxonomy): Eukaryota > Metazoa > Chordata > Lepidosauria > Squamata > Iguanidae > Ctenosaura > Ctenosaura bakeri. The sequence goes on along the minus strand of CAOLHI010003193.1, from coordinate 163,555 downwards.
GATTCAGAGGAGTGCAAGTTCATGAATCCACACTGCCTCCGCTGTGGCCACTCTCACTACTCCCCTCACCCCACCCCGTTGGCTATGATTGGCCCCCCCTTATTTTTTGCATGGTTTAGTACATCATTGTGTGTATGCCATACTACCCCCAGCCCCTCCCATAAGCCCTCCTCTGACCACCAATTCGCATTGGCACAAATGTACGTGTCTGCACCAATGTGAAAGTATGAATCGGATCGATCTGGAAAATTGGAAACGCGATTTCTTCTGGTTTTCAAACAGCGCACTTTACCACCACATGGGGGCGTATTTAGTCGGAATTACGTGTGGAACAAAGATAAATAAACCAAACCTAGTCCGCTCCAACGTGCGGAAGACCTCCGTGGCAAGATGCGTTGGCCCACCTTAACAACTGCATGCAGAAAGGGTAATAGTCTGGACACAGATCCATAGCCTCAGTTTTCCCCACTAGAGTGAGAGACGTGGCCTTTCTAAGTACATTACAGCAGGAATGAGAAGTGCACAGTGGTGAGGAATGCTGGGAGTTGCAGTCCAACAATACTTGGATTCCCACCTTTGAATTATAGTAATCAGTTCTAATTTTGTGTTCTGGGAGTCTGTCTCTTTCTGTCTTTTTTGATGGTGCATTTCAGTTTTTTTTGAGAGGGGGCAGTTTGGAAATGGGATCTCTAATGTTTTTAATAAATCTTGATTAAAGGAAGAGTAAAATAGAAAATGTTACCTCATATATACCAATAGCTCTTAACCATTCTTGACAAAATCTCTATATGAGATATTATATATGGCAGTCAATTTCACTCACTCACAAGCACACACTTACTTTAAAATATTAACTTATCTTTCAAGACAAAAGTCCTATCAAGGCAACTTAACAACAACAGATAAAACCATAAAATCATGTTTTTGGTAATAATTGAGAAATAGTACAAAATTCATTAGTTCATGTCATTGGTATTATGAATGAATGAATATTCATTCCACCCAAATCATAATTAAAGGGTAGTGGAAGTATAAGCTCCCACAGCTAAATATACTGACTTTAATGTGGTTAACAAGCTGCCTATGCAGCCATCACAAGGAAAGATATTTACAGAAAGCATCTATTTTGCAAACAGCAGGACTTTAACACAACAGTAGTTTCCTCACATTTTTCCTCATATGTTAATTTTTTTTTTAAGTGAGGAAGAGAGCGGAGGACAAAATTAACATGTTGGTTTCTTTGTCAGAAGTCTGTCACAGATGGATGGTTCATACTCCCTCCAAAGATGCATATAATACTGATCATTTTATTTAAAAGCAACACAGAGAATACCATCTGTAACTAAAGATACTTAGAATTTCCTCCTGCTTTCACTGAGGACAGCAAGAGGGGTTGGAGGAGGTCTATGTATTAAGCAGCCTGCTGAAGTTCAAAATCCTGTAAAAAAAAACCTTCCCAGTGTTTATTATCTTAAAGGAACATGACATTAAATCATTGAACCCCATAGACAATTCTTCATGCTATTGATTTCAGCAAGAATTATGCTTTACAGTCAAAGACAAGTTTTGGCTGAAATCCATTCCCTTCATGCAAAATGGGGGGAAGCCCTTCTGGTATCACTTTCTTCTACCTTGCCAGCAGCTCCAGAAATCTGTTTCCACACCTCACACATTGTCAGTCTTCCTACCAAGTTACTTGGAAAGAAGGCCTTATTTTTTTGTACATCTAATAAACTGTTTATTTTGAGCTTTTAAAGTAGACATGTTTCATTGTTATAATGCTTTCATTAGATATAGGGTAGACTATGGCCATTGCCACACTAGACTGTTATACTGCTATTCTTCCACTTTCAACATCCTATGGAATCCTATGGCTGGCCGGCCCCTCCCTAAACTGCAAACCCCAGGATTCCATAGGATATTGAAAGTGGAACAGTAGTCTTATAGCAGTCTAGTGCGGAAATGGCTTTGATTTGTTAACTGAAGAGATACTGTAATGGATAATAGTGTATGCCAGAGACACATTTCCCTGTTTTCTTTCCTTTGTAACAGGTTGAGGAGAAACATTTCTTCTGAATAATCACCAGAACTTGAGAGTCTGCACTTGCCTATTGAGATCAGTGGAGCATAAGGCAGGCCTCTGCTTGCCACAACTCTGGTTGCAGTTATTCAGGCCAGGGTTGTTGCACATTCCAAGGTCCTTTCTTTTTATCCCCTGTTCCTAGTTTACTGAATGTGTAATCTAGAGGTTAAGTCACAGTTTCAGAAATGGATGAGGAAAGGGAGGACTGCCATATTAAACATGGACTACAGATGTGTACAGAGTACACATGGGATGGGGGTAATGGTGAAGCCATGTTTGTTTCTCTCTGTTTGTTTCTGTAAGATGGATGCTTGACATTCAAGCCAAGCCACAGCTGGGCTTCACCTGGTGTCATGCAATAGAGTCAATGAGTTTTTGCTCCCTAGTCAGTGTGGATTCTCTGTTAGCAGAGGCCAAGCCAGTTTGCAGGGATGACATTCTTTTTCTCTGGCTGAAAAGAATACTTTGCCCTGACAAAAGGTTGACCGCTCTAAGATATTGATTGATTGAGTGATTTGGGGGACTTTTTATAAAAATTATTCTCTCTTTGCATGTTGAGATTTTTTGGGCGAACAACTAACACATTTGCCCAGAAAACACTATAGTGTCTGACATTGTTTTTTGAATAAAGGAATTTTGGCGAATAGTCCACAAAGACAAACAAAACAAAACCAGTGGAAAAGCTGTCATGTTGTCAACCAGAGAGGAGACAATTTTTGAAATTCTTCATTCTTGCATGTGAGAATGTAATAAGTGTAGATTATATCTCTGTTCCATTCTTGTGTCTCATTCATCCTGTATCTTCAGGTTCAGCATTCATGCAAAGCAACATCTGCTCTGAATTGGCTTCTGCTGGTGGTGATGTTCCTATGCATGGTGCATTGCTCTTTCATCTCTTGACCACCATGATCTCTTATGCACATATACCGGGGAAGACAAAGTGTGTCCCATAGGCTGTATGCAGCTGCTGAACTGCACTTTTATAGCCTGTTATGTTGTTGTTATCATTATCATTTTTATAATTATCTCACTTTTCCCCCTGTCTGAGGCCCTTTTCACACGTGGAGGGAGAAACGGGGGAAAACGTGCTGAAACAGAGCTTACCGGCAGCCGGCTAAGACTGTCACCATGCGGAGCAGGGCAAGTTCACTGCTCCACACTCCTGCGGCATCCAAAACGGCAGCTTACGGCCGGCGGAGGCTCTCCACCAACCGGAGAAGCTCGCCAGCTGGAAGCCTGCCCCCGGCAGATCTGCAGGCACGCACTTGCACGCGCCTGCAAATCCACACCGGGCGCTGCGACGGGGCTGCGACGGGGCTGCAAGCTCCGTGCTTTTTAAAAACCTCTTAAAAGAGGTTTTTAAAAAACACGCGGCGCCACCACTTCTGGTTGCTTCAGAGCGGTTTGGGGTGTGGAACTACGCTAAAGTAGTCTGCCCCAATCCACTCCACGGTGTGTACGACCTCCGTTAGAGGTCGCACTCCCTGTTTTAATTACCCCGTGTGAAAAGGGCCTGAGATTCAAGGTTCCTTAGAAAAGATAAAACAGATACAACAATAGAACAAGAGATATAAACAACAGAGAGCATGAAAAGGCCAATCCTTCACAGCTGTCCACTCTTGCAGACCTGCTGAAACAAAATGAGCTCTACTTCTGCTTATGAAAAGGAGGAAGGAGCCACAAAGAAGCCCTCCACTCTCACAAGCACCTCAGATCCCTGTGCTACCCCCAAATGCTTCTGTTTTGTTCTGCAGTCCCTCTCAAAATGGTGACAGGAAGTAACATCCTCTTACTTCCTGTTACCATTTTGAAAGGGACTGCAGAGAAAACAGGTATTTCGGCTTGTTGTAGAGAGGTGCAGCCAGTGGGGAAAGTCTGGGGGAAACTGGCCCCAGGTCCCTACACAGTTGCCCACTGTGGTATATGCCCTCTGGAATGGTGCATTGCACAGAAGGATCTCTGTGGTTATACCTTCATTAGGATGGCAGTTAGACAGATCCTTTTGTGTGCTTGTACTTTCTAGACACCAGCATGTCTCCTGTGTCTTTTGCTCTATTTCTTGCACTATATCTATGTTATTTCACATTTCTACAGATTTTCCCAGTACACAACTATGCAAGTATATGTGCCTCACACACATGCAACAGCCCGGGTAAAATGAGCTGCAGGATTACTTCAAAGCAAGAAAAAACTTAAATAATGACTAGTTGCTGTGAGAGTGCAAACACGTAGGAGAAATTATTTTCTACAAAGAGAGCAGATGTGCTCCATTGTATCATAATGAAAAAGAGAACACAATAGCTATTAATCTCCTTGGGGAAAATTTCAGGGGAATGCAGTTCTTCTTTTCTTACTAATAAATGTCTCCTGCTAGGTTTGTTGTATCTTGATATTTAATTGAATGCCCTAGTCGGTGTTAGTTCTCAGAAAATTAACAAGAATAACTTAATAGGCATCCTTCCATGAAACTTAACATATCTGCTGAGAAGTCTGAAAACAAAATCGGACTATATGATTAGTAAATTAGGACAGCTGAACACTCCTCAACATGTTTGAAAAGGAACGGGCAAGGCAAACCAATGTCCTTGCTAAGATCTCTTCCAGATGGATAATATGTCAGAAGATGGTAGTGTTTGCTGCTGTGGCTTCTCCTTTTTTTAAAAAAAATGATCCAAATGACATTTTGCCAATCACATGGTGTTTTTCCTCCTTTTCCATTTTATTCCAAAATATTTTATTCCTACCTGAAAGATTAGGATTTTTTTTTCCAATTGATATTTTTTGGTCATCACTTGGTGTTACCCTGTGTTTTGGGGGGTCCCGGGAGGGGCGCCCAGATTGCCAAATAAAATACCAATTGGGGGAAATTAGCTGCTGCACTCTCTTGGCTAAACGAGAGGCAGGGTAACTTTAGCAAGATCTTTAACCCTATGTATACAGCGGCGGGTCAGAGAGTGGCTAGACAAGGTTTTCAAAGTAACAAACAATATTTTATTAAAGACAAGAAACACGAAAGACAAGACACAAACTAACTAACTTGGAAATAGAAACGGAGATTTGTTTGGGAAGTCAATATGACACCTGGTCTCGTAGTCCTGGAGAGAAGTAGTGTTCCGGGGAAGAAAGCTCAGCGTGGTTAGCTGAGGGGAGTTCCTTAGACAACCAGCGGCAAGGCGGGATGGAAGTCCAAAGTAGTCCGAAGACCGTTTGGGAACGTGGGGTTTTTATAGGGGAGTTTGTGCCTACTCGCTATGGCAAGCCAGGTGAGAACAAAAGAAATTTTAGCGCTAGACAAAGGATTTGGCAAAGGTCAAGTTTACATGATTGGATTTACTCTTGATGACAACAGCGTGGCTGGTACGTTGATGGCCCAACATAAAGGAATGGCTTGGCCGAGAGCTGTGCCGCTATTGTGAGGTTTGCAGTGGGAAGTTCCCTGAAGCTACGAGCGAGGCTGGAGTTGCTGGCCTCAATGGGGTCTGGAATGTAAAGCCATTAGTGGCCGCACTCTGTCCGTGCTTGTCTGGAGAACCTCGCAAACACATGGAGTGGGGTGGCTGGAAAAAGGTCAAGCTAAGGCCGAATTGTTTGATATCAAAATGATATCTGGGGGTCCTCACCTAGAGTGCCATAGTGGAAGTAACATTGGAACTGATCTAAATCTGTCCAATCCCTTCACCCTTTTTCTATTTTGGGGATGTTTTCCATCTATTTCCCTTCTTCAACCATACTTCCATTAAGCCTTTTTGAAAAACCCACTCTAGAGCCTTAGTGATAAAGCAGTAGGCTCTGGTGCTCAGCAATCCCCCCCCGCCTCCACACTAGTCAATTTGACATTGACTTTAAGCTGCAAGATGGAAAAGGAAGATTGGTGGGTTGATCTTTCTGAGCCCATGTATCTACTGCTTTTGGGCTAAGTTGAAAGAACTGGACATGTTCAGCATGGTAAAAAGAAGACTGAGTGGTGACTTGGTCACATTCTTTACCTCAAGGGCTGCCACAAAGAGGAAGGGGCAGGCTTGTTTCTGCTGTGTTAGAGGGCAAAACTAGATCTAATGGTTTTTACAGAAGGGTAGAACTTCTTGACAGTGAGAGTGGTTTGGCACTGGCAATGGATCCAATTGCCTAAAGTTGGTTGTGTCTCATTCTCTGGGTGTCATCAAAAAGAGGCTAGATAGTTACCTGCTGGGGATGTTTTAGCTGAAGATTTTGCATTGAGCAGGGGGATGGATCCAATGGCCCATATGGGCCCTTGCAACTCTATGATTCTATGATAGTAAACTATAGTGGTGGTATTCGTTGGTTGGTTTCCTTGTGGCATGGTCACACATAATTTACTTCCTGTGTTAACTGAGGCATTGGAGGAGACTGACAGTGCACTATCACTCTGGAAAGATTTTTGATAAATGCAAAAAATATGGACGATCCAGAGGAAAAACAGAAAGAGACCATATGAGCATTTTGCAACAATCTGGAAAAACATTAGGGGGATTTGACAGGTAGGAGACCCCAAAATCTAGTATTACCAGCCAACTGACAAGCAGGATGCCCGCAAATGAACCAACATGTGCTGCCTCTCTACTGAATGTTTTTCTTATAATTCAGGAGACCATTTGGATGAGGAAGCAACAAGACAGGTAAAAGGCATTTTAAAACAACATTAAATGGTCCAGTTTAAGTTGGTACAAATCACCAGTCTGGATGACTCTTGAGATGGTTAAAACAGTATCAGCTTTACACTAGGTTGACTGAGTGGGGTTTCTTCTCCTCAAACAGAGACAATTTAGCCACATGTTTTAGAGTTCCATGCTTCTTCCCCCACCCAACATTATGATATCTGGCCTGACTCATTTGAAATGTGGTGCTGCAGGAGACTTCTATGGGTATTATGGGATGTCCAAATGACAAATCATTGGGTCCTAGAAAAAAAATAAGCCTGAACAATCTCTAGAAGTTAAAATGACCAAACTGAGGCTATCATACTTTGGTCGTGTCATGAAATGACATGACTCATTTGTGTTATCTAAAGTATTTGTAATAAAGAGAACACACTACCTTAAATAAGCAGATTGGTTCTGAGGAACAATTAAAACTCTAGCCCTGTGACACAAAGGTTGTGATAAAAGGGTGGAGTCAGGGCAAAGTGATATTGACGGGGCACCTTATTGGATTGGAATTGCCATACCAATCTAAGGGAGAAAAAGGGCCTGCCACAGTCAGGTACTTTGAATTTTCTGCCAGAGAGTGCTAAGGCATTCCTTTGAACTACATTCCCCATAGCTCCCTGTGAAGAGAGAGACTGGGGATTAAATCAGGGAACCCTTTATCAGAGAATTCTAGGTAGCCCACTAAACTACCCATTCCTAGATTTCTTAGGATGGAGCCATAACAGTGTTATCAAACTATTACAATAGTATAGTAAAGATACTACACAAGCAGCAGCAGCAGCAAATGGTTTTTAAGTACAGCTTGAAAACTAGAATATGTGTGTCCTTGAGCTTTGTTCATGTTTAAAGTCAGCAGGAACAAAGTCATATGTATAATAGACAGACCCTGACAAAGACGTGGGGCTACCACTGAGAAAACTCTTGAGAAAAAAAATCAGCCTAATGGCTTTTGCTGATTACCCAGAGAATATGAACTCTAAAGTTGATCTTAATGTTTTGGCAGGTTCATACATTTGTAAACCACCCTTCAGACAGTGAAAGTACCGTATTATGGTCAAAACCAATATCCTCAATTTATAGGCACCCAATATAAACAATAAAGACTCACATCTACCAGCTGCAGTTTCCAAGCCATCTACAAAAGCTGACCTACATGAAATATGTTACAATAACTAAACCTTATGTCACCGTGTCTAGGTCAGCTTTCTCTAGACAAGGACGCAGCATAAACTGGCAAAAGACTTGACTCTGTAATTTCACTATGCTATTGGAACATGGATTCCTGCCAGAGAAGGACATAAAAGTGGCATTCCTGTCAGAGAAGGATATAAAAGTGGTATCAAGTGGAGTTTACTTCTACAAAAACATGTAGAAGACTGACCTTTTTGTGGCAATCCTATCCACACCCCACCAGGGTAACTGAATGAAAGAATTGCACTTAAATTTTTGGCGAGGCAGCTAAGAAACTGTAAGGGAATCCAAGAATTTTGATAAGATGAACAATATTTTGGAAGGCACAGTGATATTTCCCATTAAGTTCTTTGAAAGCACTAGGAAGATGATGTTGACCATGTGGTATTAGTAGCTTGCTCAGGTAGCTAACTTCAATTTTATGGGGAAAGCATTTTGAATGGTACAGTACAGAAACATAATAATAGTGTTGCCATCATTGTTATTCTGTCTCTTCTTTGTCTGTTAAGTATGTTTTCATGAAAAATCAATGATATATAATTTCAAAATAGCCTCTCTACAGTTGTTTTGGAGATACATAAAGAAGAACATAGCATCCTAAATGTTTGTCTGTGTAATAGCATGCAGCCGATTAAATGGCCTCGTCTTTGCTCTACGAACTTAAAAGGAACGGAGATGTGCTTTCATCAGCGATATTTTAATGGACAACCACTGTCCCATGAAATCAAATCTGTCCTATGAAATCAAATGTGTGTTATTTTAAGTGAGAATGAAATGCTATAATCATAAAACTATTATTAACATCACTGCAGCACATTCCTACCAATCAGCTATCCAACTGCATGTTGTTGTTTTTCATTTGCAAAATAATTGGACACTGGAAAAGGGGATTTCAATCAGCTGGAAACATGCCCTGATTCCTTTTTTTAAAGTATGTTTATTGAGAGACTAGAAAAAACATAAAACAATACATAACTACTTAACATATTCCATATAATCTACACACAATCACCTACAAACATACTAGTACAAAACATACAAATAATACAGATACAACACTTTATTTACATTCTGTACAATAATATACATACAACACCTTATTTACATTTATATTCTGAAGGCGTTTTCCAAGATTTTATGGCATGATATTGATGATGACCTATGATTCATACATTTCCAATAATACTGCCTGCTCTTCTAGCTAACATGCTTATGGTATGATGAACTCTGACTGGCAGCAGTATAGCTGGCTTAAAACATGGTGATGTTAGAAAATCTTACCTTTTTTCTGATTTGACCTAAAAGTATTCAGTGCAAAGAAATCTGATCCCATTTAGTTCTGCATGCATAACAAACAGATTTACTCTCCCCAGTGATCACCCTCTCTTCTCCTTTCCACACACTTTTTTTTTTCATTTTCAAAAAATAATTTGTGCCAGAGGCAATTCTGTTGCCAAATCCTAATTCTCAAAAACAATAATAAAAAAAATCTTGCAATATAAGCAAGAAAACACACTTAATTTGGCATAAAAATTAGGTTTAAAAATAAAGAAGAACATCCAGTTTTGCTGTATAAAGCTCCTTGTATTTGTGCAGAAGGTGACTCTGGAGACATCAGAGATCCAGGCTTCAGTTAGGTTTTTGGAAGGTTCTTTCCTTTCCAGCTGCTCTTATTTGACATTTATACCCAGGTTGGCTGGCCCTTTCACCTTTTCCCTTGGAATGGCTCTCATTAAGAATCCTGATTAGCTTGAATCAATTGGCAGCAGTAAAGCAAACACTCATAGATGCCCACATCTTCCTGCAGTATATACTCCGAGAGGCTATTGTTTACAATCAGTTATTTGCATATACCCAGCTGATGGTCCCCCTAATGTAAACAGAGAAATTAGGATTCTAGATAGTTTTTTCTGAATGTTTTGCTTTTGTTTGAAGCTAATACAAGGAATCTCATCCTAATTATCTGAATTCTCTTACAGAGAAGTTTGAAGCTAGAAAAAGGAACATCTTTGACTGCGGCCCTTTTTGCACAGGCTTTCTGTCGCGTGACAGCCCCGTGAGCCTCGTGGGAGTGGGAGCGTCGCTCTGCACGACGCACTCCCACTTCCGCCGCGCTCACGGGGCTGCAGTGGCGCAATCGCGGGTTTTTTGATTTTTGCCTCAAAGCGAAAATCACCCGCGCTCGCGCAACGCTCCTAGCACCTGCGCGCACTTACCTCCTGTGCGGAGCGTCGGGGAGGTGACCGGGTTGCGCTTCCTTCCCTCCGCCCCTGCGGAAGGAAGGGGCGGGGCGGGGCGCTAGCGCGACGGACGCGACAGCCTCCTGCTTGGCGCGCGCGGGGGGGAGGACACGCGAGCCTCCTGCTTCGTGGGGGGCGGACGCGCGAGCTGCCGCCTCCTCCGGGAGGCTGCCGCTTCCCCACTCGTTCCTTCGTCTGCGGAAGGAAGGAGGGGAAGCGGCAGCCTCCCGGAGAAGGCTTCTCGCGGGAGCCACCCTCCCCCGCTCACGCGAGAAGCCTCAATGCGAAAAGGGCCTGCGTCCCACAACCAGCATGGCCAAGAGCTGTGCTGGCTGGGAGATTTTGGCAGCCATAGTCCAAAAATATGACTTTCTCAAACTCAGGAGAACCCTGTAAACAATGGGAAGTATGTGAAACTGTATTTTCCAATCATTCCGAGTTTCCTCCACCTCCTATTGAGAAAATAACAAGAAATAAATACTGTTCTTATGTCACATGCTATTACCTTCCAGAAAGACTGGACCAGAACCAGATGATGCCTCCTCAAAGAAGGAAAACTTCATTACTGCTATCCTGATTCAATGTACACATACACTAACATTTCCTCCCAAACTACTAGTCAGAAAGAATATGTGCTGGAGCAGGTAGCAGATTCAGGGGTTCTAACAGGCCACAATTGGTGCCACTACTGCCACCAAACTCTTGACCTTCCAAAATCATACCTGGGAAACATAGAGCCAAAAACAGAGTTAAGTTTGCATGAAACAGATGGTAACTAGCCTATTTCTTAAAATTATATTGTCTGATCAGTTTCAATAATATAATTTGAAATTAAAGCTAATGAAGACTGTTCTTTACATTACAGTTGTTGGTCAAAAATTCTCCCGTATGGTGAGGTTTAGGGAGACTTTTTTTTTTAATAATGGCCATATCACAGCCTTTTTTAGGCAGGATGGAATGTTGGCTTGCTGTAGTGATTTATTTACTATTTCCTTTATCCACTTGGTCAGTCTCTCTCTAGCTGCTTTCACGAGTCACAAACGGCAGGTGAAATTGGTCAGCTGTGATTTCCTTCCGCATAATATTTTGGTTAAAGGGAAAACTGGCTCTATTGTACTGTTTCCCAGATCACTTCTTTGGAGTTACTGTACAGCACCTAAAGAAACAGGGGCAACATTCAACACCATTCATGGACAGCACAGGAACAGCCATTGCATTGTCTAAAAAAGAAAAGAAAAAGCTAATAACCATACTGGAACAGACCAAAGCTTTAGGTAGTCCTGCATTCTGTTCCCAAGTGGCCAGTTAGACGCCAATGGGAAGCCAACAAGAAGGATATATGGGCAACTGGAGCACTCTCTAATACTTCCCAACAACTGTTATTCAGAGGCATAATGTAACAGTTGCCTAGGGATGTGGGGGCAGGGGGGTTGATTCACCCCAGGTGGCAGTGTTTTGGGGCGTCCCATCTGTAGCCATGCCCCTGCAGACTCTGGCCATGCCCCCACTCACTGCAGCCATGCCCCCACTCACCGCAGCCATGCCCCCACACACAGTGGTCACGTCTCTTGTGCCATAGCCCCTCCCTCTCCCACTTCCCCTCCGCACACTCCAAGCTCTGCCACTGAGGTGTAATACATAGCCTAACTCTCCATGAATTTCTCCAGCCTCCTTTTCAAGCCATCCATGTAGATGGCCACTGTCCCCACATCTTCATCATCGATTGTCTACATGCTGTATGAAATGTACTTGCTTTTGTCTGTCCAACTCTGATGCAGATTTAGCCCTGTTTGCCACACATGTAAATTCACAATCTTGTTGAAACAAGGTTTGTTTCCTACAAGTGCTTTGAAGTAAATCTCTGGCTGTCTGTTCACTGACATCTTCTTCCCAGCATCCCCCCTCCCAGAATACGAAATCCATTACACTTTGCCTCAGTAGACCTTCTGCCAATTTAGCAACTCAAAGAATATAAATGAATTGGAAACAGTGTTTTCCTTTTGTACAAGGACTTAAAACCGTCCTCTGAGAGTTGTGGGCTCATTCAATGAAGCAAATCACTTAATTTCAGCTGTGCAGTCTATGGAATTCATTTTTCTTCACATTAAATGAGATCATCCACTATGTCTCCCTTGAGCTATTGAATCTTAGAATATTTAGCCATATTTATTTAGCATTAAAATTTTATTTAGGGGATTTAAACTTACAAATTTACAACCAAATCCCAAACCCCATACCCCAAATTAGTAGCTCCACTTTTTCCTTCTTATTCTTCATCCTTTATTCCTTTTGTAACTTGACCATCACATTGTTAGTCATTGTTCTAAATAGCAAGCCACCTTGAGTACATTGGAGGAAACGCAGAATGGTGACATTCATATGAGCTTTTAGATTAAGCTAGAGCTTGGGATATTTTTTTTTAAGTGGTTGGGAATCCTGCAGCATCATGGCTGAAATGCAGCCCAGGGATTTTTGGTGTGCTTCTTTCTGTCTCTGACCTCACTGATAGGCCTGACCCACTGCTTTTTTTAAAAATGAGATGGGTGAAAAAATTGAAATTTGTACCATGAGGGGGCTCTAGGAGGGAGAGATTTGTTTTTAAGCAATATTGTGGAGCTGTGAAACAGCAACAACAAAATGATGATGATGATGATGATGATGATGATCATCATCATCATCATCATCATCATTCCATCCCCAAAAGAATCCAGAAGTGATGAAACATCACCCCAGCTCTGTAGAAATGGTTGCCTATGATCCACAAGGGTCCAAAGCACTACAATATCCACAAAGTGCAGCCCTCTGACCCCCAGGACTCACATCCCTGTTTTGTTTGTTTTCTAAATTAGATCCTGGGTGTTCTTTTTAAAACCTGAACTTCACTAATGTTGCTTATTAGTTCTTACTTAAAGAGTGACATTATTGATACTGCATTAATATTGTTGTTGTGTGTCTTTAAGTTGTTTCTGATTTATGGTGACCCTAAGGTGAACCTATAATGGGGTTTTCTGGGCTGAGAGGATGGGACACACCCAAGGTCACCCAGTTGGTTTCCATGGTCAAGCAGGTAATCAAAGCCTACTCTTCAGGGTCCATAGTCCAGTGCTCAAACCACTATATCACTCTTGCATTAATATAAACACACCTAAAAATACAAAAATGGCCAGCCCCTCCCAGCAACATTTTAACAGCAATAAGTAAATTTTTACTTATTACCCTTTTAAAAGTAGCAGTGATACTAGTAGTTACATTTTTTTAAAGATACCACCAGTATATTCTCATTTTTGAATATGTGAATAGATGTATACCTATTTGTCTTAATCAACAGTGGACTTTCTGAGAGAAAGCACACAGTACTGTGTGAATTGCTGCTTGCTATTCTCTGCTTGTCAAGAGAATAGCTTCTGTAACCTTTGGGTGTTAATTTGCTCTGGATTTTTTTGGGGGGGGCATGTGAAAGGTGTTATGAAAAGTGTCACAGAAATACTCTTTCTTATACATGTGGCTACACACACTGCCATTGATAGTTCTTAACCTGAAACTAACAACCACAATGTGGTAGGGAAGGAAAAGAAAGAGGAGAAGATACATGGCAAATATATGGCAAGTACTTTGAAACACTAAGGCCATTTCCACACGACAACATCCTCGCGCATCATCCTGTAGCAGTCCCAGCAGGGAATGGAGTGTGACAGGAATGCTCTCCTCTGCACCTCACTGGTTCTCTGAGGAAGGAAAAGCGATGACCCCGCCGCTTCTGCTTCCTTCCTTCCTTCCTTCCTTCCTTCCTTCCTTCCACAGCCGGGCATTTTCTCATGCTGCACTATAGAAGGAAGCGATGCCATCACGCTTCCGAGCCGTCTGCATGATGGTAAGTATGCGCCATGTGATCACAGGTGCAAAATTGATTTTTTTCAGTTTTGCAAACACTGCATGGGGACGACGCTTGAGACAGGATAACAGCAGGCTGGCAATGATGTCTTGCAGAAGCACAACCAGCCAACCACTGCCATCCTGTCACCAAAGAGACACAGCCCTGTCGTGCAGAAATCATCTAAGTTTTTTTTAAAAAATCTTAAACTATCCATCTTAGGCCTCACAATTCTTGATCTCTTCATTAAATGATTTCCCATACTGCTCTGATTCTACTTAATTCTGTGAATATGAACATACACTGACATACTTACGGCACTTTGAACACTCATTCTCTATCCTAACAACAAACACCTTGGGATGCAGCAAATGTGCATTCAAACCACATCCACACACACTGCATCCTCCATACCTGATAACAACACCCAGCCTCCACTTTTAGTCCCACATAATAGTACTGCATCACAGTGGATTCCCGATGAGAGAATGCCGTTTTGGAGTGAGCAGAAATAATGTTCTATTATTTAGAGGATTTTTGTAAATGTAGGTCATCATTAGACTGTACAAACTGGGTAGAAGTCACTTAAAACTATTTTAACAGCTTGATTGATGGAGTAATCCTCATTTATCTCCTAACAAGGGATCAGACACCCTTATAAATTGCACACCAGCTGCATTTTTGTAGCCTGGAGCTCCTAGTTTTATAAAGAGTAAAATAGGATTAAATCTGCATCCCCTGTATATAGATACATGGAAGTAAGTCTCACTGAACTCCATGATAATTACTTCTGTGTAGGCACGTAGAATGTTGCATTGGAAGAATAATCATCATGATATTTTCAACACAGGCTACCATACCATTTTCAGTTTCTTCAGTTTATAAACTAGTCAGTCCCCCAAACACACACCCTATGTATCAAGGCACATCTGTTGAATTTCCCCATATGTAAGAGGCCATTGTTTCTTGTGTTAAACATATAGGATTAAGGGAGTATGGTGAAGATCAGGAGTATTATAGCCTGAGGCTGCAATCCATTCCTGAAAAAAGAGCAGCAACTTGAACAAATGCTTTAGAGAATTTCTTTATGAGGAGAACTTCACAGAAACGTAGTTGTATATCCTCTCTGACCTCAAGGGAGGAGGCTCAAATCTATTAAGTGAACCAGCAAATGGCTGAATACTGCCATATTAATAAAACAAAACTGCATGTGGCTCTAATGAGAATGTAGGTCACAGAATTAAGGACCACAACTCCAGTCCTACATAACGGTTAATAAGCAGGCACTGACAGTAATAAGAAGGGGAACACAAACCCTGCCATTATTAAAACTGGAGTAGTTTTATTGTGCAGAAATGCCATTTTTAAAAAGCAGCAAAATTAACCCCTCTGCAGGCCTCCTTGCTATCTTACAACCAAGAATATGAAGAATATTGACCTCTTGATCTTTTTTCCTTCTGTCTTCTCACTTTCCCTTTCATTCCACCATTAGAACAGTGCACGTAGGAAGATTGTTGTGAATGTTGATGTCAATAAATTGTGAGACCAAATAATTGTCATTTCCAGTTTACTGGCAGAAGAGATTTTCTTTGGCTTGGCTGTAAGTATCCAAACACCTGCCTCCTTTGATATAAACATTTTTTTCATTACAAATAAATACAGCTGAAACCAACGGAAAGTCTTCTGTAAATAGTCACCCTTCACCCACCTTTCTATCATTTAACTTGGCATAGGTGAAAATGTCAAAACAAGCTGTGTGCCACAATATCCTCCTCCACCTCCTCCTCCTCTTCCTCTTCTTCTTCTTCCTCCTCCTCTTCCTCTTCCTCCTGATTTAGCAAAACCAAAAGCCCTTTGCAAAATATTTCAGAGTACAAAGTAAGATGAATTAATGGAAGAATAAACATCATACAGCTATGATCATAAAACCATCTAATACCACACATTAACTGATGGGATAATCTTTGCAGCATATGTTCTAGCATTTTCTGATTTAAGCCTTTGTGGGCTTGGAGGTAATATAGAAATAACTAAAATAAATACAATACATATATGCTGTGGCTTTATATTATTTTTCATCATCTTTACCCATAATCTCATCTCAATATTATTGGCTGGTGAGAGCTTTTTGACTTTGGGATGACCACGATGGATTCACTTATTCTTTCTTCTCTGCTACCCAAGTGTCTTTTTAAAATTTATATATGTGGGATGTATGGTTTATGTGGACAGAGAAATTACTAAATCCAAAAACCGGTTTTGGTCCATACTGTTTGAAAGACAGTTATCTCCCTCAAAGAATTTGCCTTATTTTTTTAAAAAAAAACACTTAGAGGAGGGCTTTCTCTTGGTCTTATCACAGGTACATTTGGTGAAGACACAGGAGAAGGCCTTCTTGGTAGTTGCTCCCAGGCTGTGGAATTCTCTCTCACAAGAGGTACAAATGGCTCCCTGTCTGATCTCTTTCTCCTAGCAGGCAAAACCCTTTTTATTTCAACATACATTTGCTGTTAACTGGCAGATGCAGAAGAGTCTTTTAATGGAGGTGGTGTATTTTAATTTTCATTATTATTTTTTATGTTTTAAAAATGGTTTTAAATTAGTGTTTTAATAGAATTGGGGTTTTTAAAAAAACTTTTGTATTACCAATTCTCTTAGCTATATTGTGTTTTAATCTTTGCTGGAAGCCTTCTTGAATCCCATATTGGGGAAAAAGCGATATTATAAATACAAGAGAAGACAAACATCCTCCTTCGATTCCCACCAAATTGAAGAAAGCTATGGTATGCCAAAGTGTTTCAAAGGTAAGAGGTCCTAAGAATCTCCCCCCCCCTTTTGTGGTGATCTTTCAGTCCCACAGAAAGTGGGGAGAATTTCTTGGCTACTTTAAAGAAATGTGAGGGAAATTTAGGGGAGATGCTTAACTTAGGCCCTTTCCGCAACTCACCTTTTCTAGCACTGGGGTGCAGGGATCGCGCGAGCAACCTCCAGCGGGAGGCTCTCACATCCCTGCTGCTTCAGCTCCGCACAAGCTGCCTGCTCCTGAGCAGGCAGTGCAAGAGCCCTGCGTCATCCTTCCGCAGCACAGCCTGGGAGTTTCCCAGGCTGCACTGGGGCAGGAAGCGCGACTGCCACGGCTCCAGAGGCTCTGCAAGCACGGCAAGTGCACATGGGGTCCTGGAGCGATGCGCAATTTCAACTGAAAGCTGAAAATGAAAAAGTGCACGAGCAGCGCCTGCCCTACCCTGAAGTGTCGCACGATTGTGAGTGTGTCATGCAGATCGCTCCTCACAATCGTGCGACGCTCCAGGTGCCCTTTCACATGTCAAATGCTGTGCGAAAAGGGCCTGTGTTACATGATGTGACTGATGAGGATATCCTGTTCCATCTACTCATTGTTTTACAAAGCTTTCAAAGCTATTTGTCATTTCTGTCTATCTTACTAGGGTACTATGACCTTCAGTTGTCTGCTCTAGAATGTGGGCCAAATTAACTAAAGAAATCACATTACATGATGCATCGCAAGATGGTTTCTGTAGTAATTCGATCCAGCCCCCAGAAACAAAACATAAGGTAGCAAGCCTCTTTGCAGCCCTGACCACCTCATGGAATGCAGTAAGCAAAGGCAGAGCACCCTGACATTGTATTGATGTCTATGTCACTTTAGACACATAGTCTACTCTATATCTAATGAAAGCATTGTAACAATAAAACAAGTCTACTTCTTTAAAAGCTCAAAATAAACAGTTTATTAGATGTACAAAAAATAAGGCCTTCTTTCCAAGTAACTTGGTAAGAAGACTGACAATGTGTGAGGTGCAGAAACAGATTTCTGGAGCTGTTGGCAAGGTAGAAGAAAGTGATACCAGAAGAGCTTTCCCCCCTCATTTTGCATGAAGGGTATGGCTTTCAGCCAAAACCAGCCCAAGATTCCATAAGATGTTAAAAGTGGAATTATAGTGCTATAACAGTCTAGTGCAGAAATGGCCAAGATCTAAATCCTATTGCTAGTCCTAACTAGAACAGACTGATTGACTCAGTGGAATTTATGAAAGTGTCCTCTTACCATGTTTCCACTAATTCAATGGTTCTCCTCTACTCAGGACTAGGAATTAGATTTTAGGCCATAAAAATGGAGTCTTTACACCTAATTCATTAACATTTCATCCAATGGTTTTAACATTAATTCTTTTGATTGTTGAACACTAACGCCATTATTATTGAGCAACAGTTAATGGATCATGTTATTTTAATTCAATATTGGTTGTTCTTAGTACTGTTAAACTTTTTTTAAATTTAACGATATGACAATGAATTCCTTAATGAATCAATTTTACAAAAGATTAACATCAGCAAATTAAAATTCTTTCATGATGTCAGATTAATAAACTAACACCAGTGTTTCCATGTTCTGGATTTGGGGTGCAACCCTCCCCACTCCACCCACTTAGGTGAGAATATTTGCCCAGCTCTGTTTGAAAGGTCTCTTTGCTGCCTGTCTTCTTGTAACTGTAATACTATTTACTGCATAAATGGGTAACGGGTGAATATGGTCACACCTGGACTACAAGTATCCAGGGCTAGCAGGCATTGTTTAAACTCATTTCCCTGCCTGTTGGAGGGCTGAATTGACTGGAGTGCTTCTTCTATTGCAGTGGTTCTCAACCTGTGGGTTGTGACCCCTTTGGGGGTCGAATGACCCTTTCACAGGGGTCGCCTAAGATCATCGGAAAATACGTATTTCCGATGGTCTTAGGCTCCATTCCCTCCTTGGTGGTGGTGTGCAAGCGCGAGCCACATGCTCGCGTCCTCCTGCTCCCTGTTCAGAAGGGACTGAAATCGCTCCCCTTCTCCGCTACCGGGAGAACCTCCTGTCTGATGGGCCAGCTTGGGGGGGGTGGCAGCACGGGGGGCAGGCCCCCTCAGCCCCTGCCCCACTCACCACGGAGGGGGGCGCTGCGGAAGGGCAGGGGGGCCGCAAGGCGGCACTTTTCCAGGGGGCGAGCTGTGCCCAGTGCAAAAGACAAAGGTGCTGGGATTCCTCTCCAGCCCAGCCAAGGTCAACACTCTGGAAACTTTTCCCACACCATCCCCCCCAGCGGAAGCAGAAGCAGAGCCCGGGGGAGTTCTTGGAGTTTTTTCCCGGGGGAGATGCGTGGCTCCTCTTTCCCTCCCTGCTCGCCCTCCCCCTGTTCCTGGCCTGTGAGGCGGCCTTTGCTGGGAGTGGGGAGGCATTGTAAATAATAAATAAATAATTTTATGATTGGGGGTCACCACAACATGAAGAACTGTATTAAAGGGTCGTGGCATTAGGAAGGTTGAGAACCACTGTTCTATAGCATGATATCTTTCTCTGATGCAAGATTTTCAAAAATAGGGGAAGGAGACGGGCTCTTTAAGGACCTTTAAATGTACAGACACTTTCCACGTGAGGTTCTGGAACTACTTTGTAATGCAGAGTAACGGCACTATTAAAACACAAGGTTTCTCTCGAAGAATAAACCTGAATGGATTATTGAGGGAATTAAACTCATCAGTTTATTTAATAAATGATGCCCTTCCTATCCAAGGATTTTTGTTAGTGCTAGAACAGGCATAGGGTTCCTAGGTCTCAAGTCCTGGATCATCTTTTTCATGCCTCAGGCCCAGGGGAGGAATCTCAGAGTAAGAGTGCTACCTTGAAAAGCCCTTCCATGTGTCAAAATAAGCCCTTTTTTGGTTTTCAAAGGTATACACATACATACAGATACATACATACATACACCTTTGTTCTTCTGGTAGTTTTAATATTTGAATGGCCCTCTGAGAAATCTTGGTTGATTCTTAATATACCATGCTTAATGACATCATCAGGACTCACCTTCTGTGACATCATCAAAGGTTGCCTCTTTGACATTTTTAGGAACTGTTCCTCAGTCTCGTGTTTTAATCCTGAAATTTCAGGGCCTGGGATGGTACTAACTTGGCAACCCTAAACAAGGAGTATGTACAGGAGGTTTGCTCCAGCCATACTATGAATTTTTTGGCTTTCTTCCTTAGTCTGTGAGTGTGCAGCCACACTGGCCCTTTTCGCATGCAGCTTTTTTTGCACGAGCGCCCCTTGAGCATCGCATGAATGGGAGTATTGGTCCGTACGACACACACCCACTCACATGACGCTCAGGAGCCTAAAGCTCGAAGCCAAAAATACTGCACGCTTGCACAATGTTCGCGGTGCCCTTGCGCATTTACCTGCATGCAGTGCGTCGGCGAGCCGGGGCGGTTGCGCTTCCTTCCCCCAGTGCAGCCTACAGCTCCCAGACTGCGCTGTGAAAGGAAGGGGCAGGCTGCTAGTGCAACGGTCGTGCGACCGGAAACCCAGCTGCGGTAGAATGGAGGGGAGATGCAAGTGCCTTGCGCAAAAGGCTGCTTGCGCGAACGGCACCCCCCACCTCCGCGAGCAGGTAACGTGCGAAAAGGGCCACTGTTAGGCACACCGTTCAGAAACTACCCAAACAAAGTTTCCCGGGCTAAGCAGGAAGGCCTTTTAATACAGTGAGAAGCCTGAGAAAAAATATTCAGTTAAGACACCTTCCTGAAAGCAGGTTGTATAGTGTATAGCCAAAGGGCAGCCACATTCATCGGTTGCTGCAAAAACAGCAAGGAGTTCTGTGGCAATTTAAAGACTAACAAATTTATTATAGGATGATTTTTCACGGATTATGGCCTACTTCATCAGATGCAACTGATGCATCATATATCTGATGAAGTGGGCTATAGACCACAAAAGCTCATACTATAATAAATCTACCAGTCTTTAATATGCCCAAGAACTCTTTATCAAACAAATCACCTCCATTAAGGCAGGCTGATAGTATGTACCCAGGATATTGTTCTTTTATACTGTGCCTTTCAAAGTGATTACCCAAATATCCTTTGGTCTGGTCTGGAGGCCACTCTTTATAGCCCATCTGCCCCTTTGAAACAAGCAAGCAAGCAGCACCCTCTCCCATTCTAAAGCTATTAAATATGTAAGGACTATGGTTGGTGATTTTTTAAAATATTAAGTAAAAGCTAGATCCTTTTATTTTTCTTCTCTATATTTTTTTAAAAAAATTATTCAGGCTTTATAAGTGTTACCAAATTCAAAAATAATAACAAATGAAAGGAGAGATTACTGAGGTCAAATAATAGGGCTCTTTTGTATTTTCTTAGAACTTGACACCACAGTTATCACAGAGTCTGGGAAAGTGTCTAGCACTCCATCTGGTCAGATTTCCTGGGACCAGTTTCAGTTGATATGGCTTGATGCCTTCCCTCGCCCAATTCTCCTCTTCCTATTCCCTTGCGTTTTCCTGGGCATGGAGAAGGAAGGCAAGTGCTTGGACAAAAGGCAGGAAAATGGGGGAGGAGGCATGTGTAGGCCTTCCTCTCCCATTTGGAGCTCCCATTCCCTTGCTTCTGGTCCTGGTACTGACAACTCGTGCCAAGGCAAAAGACAAGGGAATGGCGGGGGGAGCTCATGCAAGCCCTCCTTCTCCCCTCCAGAGCTCCTCTCTCCCATTCTGTTTCCTCTGATCCTGGTGCCGGCAACTCACAGCAAGGCAAAAGGCAAAGGAATGTCAGGGGTGGAGGTGGAAGGCTTGCACATGCTTTCCTTCTGCCCTCCAAAGCTCTCCTCCCTATTTCTTTGCCTCTGGTCCCAGTACTGAGCAAAAGACAAGGGAACTTGGGACAGGGGAAAGGCTCACATGAGTCTTCCTTCTCCCCTCCAGAGCTCCCCCTCATTCCTTTGCATCTGGCCCCGGCATGCAAAAGGCAAGGGAATGGAGGGGGAGATCACGGGGGGGGGTATTCATGTTTTTCCCACTTTCATAAGGATTTTGTAGCCCAAACCCTTGGGAAAGTGGAGGGGTCCCTGTAGTTAGCTTCCTCCTTCCCTCATCCTGGTCACTGCTATCTGCTCATGTCACCTTGATCTGGGAACAACTCCTTCAGCTAATATTTCAGTCTTAATTTCCAAATAGGAAAATACATTTTTGTGTGCATGTGTGTCTGCATGTGTGTGTTTGGATCAGAAACCGTGAGCAACTGTGGTTGATCCTTAATGCAGAACACTTAATGACATCACCAGAGGACCTTAGGTCCTGAAACAGTCCTGAACCAGCAACCATAATAGTGTTCCTTCAGCTGAATATATCATTTCTGGATCTAGAAGTATAATATAAGAACTACTGTGCATCACTAATATCACCTTCTAGGAGAAGGTGCTTCAGCATATGTTGGTTGGGCAACTTCAGATGTTCTTGAAGGAAACAGATTAGGTCTGGTTTGGGGCTAGGATATGATATTGAAATGGACTTAGTTGCTCTGAAGGATTAGCTGCTCTGGGTGAAAGACCAGGGTAGTGCTGCCTTGTTGACCTTCCTGGATCTCTCTGTGATAATGATATCCCTAATAGACAATGAGAGCACTATGTTGCCATGGTTCCGCTGTGGGGCTAGTTCCAGAGAGGGGCATTGAGGGATTGATTCCCTGTGGCCTTAAACAGTATACCATCTTTTCTCTCATGCTCTTTGATATGTATATGAAACTGCTTTTTCAGGTCACTGGGATGGGGTGCAATCCCTGTGAAGATGACACTCAGCAATATTTCTCCCTGTCATCGTGAAACTGTGTAGGTGCTGGACCAGTGCTGGGTTACTATAATGCTGTGGATGAGGACCAATACAGAACCTCAGTCCCAACAAAATGGAGGCTTTGTGCACTGGTTAAATGGCATTTCCTAAAGGGGGGTACACTCCCTATGAAGAAGCAAGCCCACGGCATGGGAATGCTAGTAGATCAGATGGACTCCATTTTAAAAAATGCTCTCTCCACAGGAGATAGCCATGGAATTCTCATGCTTTGGAAATTTTCTGTTTGGGTCAGTGTTGCAGTACAATAGGATTGCCCTTGAAGGTAACTCAAAAGCTTCAGTGAGTATAAACTTCAGCATCCAGATGTTTAACAGATTTTGCCAATTTGTTTTCAGATTCACTTCAAGATGCTGGTACTTGCCACTAAAGCCCTGAACGGCTTGGGACCCAAGCACCCGAAAGTTTTTCTTCCCATGAAGAAATCATGATTTGCTTCATGATTTGCTGCAGCCCTCCTCCAGGTATATCCTGTATCAGAGCCTTGCTAGTCAATAATGAAGTAGATGAACTTCTCAGATGTGGCACCTTGCTTATGAGATGCCCTCCCTTAAAGAGGTTTGCCTGGCATCCATATTGCAGTGTTCTTGACGATAGACATTTCTAGTGACTCAAGCATACTAATTAATTTGGAAAGTTCAATGGGTAAAGGTTTTCTATTCTTGCATCATTTGTAGTTGAATAGTATGAAGTATAAAGTATTTTTAAATGACTAAATCTCCCCAAGAAGAAGAAAGAGTAAATAAGATAAAGTTGATGAAGGCTTTGAAAATTTGGCTTAGTGGGAGTATTTGGATTTGGATTTCAATGTCCTGTTTCCCTACTGTCCATTTCTGTATCTCAAATAAGAAACACAGAAAACTGAAAAGTTTCAAAGTTTTTTTTAAATAGTTATTTTATTTTTCTTCCAATGAATAGAAGGGCGTTATTATTTTTAACAGCACTCTTTGCAATTTTAGTTGTTCTAAAGCATTATGTCCTCTGAAATTAAACAAATTTCAATAAATTGGTCTTTCAATAAATTGGCTGTGGAAAAACAACAACTAGGCTCTCACCAAGATTGGCAAAGTCAGAGGCTTTAGACTTAAATCTTGCAAGTGTACAAGCAGCTACATACATAAAGGAGGGGGAGCAGTGAGGTTTAATAAATTATTGAAAGGTGAGTAGGATGTTTGAAGCTTAAGAGAGAATTTTTAAAGTCACTCTCTTCCTCTGAAATATCTGCAGGTTAAATTCTGACAAGGTTAATGGCAGAGGCCTTGTTTACTCTGTAGTACAAATGATCAGATTATTTTCTGATGGAATGTAAAACACACAGAGAAATGCTTTATGTACTATAACAAATACACTACTGCTCAGCCCCGAAGTCCATGTAGTCCAGCATCTTGTTTGCTCGTGTAGCCAAACAGGTACCTCTGGGAAGCCCAAAAAGAGGTCACAAAGATAATCATGTTCACTTTTGTTACTGTGCAATAACTAAAACCAACAGGAGAACATGAAAGAATTACCTTTCAGACAACTCACAGAATCCCCAGGCAGCATGTCCAGTGTCAAATAGCTTGTGGATCATGGTAACTGTAGTTCACCCCCCCCCCAAAAAGTAATGCTTCTAAACTATGATTGAGAAGCAGCTTGTTTCTGATTCTGGAATCTGCATATACAGTAATGACTAGCAGCCATTCATAATTTTTGCTCATATTTTAAAGCCAGATCATATTTTTGTGACAGAATTCCATGCAACAGTTAGGTGCTATATGAAGAACAACTTCTCTAGTCTGTCTGTCTATCTGGCCATCTGCTTGCTTATCTTGCAGTGTGTCATAAAAACGATATGAGCTCAGCTGAATCAGACCAAAGGCCTATCTATTACAGCATCCCATTTCTCACAGTAACCACACAGTGACTTCTGAGAAGCCCAGCCTTCGCATTCATTTATTTGCCTTCTCAAACCAATCTAAGGCCATTTCCATTTCCACACTAGCCTGTTATAGCGTGATGATTCCACTTTCAACATCCTCTGGAATCCTGGGGTTTGCCGCCTGGCCCCTCCCAAAACTGCAAACCCCAGGATTCCAGAGGATGTTGAAAGTGGAATCATCACGCTATAACAGGCTAGTGCGGAAATGGCCTAAGTTAGTAGCTGTCACACTACATCTCTCCAAAGAAAATTATGTGCTGTGGGAAGAACTATCTGCCTGAAATCTCTCATCTTCCAGCGTCATTAAATGACCCTGGATTCTAGTATTATCAGAGATGGAGAAATGTCTTCTCAATGCTGCTTTTCTGTCTACTGTTTGTGTGCCATATTTAGACTTTCTGCATTGGTTCTCTTCTATTTTAAGTTTTGTTTGTGTATTTTAGGTAAATGTCATAAAATAATTCAATAAGTGCAGCCTGTTCTCATCACCACATTCATCTCAGTTTTTAATATTTCTTTCACATCTCGAATCTCTAGCCAATTAGTTTTCATGATGACCTGAATTCTAATATTATATATAGACCAGATGGATAGTTGTCCTTATACAAGTATTTTAGAATAACACTGTATTTCTTAATGCCTTTTTTCATTGTTTGGTTAAACAATTCCTATGAATTGCTTCTGTAAGTTATTTGTATCAACTGACAGGACAGAATCCTCATCAGTTACACATGGTCTCTCTCTTCATTCCCTGTGGTTTATATGCTCACAATACGTCTATAAAAATTTAAATGCTTTTGCTATTTCCCCCTCCCCACTTAATCATTTTTATTTTCATCCCTAAGTTGTTCATTCTGAGTCCTGGCAGTTTTTCATGCCTTTCTAATGGTTTCAGAATTTTGACAGCAATAAAAATAGCAAAATTAAAGGGCTCGGTGGAAACCATTTGTAACACCACACAAACACCAAAATTAAGGGATGATTTATGTTGATCTATAAACTTTGTACTTAGAGACATTCCACTGAATTTGATCTACATCCCATATTCCATAGAGGTAGCCATTTTATAACAAATGAAAAGAAGAAGAAAAAACAAGGGAGCTCCACATGTAGCAGAAAGAAGTCTTAGAATGTGGAGGTGGCAAAATGGATGCTACCACTTTAGGCAGGAGGGGCTAGGGTTGGAGAAACTCACAAATAATCAAATCTGTGAAAGCCAAACCTGCAGATGTGTAGGGCTGACCACACACACAGAGGTATGCACACCTGCACGAACAATACCACAAATTGTATACTAAATCTAACTCATTGTCCCCAAAATTCCATGCATCCAGTGAGGTGCCTGCTTAGGACTTGATTGCAGGACTCTTCTGCTGGTGTTGCTCAGTAGTATTGCAACAGTTGAATTTAATCGTAAAGCCCTAAAGAAAAGGTACAACATAAACACAACTGCATAACAGGAATTCTATTCAAAAAAAATATACTCCTCCAAAAAACACTAAAATCCTGCCACTTTAATCAAAATGAAAAGGATCTAATTCTAGCACCTGCATGCCTTTTCCTCTCCTTTTTTTTTTCCTGAACTCAGGCCCTTTCCACACTGAGGCTTCTAGCGCAAGCGGGGGAGGCCGGCAAGCACAAGAAGCCTCGTCCGGGAGGCTGCCGCTTCTCCCCTCCTTCCTTCCGCAGGTGAAGGAACCAGCGGGGAAGTGGCACTGAAGGAGGCTTGCCGCGCAAGCCGCCCTCCCCCCTGTGCGAAGCGGGAGACCTCGCGCCGGGTTCCCACCCTGCGCGCGTGCGCGAAGCGGGTGGCGTCGCACCAGATTCCTCCCCCCCGCGTGCCGGATTCCTCCCCCCCGCGTGTGTCGGATTCCTCCCCCCGCGCGTGCCGGATTCCTCCCCCACGCGCGCGAAGCGGGCGGCGTCGCGTCCCCCCGCGCGCGCGAAGCGGGAGTCGCGTTCATCGCGCTACCTCCCCACCCCGCTCCTTCCTTCCGCAGGGGCGGAGGGAAGGAAGCGCGACCCAGCCAGCTCCCGGAGGCTCCGCACGAAAGGTAAGTGTGGGTGGGTGCCGGGAGCGTTGCGCGAGCGCGGGGTGATTTTCGCTTGGACGCGAAAATCAAAAACCCGCGCTCGCGCCGCTTCAGCCCCGTGAGCCGGGCGGAAGTGGGAGTGCGTCGTGCGGAGCGACGCTCCCACTCCCGCGAGGCTCACGGGGCTGTCGCGTGAGCAAAGGCCCGTGCGAAAAGGGCCTCAGTAAGCACCACCCCTTCTTTACAGTCTCTCCACCCACTGGATCAAATTAATAATTTACAGGGTTACATGTGCAAATATGGAAGTCTTTCCTTCCTATGCTTTGATGTCGCTCATCCAAATTGCAGTCTGCTGTTTGTTTATCAAAGCATGTCCAACCCAGGCAGATTTCTCAGACTGTCAGTAATTGGTCCACCTTTTAGCAAAGCAGGTCTAAATATATGGAAATCGCGTTTTTGTAAGTTGATTGACTAGGCCCTCTGAGCTTTCAGAGTGCTCCTTCTTGCAGTGCTCCTACCTTTTGCTCTTCATAAATTGCATTTAACATTTTGAAATGGAGAACTGTGAATGACATTGTGTTCATTTGTCACAGGCAACAAAGCAAGATCCTATGGAGTGATAAATCATTAATCTGGTGCCACTTGGGGACTTATTTGACTAGCCAAAAAAAAAAATGGGTCAGGGAGATCAAATACTCTTCAAGTGGCTACTTCAAAACCTTTTGACTGCAATTTTTAACAAAGAGAATGCTGATAAACAAGTTTTCATTCTTGAACACAGGAAAAGAAAAAACAAATGGAAAAGAGAAAAATTTGTAGGGATGATTTACACTCTGTAGACTGTAATTCCAAGCCATTCTTCAGAAGTTAGTTCTGATTTAGAGTCAGTAGCAATTGGATTGTGTTGCTGGCTAGAAAGAATTATTTAAATTGCAACAGAACATCCAACAACAAGGTCTCCCTAGCAAGATACTTTCCTCACCCTCAAACATTAATTATGCTCCTTTCTTCTTTCGCTTTTACAGGGGACATGGCTTACTATGTAAAGGAGAATGAATGGGTGTGACCTTTGTAGCAGACACAGCCATGTGAAAATAGGTGGGTTTCAAGCATCTGTTGATTGCCTACAACCTATTTACCTGGTTCAAGTCACTATGCAGATAGCATGGAATTTAATGTCAATGTCTGGGTGCCCAATGGGACTAATGAATCCCTGCTTATATGCTTGAAATGCCAAATAAAATTCACATTAGTTTCCCCAGTGCAGGAAGGCTTTGCACTGGAGTTTGGAACTCTTTAGGGTTGCTTAAGCTATGATGCAGTTCAGACTAAAGACTTATATAGAGTGGGAAGGTTCTCCCCTTCCTGGTACTAGGGCAGGTTTTGATCTGGACAGGTATTTGGATGGGCATCCTCCTCCTCCTGAATAAGCTGATGTGAAGACTAGCTGTGCATTTTGCTGGTGGCTTTGAGATTCTCATATGCCGTCTCTTCTGGTCTGCTAGTTCTGGAATTAGTGGAGGTGGGTCTAAAGGTCAGAGAGTAAAACATGTGATTCGTGGAGAGACCTCCAGTCTTGTGCCTGTTGAATCCATGTACAAAGGCCCTCATGATCACTCGTGGTACAGGAATATGGGTCGCTCTTATTGCTCCTTATTCCAAAAGATGCCAGGTTTTGTGTCCTGTCAGGGTTTAAAATCTGATACAAATATGGAAAGCAAAAGTGGGGTACTTTTGTTAGTCTGGCTGAGCAAAAATAATAGAGTGGTTGCGGTGTTGGCATTTGTCGGTCTTCATGCCAAACTCTGTTGTTTATGAAAAATAAATTTGCTGTTTTGTCAAACATAAACAATGGTTTCTTACTAGTCTAGATGCATATTCTCATTCCATAGCCTGTTTATCATTTTCCTAGGACCCAGTTGCTTTTCTACCAAGTGCTCTGTATTATCTTACAGTATCCTCAAGTTGAGAATATTGCTCTAGTATTTTAAATCTTGTCCAACACATAATCAGCACAAGTCTGACACTGGGCAGTAGCCACTTTCTCCAACGAGTGATCTGAGCAAGATCCTGGACAGGAGCTGTCTTCCAGTGAAGTGATAATTTCACTTCAGCAAGTGTGGAGTACCTCAGGCAGTCTGGATGGAAAACATACTATTTTCTTTTCCTCTGACAATGTCAGCTCACAGTTCTCTGTAGTTTACAACAGGCCTTGTGTGGATTAACAAAAACAGTGTTTCAGCTTGTTGTTGTTATTTGCTGTCAAATTGACTTTAAGTTATGGCAACTCTATGAACAAGATCTGTCCAAGAGCCCTGGCCATCAACAGCCCTGCTCAGGTCTTGCAGTCTTGGGACCATGGCTTCATTGATGGATTCAACCAGCCTGCAAGGCGGTCTTCCTCTTCCTCTACTGCCTTTATGAAGCACTGCCATGTGTTCCAATGAGTCTTGTCAACTTATGATATGCCCAAAGTATGAAAACCTCAGTTTAATCATTTTAGCTTTTAATGAAAGTGCAGCCTTGATTTGCCTGTCAGTCACATTGATTTGTCGTTTTGGTGGTCCATAGCATTCATAGAACTCTCCCCGAGCACATTTCAGGTTTTATTTTCCCACTTCAGCTTTCTTAGCTGTCCAGCTTTTCATATTCATGCGTAGAAACTGGAAATGCTATAGTATGGATCCTGACTTCGGTTTTCAGTGATATGTCTTTACATTTGAGGATCTTATTTAATTCTTTTATAGCTTCTGTTCTTGTGCATTCTTGATTACAGTCTCCATTTTGATTTATGATAGAGCCAAAATGTAAGAAAAACTATACTTAACAACTTCAATGTTTTCATCATGTACTTTAAATTATGTGAGTCTTCCATGTTTGTTATTTTGTTTTCTTAATATTAACATTAATATTCATCTATAACTCTGTTATATTTGTCCTATAACTCTGTTTTTTCCCTAACTTTCATCAGTAGTCATTCCATGTCTTTGCTTTTTCTACTAGTAATACAAGAGTCATCTATAGATGTTAAATTATTAATTTTTTTCTTCCAGTTTGCACACCTTCTTCTTTTTGGTCTAATCTCACTTTCCCTATTCTGTGTGTAAATTAGACAGATAAGGTGATAAAATGACCCTTGTCTGACTTTCTTACCAAACACTCTGTGCCTCAATATTCTGTTCTGTCATTATATGTTACACATTTGTTACTACAGTTGTGAATTCTAGCTAGAGTCTTTTTGAGAGTCTTTTTCTTTCCTAATAATGCCCCTGGCTTTGATCCACAGTTCTTCTGATTCACTATTAGATTTAATATGCAAATGTGTTTTTTACATGGTCTTTAAATTCTGCAGGGATGTTCTTTAGATTGTATTTTGCCATTACGATTAATTTAAGGTTCATCTTTAGCTTTTTTATTATTATTATTATTATTATTTTAGCAGTTCATGGACTGTCCCACAATCCAGTCCTTGTCTTGTTTTCAAAGAGACCATGGAACTTCTTCATCTTTTACTTCCAACTATATAGTCTATTTGATTTGTATATTTTCCATCAAAATACATGTTTGTATATAGTCATCTACTCATTTGCCTGAAGTTACGTGTTTGCAACAAAATAAGGCCATTTCTGCACTAGACCGTTATAGCACTATTATTCCACTTTCAACATCCTATGGAATCCTGGGGTTTGTAGTTTCAGGAGGGGCCAGCCAGCCAGCCGGCCCCTCCCAAAACGGCAAGCCCAGGATTCCATAGGATGATGAAAGTGGAACAATAGCGCTATAACAGTCTAGTGTGGAAATGGCTTAAGTGTTGGCTTCACAAAATCAATAAATTGTTTTCCTGCTTTATTTCTTGATTGTAGGCCAAATTCTCTAGTAATATTTGGCTCTACTTTTTTTCCCAATTTTGAATTCCAGTCAGATTATCAACGTGTTCTGTTGTGATGTATGATCAATCTTTTCCTGGAAGCCTGAGTAGAATGCTTCAGTTTTCCCCCCTCTATCTCTGTAGTTGAAGCATGAGCTTGGATTATAGTAATACTGATAGATTTTTCATGGAGGATTATTGGTAGTATTCAAACAGACTTTGCATTATATCTTTTGTGCATTCTTCTGCATTATGCTTCACTATTAATGTGTTTCTTCCTAGATTGTCATTTCCAGAGTAAAACACTGTGTAATTATCTGAGCAAAAATATCTCATTCTGATACATGTTTGCTTGCATACACCAAGTACTGAAATGTTTATATACTTCAATTCTTGTTTTACAATTTCTAGTTTCCATTCATTCATTCATTCATTCATTCATGAATTATCAGTTCTCCTGCTGATGTAGCCATTACATGCTCCTATTATATGTGTTGTGCCACTTTAGACCCTTTTTTCATATCTCAGTATATCAGCAGTGGAATGTCCTTTATGCTTAAGTCCAGTTGCATCATGAGGCACAAGCTTATTTGTGCTCCTGTCCTTTGCTACTTCCTGATTTCCTTTTTTCCATGCCTTCTGATCTGACATTCTCATTTTCTACCACAATCTCTTGATTCATTCTGGATTGAAATTGAAACTGAAATTGTGAATTAAACTATCTTTCAAGCACTTTAAAAAAAAAATTCACAGCATTGGTTCAATTTTTTTCACACTGCTATAGTTACATTAATTTATTAACATCTAGTAATAGGAATCACGATGTTTGGTTTGGTTTAAATAGGAAAAATAAGTGTATTAGTGTACATGGCTAAGTGCACATGGTTAAGGATCTAAATACATCATATATAAGCTGTCCTCTGATGATCTTTGGAGTAATTTGCTAAATATTTTGGTTCTGCAGAAGGATATTAATAGAAACTTAAAATGTGGAAAAAAAGAAGTTGTTGGCAACCAAATCACATTGGCCTGTTACAAAAGGAGAAATGCAGCAATGGTTTACCAGTGCCGTCTTCTGTGCAGTACTAACAAGAGAGATCCTCCATCCGGCTCACCTCTCATTGCTGCGCTGCCCAGTAACTTACTTTCTAGAACTTCTTCACTCCCTCACCATTAGAATTATCAGTTCTCCTGCTGATGTAGCCATTATGCCCTAAAGAAAGATAGATGCGGCTAGTCTGGTGTCTCTATTTTGAGCCTTCCACCTTGGATGACCCTACTAGGAATCTAGACTCTTGACAGAGATTTGCCATGTGAAAGGGCCTCTGGAGCATCACGCAATTGTGAGGAGCATTTCAGACAACGTTCTTGCAATTGCGCGATGCTGCTGGGGCCAGCAGGGGTGCCGATTGCGCAATATTTCATTTTCGGCTTGTGGCCAAAAATGGTGCATGATCGAGCATCACTCCAGGGTCCTGCATGCACTTACTGTGTGTGCAGAGCCTCCGAAGCCACAGCACGTGTGCTTCCTCCACCAGTGCAGCCTGAGAAAATGCCCAGCTACACTGTGGAAGGAAGAGGCAGAGCCCTTATGCTGCCTGCTGGAGCCAAAGCAGCGGGGATGTGAGAGCCTCTAGCAAGAGGCTGTTCACATGATCCCCGCACCCCAGCACTGAGAAAAGGCAAGTTGCGGAAAGGGCCAGAGTCTTAGGGCCTTTCTGCCTTACACTTATAGTGCTATTATTCTACTTTCAACATCCTGTGGAATTCTGGGGTTTGTAGTTCACTGAGGACAAAGAGCTCTCTGGCTGAGAATTCTAAATGTCCCTCCCTAAACTGCAATGTTGAAGTTCGAATAATAGCACTATACACAGTATAGTGTAGAAAGGCCCGTAGTCTCCTCCTGGTATTGCTCTCAGCCTATCTGACTGTGATAAGGTATGCAGCTAAGAAAAGGGGTAAGGTTCAAGCAACCACCCAAACCTCTGAAAAGCTTTGTATATTACTTTTTTTTGCATCCAATCCTAAAATATTATCATACAATATATTATGTATATTTCAATTCATAGATGTGTCATGGTAATATGCCATGGCATATATACAATTGCTAATCCCATCTATTGCAGACCCATTAAATCAATTGCTGAATTATGAGTCAACACTTACATAAATCACTTTGAATCAATGCATCTGTTCTAATTGAGACTAACCGTTGGGTTTGTCTTCACCATAGCTGGCACATGATTTCTAAGGGACAATATGAAAAGAACCATCAGCATGCATGTGCGAACAACAGACAAACATATTTTTCACCCAAATGTTTGGGAGAAAGCTTGATATTCTCAAGACAGTTTCAAATCATGCTGCAATTGTTACAAATTGTTACAATTGTTACAAATCATGCTGCAGATCATGCTGCATTGTTACCAATAATCCAGTGGAATGGTCATCTTTTTTACCAAACCATTGTCGAGGATGACAAGTAATAATTGGATTGCTTCAAACCCTGTATTTCAATGACTATGCTCTATGTGGTGGACAACTGGGATCTTTTAGGTAGTGATCAGATAGTCAGCCCCATCTCACAATTTTATATGTGTGTATGTGTGTGTGTAAGTGAGTATGTGTACACACACACACACAAGCACACATTTACTAGACAATATACCATATCGCATGGTATGTGTTGACAGTACGGCTTCTTAAACAATGTGTTTGGCAGGAAGAGCAGTATCCATAGGCAACTTCATAGGGCATTTAGAATGCTTAAATGTGTCTTACTCAGCTTTGGATATAGGAGGAAAAAATCCAGAATGTCGTTTCCCTTCTACCTGGTATCTGATATATAGACGTGTGTGTGTGTGTGTGTGCATTAGAGCCCTCAGCCACTATTAAAATGTGTGCTTTGTTCCTTCCCCTGCAGACTTTTGAAACAAAAGCTCTTGCCTCCAGCTTTTACCACCATTAAGTGTAAGGTGAGCACATCAATACAGCCCAGAGGTATGGCAACCAGTGTGTTTCTTTCCTCAAGGCCTTATTAAATAATAGATTTGCAAGATGAAGCTATAGGAGATGTGGTGTCTTGTAGCTGCTATCAAATGTATGTCTCCCCTGCTGGCTGTTGATTAGTCAAACGACTCAGTCAGTCAAAAACTTTTAAATTTCCAGTTTTCCTTCAACAGGTGTGTCACGGCTGCAGCAGAGGCACAAGAGGGGAACGTCAGCCGAAAAGAACTTACAGTGGTAAGATAAGCCCATTATAAATGTGCAGCTTAATGGATTTCTGGAAATAGGTTATCCAGTGGTGGTGCCTGACACTGTTTCTCCTAATAAATGAGAATGAGGAGATAAAAGAAAGTAAAATAAACAAGTGCACAGGCTCTAGTTTACTCTTCATGAATATGAATAATGCATGTATTCTTGTCCTTTCCTATTACACGAAGCAGTGCGTCAATTTTACACACAAAGTGTGCCGAATGCTAATTGAGAATTAGTGCCTTGGTATGTGACACATAGCTCAGAATTACAGTACCTGCTTAGTATAGTGAGAGTTAATAGGACTTGCTTATTTCCCACAATTTTGTCCTGCTTTCTAAGAGGTATATTATTTAGCTGCTTAATTTTGCATCAACCTGAAGTGTAGCACATAAAAATGCCAATCTAAATGAATCCAATTTTCTCAGACCAGGATTTGACTCATTTAAGCCTTTCTCAGGTCTATATTAATTTTGTTGCAGTGTGTTTTTTTTTCCTTTTGAAAAAAAGTTTTCTCCCTCTCTCCTTACTTCTTGACCTTCTTTGATGTGACTCACAGAAAGGACGGGGGAATTTCAGAAACAGTTTTCTATAAGTGTTTGACGCTCTAATTAATCACTGAAGGACTGTAGCTTTTCAAGCCACATAGAGCCAGATAAAGAGCTGGCATAAAGAACTGAAATATGCATTGGCCCTAAGGATGGAAATAAGAAAACCCTCACAGCTCAGTGGGGGTCAAAGGGAAAAGTTACAGTAACCCAGAGACTGCTAAATCCTTCTTTGCATAAGTACACATGTAACTAAAGAAGGAAGCCAGTTCCCTCTGGCTTCCTATTTGAAAGCCCACATAGAGGAAAAGGCAACCAGGTAAGATTCTCAGCTTCTCCGCTTAAGCAATGTATTTGCTGGTTATGGAATGTTTTCCCTTTGGAATCCCCACAAGTACCAACGCATCAATAATTTGGTCACTGAATTAAAACCTCGCTCTTCATCCAAGCTTTCAGGATTAGAGATCATGGCCTGATTACCTTGTGGAGTTCTGATATAATGTTGACCGTTCACAATGTTTTAAATGGGTTGAACTGTTCAATGTGTTTAAAATCTATGAAGGGATACCTGTTTTTATTTTATAAAGGATAATTTTTTTATTGCTACACCTCCTTTAATATTTTTATGCTTCTGTTTAATTGCTTTAAAAAATTTTTTATGGCTTTAACATTTTATCTTTTAAAATACCCTGCTGAGATTTTGCCTCTAAGGCCAAAAGGAAAATATTTTTTAGTAATAAAGGTGATCTACTCAAACATAGGTGGCATTGTGTTCAGTGGGGTTTACTTCCAGGTAAGTGTGCGTATGATTGCAGTCTTAATCTACTTTAAGTAAAAGCATAAAGCAAATAAAGACTGGTTTTTTAAAAAAGAAAAAAGCAAGGAAGAGAAAGAAAGAAGCTGTTCTGTTTGATTAACCAGAAGGCTATATTTGAAAATGGCCAA
Source organism: Ctenosaura bakeri (assembly GCA_948474755.1). NCBI lineage: Eukaryota > Metazoa > Chordata > Lepidosauria > Squamata > Iguanidae > Ctenosaura > Ctenosaura bakeri. Next base: position 128,261 of record CAOLHI010003193.1, on the reverse strand, counting down.
TGTCAATTTGCAAAGAAAGACTGAAATTATTCTTATGTACACTTAGTTAAAAGTAGGCACCACAGAAAGCAGCAGGACTTACTTGCATGTTGTAATAGTGTTTTAGCACTGGGTTGTGAATGTTGGCAATAGATGTCAAAATCATGATTAGATTTAGGCCAAAGTCCAAGTCTTCATTGCCCTCATTTTAACGCTTTTCCCCTTCCAGATGCTAAGCTCCTACAAAAATTTTGGAAAGAATGAAAACAAATGTCAGGTCCAAATGTCAGCTCTCCATCGTGTAATTGAGAATAAATCCCTATTGATGTTGTATAATGATTTAAACAGCTAGAAACAGATCCCGGGAGTTAGAGGATTATAGGCACAATAAATGTTAAGATTTCAGTGACCCCTGTTAAAAACAAACTCGAGTTTCTCTGCATATATTGTTTTTAAAAGAGATCAAGAATTTTACAGGCAGAGCTTTGCATCCAATATGTATCCTGGTGCCTGTTTTAAAATCAGGTCAAGTGCTATGGTCAAATTTATTGCTTGTGTAAAAGCTTAGAGTCGCAGCAAATTTGTCCTCCTGATGGATAACCAAGGCTGAATGTCAGATTTATAATTGCTTTATAATTAAACCACTGAACCATGTATAATTTGTGTATAAATATCATATAGTGGTAGTTGGCAGCAGGCAAACAGTTGGCAAAGTTGTTTAGTATTAACTCTCAACATTCTCTTCCAGTATGGGTGGAACTCTTGCTGGTTGGGTCCTGAACAGCAGTGCAGGAGAAAACATGCTGAAAACTAATTGGAGATAATGCCAGGAATCCTTCTCCTGTGTAGCTTGGAGAGGGTAGATGATGCAGGAATCAGGATTCTGACTAAAAAGATGAAGATTTTGAGCTAAGACAGAACCAAAGGGAAAGAGTTACTACTCTTTTGCCATTCTTTTTTCCTTCCAGAACCACCCAGCTAACCTGTTTTTCATTCCATGGGATTCCAGATATGTATTTACTAGCAGGGGACATGGTGGGTAAGCGGGCAGAGAGGTGATGGGAAAAAAATTAAACAACTCCTTCTCTCTCATTGTTCTTGCCTTCAGAATTACACCCTTCTAAGGCACCTATTCTAAGGCCTCTCTAAGGCCTCATTACCTGCATCTCTATGTTATGTGTAGTTTGTTTATCAGTGTTTTGGAAAGCCATGCATAGATAGCTGGTCCACACAAAGTCCACACTGGAGTCAGTCCAAGGCTGTAAGTTAATGAAGAAATTGCCTTTAATTTTTTGCATATTCCATAGGGAATTGTTTACCTCAAACTTTTGTTTTATCATTTTACCACACACACACACCAGCACAGTGAGATTGTAGCCGTGTTCACAGACAAAAGGCATTGTCAGAAATCACTGGTTTGCACAGAGCTAATTAACAGTTCTATAAGTCTGTCTAAAATTGTAGACCTTAGATGATAGCTGCGAGAATTCATATTCAAGCTCCATCATGGACCATACAATTACTTTATAAACCAGTATGCCCTGTTCTCAGTTTGGGAATAATGGGCAGAGGACCTCAATTGCACAATGAATCGATTATGCAACAATTTACCTCAGAAGGTTCCAACCCTTCTCCCCATGTGTTGGTCTGGCCACCAAAATGGGAAAGAAGTCCAAGAAGGTGAGGGTCCCAGGAAATATTTGTCCTTGCTTCATTAGTCTGCCAGCATTGTGTCCTCTACTGTGGTCCTTAAATCTGATGTTGCTGACATATCCAACTAGATCTGGAAGTCTACACCCCTCAGGAAGGTAAACCAGAGTCACATGACATCCTTTGCAAACACTTGTTTTTGACAGCCTTAGAAAGCTTAGTCTCAAAACCAGACCAGTAGACCCTAATATCTAACATGAGCCTAACATCTATTCCCATTTTGGGCTGTAATAGAATAGTACAGTTGTGTGCTCCATAGAGTATCTGCATTACTAATGAGTGACTGAATCAGGAAAAAAGAGGTCTATGGCTGAGCTGAAGTACTATGCAATTCCTATTAGTCTAGGAGCGAGTAACTGAAAGTTGGAGTGCATCCAGAATGTACAGTCATAGCAAATGTAAACCTCTTTAATGTCATGGCTCCATCCTGTGGAATCCTGAGATTTGCCACTTCATGAAATACTTAGAATTCTCTGTCAGGGAACTCCAAGACTGTGTGTCCGGAGACTGCATTAGATAATGAGAATCATGGAAGAGACCTCAAGGGCCACAACAACCTCACCAAACTACAAATCCCACAGTTCCATAGGAGGGAGCCATGGCAGTTAATGTAGTATCAAAAAAGCTATAATTATGCAGTGTGGATACAGCCTTCATGCCCAGTCACTTCTAGTTTCATTTTCCAGGAGTGAGGATGTAGCCCCAATGGGACTTAGAGGAGCAAAATGGGTCCTGGACTTGCTCAACTTGCCCAGCCCTGATCTAGACAACATGTCATTTTCCATAGGATCATTAGATAAACAACAAATGGAGAACACGGAGTGTTTCTTGTGAGAACATATCAATTTTCAGCATCTCTCTTAAGCTAATATCATTTCATTGGTTGCTACTGTGACTCAGTTATGGATAACATCACGAAATAACTGAACATTCCCTTTAAGAATGAATTGGAAATGGCTGCTGTTAAATATTTGACTAGATAAGCAGAAAAAAATGATGCTTTATTTCCCTTTAACTCATCAGCACATAAAAATGCAATGGTTCTGCTTCACCTCCTGAGTGAAAGAACACATTCACCTGTCATAATAGTCTTACAAAGCCAAATGTGCAGATTACTCAGCATTTGTTAGTTTCCTCCCCTACACACACACACACACACACACTTCTGGAGAGAAATTTCTCTGTAATTATAAAATTGTTGCGCTTTGTTCCTGATGGACAGGAATACTGCTGCTGGCAGCTTCAAAATGTGAAGTAGCCAAATAAACTTAACTCACAAGCGAATTAGCTGATCTTTACTGCACTAGCACATTGCCCCCTTCGGTGATTCCTGACATAGTGCCTCTCCATTAATTATAATATAATAGGTCTGTCTTAAAAGTGCAGGCCTTGGGGCATGCTGAGGAAGTAGCATTCACAGCCTTCTATTTTCCCTGCTTTGGAATAAGAAAAAATTTGTAACATTCCTTCTTGGCCTTCTGGTAAAGAGATCATTATCTCCTCCCATTTTTATCAAGCACTGGATCAGTTCAGTAAATGACACCTCTTCTCTAGGGAACTACAGAAGGCTTTTTTTTTTTTTCCAGGAGGAAGGCAAGCACACACGGTGACAACCTTAAACAGTTCGTCTTTTCCACATCTCTGTGTATTTAATCTAATCTTATGCAGCCAAGATAATACAGTTGCAAAGGCAGAAGACATTTCCTTCAGCAAGCTTTATAGCAACAGAGTCTCCAACCTCCTTCCTCGTTTTATAAGCCTGTTGGAGGAACCCAAACATTTGCAGTGTTTAAAAAAAAAGGGGGGGGATCTATAAACAACTTCCTTGGATGAGGAAAACAGAGTTCAGTATTGAGATAACTGCAGTAGCTCTGCAACAGGCCCCACCTCCACACATACTACCCTCCTCTGCATGCTAAATATGTGAAATTCAGCTGTCATAGGGACCAGACAAGATCAGCACAGTGGAGGGTAAGACATTTGCAGAGCTGTCATCAAGGCAGAATTAGTCCATGTTTGCTCAATTTAGTTTGCCCTGCCTATTCCCTTGATTCAGGCAATGAAATGTATTTACATACAACTAATTGAGAAGAGCTTTTCCCCTGTATGTGTTCAAATAAACTAGATGGCTGCCTGAAATCTCCCCTCCCCATTTCTATTTATATAAATGCATCATCATCTAATCAATTATGGCAGCTGAGACATTCCTTCTGACTTCAGTGGATCCAGGATTTAGTCGCAGAGAGAAGCAACTTTTACCCTCATTCTCTCTAATAGTAAACTTAGGTGAAGGAGTGCTTATTAACTTAGAAGTGGAATTAAGCCACCCAAGACAGTGGTTTCTGTTGAGACCTTCTTGCTATGCAGAAATATAAGTGTGTGCGCGCGCATGTGTGTGTGTGTACATTTATTCACACTAGAGATGAAAAGAATTGTTGTTGTTAACTACTGTCAAATTGACTTCATGTTATGGAAACCCCATGAATGAGAGATCTTCAAGTCATCCTGTTATCAACAGCCTTGCTCACGTCTTGCAAGCTCAGAGCTACGATTTCCTAATTTGTTTCCTGGGTGAAAGATGGTTTTCCTGACACTTGAGAAACCTGGTCAGGAAGAATAATACAGAAGCCAGAATTCTGTGCAAGTTTTGCCGAGTACCCACGCATTATGATGTTTTGGAAACTTATTTTGTGCAGAAATACAAAATTTCTTTATGAAAATATTGTGGATTTTGTGCAAAAAATGCATTTTTGAAAAAATACCATTCTTTCTCTTTCTCTCACATACACAAATCTGCACGCATTTCTCCATAGAATAATTTCCCAAAACACTTCGGGGTGTGCGAAGAGGAAAAAAACCCTCTGGAATTAATCATTTTCTGCTGCAATAGAAAGAAAACTATGGAAATTATTCATCTTTTCAAGGATGCAACAGTCAAAGATTTACATCTCTAATATCCACGATCCCTACAAATTTATGAGAAATCTGTATATGTGTGTGTGTGTGTTTGAGAAAAGAGAGAGAGAGATGATGTGCTTTTAGAATGTTTCTGGTCCTCAGATAGGAACATTTTTGGAGCAAGGAAAGGAAAATGGGCATTAGGTCCCCTTCCCTCTCTCAAGAAAACTTACCCTGTGGGCACAATCACTGTACCCCTGTTCAGGGTTTCTTAAACTGGCTAGGGTAAATGTACACAGAAAAGGGAAGAGGGAAGGACCAGCACATTTATCTCTACTCCCCTTCTTTGCATGTTTAATGATGCCTGAATAGAGCTAATATAACAAGAGCATGCTTAGGTTCAGGGTGACTAACACTATGTGGCATGACAGGGATAAGGCTGGAAGGGAGTGATACAAAAGAAAAATTGTCCTTTTTAATTCCCCAACATTTGAACCACAGCTTAAATGGCAGCATAAGGCTTCTGTTCCAGGCAATCTGAAATCTTGAACAAGAGCAGTGACAGAGTAGCTTCTCACATCCTTCCCTGAAAAAATGCCATTGCCCATTCGATACAGAAATTGTGTCTCTCCTGCTGACACAGTTATGAGCCAGAGAGAAACATACCAAGCATGTAATTTGGCCACAATTTCTCTGACAATGACAAAGCCTCCACTTGCTTGATCAAGACAGAGAGTGTGTACAAACATCAGACAGGATGGGACAGATTGATGATGATGCTGTGCTCTTACCATTAGAGGTTTGCCTTTAGTTGCCTGCAAGAAAAGAGGGCATATTTCTCAAGACTTCTTGTTCCCTTCCTAATGACTTGTCCTTCTGGAGCCTGAGTATGTTCTATTCATGATACAGAACCATAGACTGTGTAGTCTGGGAGAAGCAGCAGGGTAAAAATTGCCTTATACTGCAAAGTGCTCAGATTCTTTGCCTGCAGGTTTCCTGCTCATAGGAGGTAGAGGAAAATTGCCGGTACCATAGGCAAGATGACCAGTTGGCATAGGGGAAGAAGTAATATTTTAGTCCTCCTATTTACCACCATGTTCTGATTAGAACACCTCCCTTTGGCATCATTCTTAGGCTGCAACAAAGATTCTGAAATAGAAATACCTCTTGATTTTCTTGGATGAAGAGGCATGCATTGCAAACTATGGTACTGTGCTTAAGATTTTAGAGGCAGCTGCTTTTTAGTGAAGAGCTCCCATTGGAAAAACACAGGTGGCAGGATGCTGAAATATTTTTCATTGTTGTGTGCCTTCAAATTGTTTTCAACTTATGGCAGCCCTAAGGGAAACCTATTATGGGTTTTCCTTGGCAAGATTTGTTGAGCAAAGGTTTGCCGTAGACCAATGATATCAGCTCAAGATTATTATCAGCCAAAGGGAAACAGAGGAAGACCAGAAAAGCTCGCTCACTACTATTGGGGCTTTTTGGTTGCTTTTAATAAATCAACCTAGAAGCAGTAGCAGGATGGAATATTTTTATTTGATATTATTCTGATGTTACTTTTGTATTCCCTTCCCATACCATCCAGCATTTCGCAGACAAAAACAAGGACACACACTAGCAGGCAACATCAGAGTGTTGTCAAGATGGCAAAAGTTATCATTGAGGAAGAACACACAAGCTAGGAGAGGCTGCGGAAGTTTGCTTTTGACTGAGCCTACAGGGAAGGGCAAGAATGCGTCACTTCCCTGTGCTGTCCTTGCACTGAGTTAATTGAGTGCAAGCTACTTTTGCACTTTGAACTCAGTTCAGAGCAACTAAAGTAAGCTGAGGATGAATGTGCAGGAGGAGAGAGAATCCAGGACATTTTAAAAGCAACTGAAAAAGTAGAATGACAGAGGATTAACTGAGACTGCTCCTGCCAAATTGGGAGTGTTGGAGGGTATGCCATCCCTAATGGACCAGCATAGGTAACTCTGTTCTTTCGCTACACTTTGCTACAGATTGATAAGGAGGATGACATTTCCTGCTGCTGTTAGGTTAGTTCCTGAAGAGTGAGCAAACAGTTTGAGGGAAATCCAAATTCAGTAAAAACGCTAACCACTTTTCAGAGATTATTGTCTTGCCCAGTCAAGCAGGATCTTTCCTCTCTGACATTAGTGACCAAACCAGCAAATCATAAAATTAAGTTAGCAGCTGAGCCTATCTTCTCTACAGTGAAAATGGAATTATGAAGAAGTTGGACTCTGGAATTACAAAGAAGCTACTCAAAATATTCTTGCAAAAGAGATAAAGTTTTGGATATGTTTGAAGAACAAAAGAAAACATCCAACTTATCCAGGCTGCCTGACAGGTTGTTGAATCTGCCAGACTCTGCACATACTCTTAAGCTATCTTACTGAATAGGGGTTTGTCAAAATATTATAATATTATCACATGTTTATCCTTAATTTTCAGAAAATATAGTTATGCCAATTGTAACATTGCTTCAAAGAAGGAAGAGCTGAAAGTTGACCAGACTGTGTGCTTTTGTTGTTGTTACCAAGAAAATAAATTAATCTATGGCCCATTTTTAACAATGACATGTCTTTCTCTCCAAATTTCAGTTGCCCGTTATTTTCAAAAGCCTGAATCCAACTATGGTTCCCAACTAGAGCAGGCTTAGTGAATCAATTGCATTTACATAAGTGTTCCGTGCCTGACTCAATGGGTCTTGTCTATTTGGAACTAGCAGTTGGATTTAGGCCTAAGTCTGCAAACCTTTACAGACTAATTAGAGACTAATCTCTTCTGAACACAGTGGACTTCAGAGGAAACATGAATTCAACAATATGTTTCTGAGAAAACTTTTTTTTCCTCCTTGGGGGAAATTCCTTATGTCATTGATAGTTGAATTCTGCATCAAACCCCAGCTGTAGTTCTTCAGTTAAGGAATAAATGATTCAGGTGATTATAAACTTATTTTACCTAAGAGAACCTAAAACAAACCTTGATGGAGGCAGGCTCACTTTTAGAAATTTCCTTTGGCTTCTACAAAGTGCATGTTTTGAGTATTGCTGTGTCTTTGTTTGTTCCTCTACCTGTGATGACTACATCCTTCCATTGCTTTTTCAGTTCACCCTTGTGCTGGCCAGACACCCAGTTCAGCAGGCCTCTTGAATGCCACAAAAAGTACCTGGAAAACCAGAAGAGTGCTAAGAGCTTGACCCCAAATGCTGTGCAGTTCTCCTCTGGGCCCCCAGGCATGATATTGTGATGATTCAGATGGGAGAAGAGTGAGTGCTGACTCATCAGTTGAAAGAGCGGCTTCCAAATCAGAAATCAGAATCTCTGTGTCAGCAGGAAGAAACCAGGAAGTAAGTATCTAAAGCTGGTCTTCAGAAGAAAGGTCACTGCAGCAGAGCAGGTCAGCTAGCATCATGCCCAAGGCTCGTGCAAAGGACAACACTGCTTCTGTGGAGGTGTACAAGGAAGAACCTCCAGGCACCCGGAGGAGGATAGAGCGCTTTGATATCCCACTGGAAGATCTAAGGAACCTATTTGAATCCCCAGCAGCTGGAGGCAGGAAGGTAAGACAAACTAGGCAAAGACTTCCAGAGTCAGAAACACTTTCAGCTCATCTCTTTTGGCTAGGGAAGTGTCTTTCCCCAATTTCTACCCCCTTACGCATACTGAAAGAGCATCATAATTAGGGATGGGCCAACCAAATCCTTGAATCCTCGAATCATGGGGAAGGATTTGAGATTTGGAAATCCAAATCCTGGTGCCAAAATGGTGAATCAAATCTTTTGAACCCCCCAATCTTGTTGTTTTTCAAAACTGGCGCCTCCAGAGCCCACCAAAAGCCTGATTGGCTGGCAGGTCCCTGAGTGCACAAAAATTGTAGCATAGAGCTGCACGTGCACGCCGGAGGCTGCCTGTGGTTGCTTGTGCTGTGTGCTCGCCCGCTTGTGCCATGTGCTCGCCTGCTCGTGCTGTGAGCTCACCCGCTCGTGCTGTGAGCTCTCCCGCTCGGACTGTGTGCTTGCCCACTCAGGCTGCCTGAATGCTCGTGCTGCCTCCCTGCGCCTGCTCATGCTATCTGCCTGCGCCTGCTCGTGCTGTCTGCCTGCGCCTGCTTGTGCTGCCTGCCTGTGCCAACTCATACTGCCTGCCTCTGCAAGGTAATTATTCTCTTCTTCTCTATTCTTTTGACTTGATACTGGAGAGTAGGGATTGGGACTGGACTAGAGGCTGGTGTTTTTTCTTTTCTTTTAAGTGCCTTCTTTGTTGCAGGACTTGAGACTGGACATCAGGGTAGAGAACTGAGACTAGACTAGAGGCTGGTGTTGTTTTTTTAAGTGCCGTCCTTGTTGCAGGACTTGACACTGGACATCAGGGTAGAGAATTGAGACTGGACTAGAGGCTGGTGTGTGCTTTTTTAAAAAGTGCCTTCCTTGTTGCAGGACTTGAGACTTGACTGGAAGGTACAATCTTCTTGAGATTTCAAGGACAGCTGAAAGATTCCTTTGTATAGCTCTCTTGCAAAGCTCTTTCATACAAAACTCTGCCAAAGTGTGCTGGTGCATCATTGAACTACAAACCCCAGGATGCCATAAGGACCTATGCAAAGAAAAGCCAGTTTTGATCTGGATTAGCAATCTACTGTAATATGTGGCCTTGTTTACACAGGCAGGAAAATGTGGGATTAATCCACATTTTCCTGCCTGTGTAGAAAGGGCCTTCATGTCATTTTCATTCTGGGGAGATCCTGAGACAAAGCTGTGACAATTGTCTTGGCCAGATTTCTTCAGAGAGAGGTTTGCCTTTGCCTAGGCTTTTGCTAAAGCTGAGAGAGTGTGTCTTGCCCAAGATTATCCTTTCCTTTTTTGTTTTGTTTTGTTTTGTAATAGTCAACCCAGGAGATGGCATCATCTTGAGCATCCTCCAACATATGGAGCTACTTCCAAATTACATGTAATTCTTAATAAGAAGTGTATGGATATGTTTTCCTGAAAGTGAAAACTATTATTTAATTTGGTTTTCATTAAACAAAGATGTCAAATTTTGCTTCAAAACACTTTTCAGTAGAAGTGCTTTCTTTCTCTTGCTTTTTAAAAAAGGATTTTAAAGATTCGAGATTTGTGAGATTTGTGGATTTGCAGAACCTTCCAGGGATTTGGATTCAGATTTGGATCTGGAAAATTCTGGATTTGTCCCATCTCTAATCATAATGAAGTCCCTATCCTCAGCAATCCTTTCACCACAACTGAAGACTATTTTATTTGAACAAGTATTTGATGGATGAATTAGTTGTGTGGAAGTATTTTCTAACTGGTGTGTGTGTACTGCATGTTTACCTTTATAGTTACATATTTCAGATGATTTTATACTGTTTTCAACTCTAGGTATTTCATTGGGATGGATAATTTATTTTTTAAAAAAACCTTTGTACCATCAGTTTTTTTAGCTGCATTTTGTTTTAACCTTGTTGTAAGCCATCTTGGGTCCCATGTTGGAAGAAAGACAGGATATAAATAGAATGAAATTGAGATAAAATAAATAGTCAGGATCTTCTGCAGCAAAATCAAAACAAGGAAAAGATACCCATAGGAAGCTTTCCATAATGTCTACATCATGTATGTTGTCTGCCAGAAAGATCCTGAAAATATTCTTTCTCTAGAGTGCCCATCCACATCTAGAGCAATTATTTCCATGCACCTTCTAATAAGAAAGATTTGTTCCCTAGTTGTGCCACCTACTAAGGATGTGGAACTCCTTTCAACCCAAGGACTGAAATCCATTTCAGAGTTATTCACATTCCAGTGGTGGGTGGCCCAGAGGCGAAAGGATGGGACCAACAATATCAGCAGATGCTAGCCTAAAGTTCTCGCTGACAGCAACTAAGCTCCAGGAGATGCATTTTAGCTTTTTAGAATGGGAAAAAGTCTATTAAAAAAACTTGAAAAGACACCAAAAATTATGCCATGGGAAAAGAAGCATGGGCATCCAAGGACCCTCAGATGACATTATTGGTTCCCCCACAGCTTTCATAAAGGCTGCTTGAGGTATATCATAATATACGTCCAGAGTTATCATTCACTGTCGTTGGGTGGAGGAAAGTGGGGCTTTCATTCAGGAGATGCAAGTGTAATGTCACTTCAGGATTGGTGATGAGTCTGACCTCAGGGTGAACATAGAATTCTGACCAAGCCCTGGCCCTCTGCTGCCATGCCATCACTCCAGCCATTTTCCTCCTGAGCACTACAATAGGCCAGCCACTGTAGCAGCTATAGTGGCTTAATGTAATGCTGTCAAAACTGTGGGGCAACACTGGCATATGCCAAATTGTTCAGCATCTTTCTGTATTTATTCACTTTAAACACATGAAGCATATATTCCAGGGTAAAGCCTGCTTTGGGAGCCGCTGGCACAACGGGACGTAATAATAATCTTACTCTCATTTGGAATATGAGACCAACCAGGTTGGATTTTGTTGTTCATGTTGACAATAGTGGTGGCTGCTGGCTTCCATATCAGTAGGACTGTGAATCCACTCTGGGTTTTGGTCCAAACCTTAAAGGAGCTATTCAGAGTACTAAACACTGCATAGATTCCTTACAGTTCAGACTGGATTCATAGCCTTACTGTTACAGGAGCCACCAGCCACTCCTGGTTGACAATGGATTGAGGCCACTGGACAAAGTTGGCTAAGGCACTGACCATATGAAAAGATGCCCTGATGGACAAGGATTCTAGAGAAGGTGGTCTTCTAAACCTTCTGTCTAATCTGTCCGCATAGAAAGACTAGAATCTATAGCAATGAATCTATCTAAAGCAGTGATACTATATAAAATAGTATCACTTGGAGTATTATCAGAAATCTGTTGAATAGCACAGGCTCATTGTAATGGCAGTGTAAACTCCTGACTGCTCGGTGCTAAGAAAACTTTTACCAGGAACTATACAGCAAGTTACATTGTTAGCTTGGCAATTTTATTTATGGACTAGAACAGAATTTTCTTTTAAGTAGCTCCTTTGATAGTCACAAAGTCCCATAGCGCTTTGCGATAATAAGCTTAGATACCATCAGCGCAGGGGACTCTGCGGTGAACACAGCAGCTGTTCTGCATTCCATAACAGTTCGTGTACTGCTTAGTTCCTCGGAGACTCTTTTATGGAAGGAAGGAACAGGGGCTATTTTAAGTGCATTTTTTATTCTCTACGGTGTTCCATGAGTTCTATTAATTCCCACCTGGACAGTCACAGATAGAGAGAGAAAAAGTTCAGGTGAAAGAAAAATCTTCAGGTGAAAAATAAAGTTCTGGAAGATTGCTAGAGGCCTAAAATTCAGGACTAAGAAACAAAACGGCATCAGGTGTAATTTTTAAAAGTCTTTCCTTTTTTCTGTTCCATATTCCAAGACATGTCAGTAACCAGTAATGACAATAGGTAGGTAAAGTTTGTTTTTTGTTTTTGTTTTGTAATTATTGACGGATGAATTTATTTGCCATTATAGTTCTTATGATTGTAAGCTGCATATTTGACCAGGAAATGTAATAGAAATAGAAATCTTAAACAGATGGACACCTCCCACCCATATGAAATGATCAGTGTTTGAAAAAAGTAAATTGGCTACTCCAGTGTCTCATCACATAGAGGCAATGTTCTTAACCAGAGTCTGAGGTCAGAGAAGTAGCTGAACCTTGTTTTTGGGGGGATGAGGGTAGCCATCTGCCCTACTTTACAGAAAGCAGTCCTTTCTTTGACTTTACCCTTATTCTGAGGAGCTATCCAGTCTGATTTAAAGAGAAAAAGATGGGGAGGCCAAAGGCCTTGAAGTTGCCCCTCCACAGTCAGCATTTAGGACAGCAGGCTGAGCAGGGATACACATGCCACCTAGGCATAGACTATGAGAATAAATAAAGTCTCATTGGCCAATGAATTGTATATCTCTTTACATTACAGCAGATATATCTCTATGAAAATTTTATTCAGCTCAGTGTGCTCTCTTGCCTTCTTTATTCATGAGTGGAATGGAAGTGAATGGGGGAGGATCAGCACCCAACTCAGCAACAGATGGGTAAAGGATTTTGTTTTTTGTAGGAGAAAGTGGAACTGACACCCCTAAACCCAGTAGCATTTCAAAGCCCAGTTCATTTTTTTAACTTTTCTTCATTTTAGGGAGAAATCTGAAACACTAGAAAGGTAAACTATCATGGCAGGAAACAAAACATTTCTCTTGCCCATTTTCTATGAGCCCCAGTTTCCATGGGCAGGGTTTCTACAGAGAAAGGTACAGAGACAGATAGGAGCCCTCCTTCAGGTTCTTTACAACATAGGCATAGATTGAGAATGTTACTATTTTGGATCACTACTCCCAGAATCCCTCAGTCAGTAGGGGTGCTGGCTCTGCTGGCTAAGGGATTCTAGAAGCTGTAGTCCAAAAATGTAGAAATGGCCATGATGGATGAGGAATTCTGGGAGCTGCAGTTTTTGGACTGCTATGAACATACGCCATCATATGTAATGATGGAAAATTTATTCTGTGATGCTGCTCATTGAACCTGAAGTTTGAAATGAGCTGCTGTGAATTCTTCCCTCTCTCTCTTTCAATAACTTTTGCTATTAAGATCCAAGAGTTTGTCAAACAAAATTATGTTCCTTCTGGAATGAAAGGAAAATTCTTCTATTAGTTACACTTGGTGAAAGATGAAGATTTTATTTTTTAGTTTGCTTTTCAGAAGAATTTGCCAAAAATCCACAAAGTGTGGGATGGAAAGAGGTGATTTCAGATGGATTCAGAACCAGAAGTTTTTTTAAAAAATCAGAAGAGGAGAAAACTGAAATAGATAGATATTTCTGTCTAGATAAGCTTAGGACTTTGAATATTTAGTTCTTTTAAGACTGACTGTGAATCCCTGTTCATTCAACTGTGTTTGTTGTTTGTGCCAAATCTTTCTTTTCTGAGAGGCAGAGGATTTCACCAGCAGATAGATAATATATCTCATTAGCCTCACCTCATGAGTAGGAAGATGCTACATAAACCTCTCTGTGCTGAGAATAGTGGTCCCTGTTGAATTTGGCCAATGCAGGCTGGGAAGAATATCAATGGCAGCTCTAGTGCTGATGTCTCTGGAGTGGTAAATCCACACTCACTTTTCATTTGAACTTCAAAAGGAGCTGTCCAAAGTGTTGAAGCCCTGTCAACAAAATAGCGTCAGCACCTTGGACACCTCCTTTAAAGTTCAAGGGAAAGCCAGAAATGTAATTACTGCCCCAGTGAAATCAACACCACCAGCAGATGATTTAATTTCAGTTTGTTTTTGAAGAATTGAACAAAATTGGTAAATTTATTCATATGTGGGATGTAAAAAAAATGACGTGTAAGAACTTCAAACAGGGAAGAAAGAGAAGCCGAGAGATTTCCCCCTTTCTGATTATATCAATAAAGAGGAAGACATTATCCTATGGCTGGGTCATTTCTGATATATCATCATCATCATCATCATCATCATCCTCTCCACATGGATCGAGGTGGTGAACAACATGAAATACATTAAATACATTAAAAGACATTAAAAACATACCCAATCCTCCCCACCCACCAACTCACCTAAACTAACCGCTTAAAACACACAATAATTAACAGTCCATCAATTAACTATTAACAAAACAATAAGACAATTGATGGGAGGCGATGGAAATGCTAGTCTTGTGCTCTGATTTTTAAAATATGTATGTGTGTGTGTATGTATTATGTATTTGCATTTACAAAATTAAGTTCAAGATGGAAAGGAGATGTAGATTCTTCTTTTGTAAGGAATGGAAGTAGACAATATTAGAGGAAAATGACAGCTATTGCAATCTTACTCCCAGTTTTTTCTGAAGCTTGTGAGAGACTTTGTGGACTGAGGTATGAAAACATTTGGTCAGTATTTTAAATGTCTCACTTGTCATCTTGTGATGAAATTATGTGCTTTTGGAAGACTTAATAGCATTGTTTGCTACAATAACCATTACCTTTCCCCTTCCCTCCCAAGTACATAATATAAAAGCTGGTTTGTAAAAGCTCCCATATAATACTTTATTTTCATGCAAAAAGGAGAGGGGAGGAAATCCATGCACACACGTATGCCATAAATTGATGGCAGGGTTCTTAACTGAAAATATTTGCATAGCCTTTACAACCTTTGGAGGCAGCTGCAATCTCATCTCATTTAGGCATGTCACATTGATATACAATAATTTGGAATGTAGTGTCAGCCACCAGACAAAGATGTAAAGGCTGTATTGACTTGCTTTCAATTGAGAAAGCTGCTGTCAGTTGGTGGATTGGCTTTCAGCAACATAACGAGGCAGGCTCATGGCAAATCAAACTTCCCCTTGACAACGCCAGACACACATGGTTTTCTCCCTTGTTCTGCATTCATGCTGAGGGATAAGGATTTTAAGGGAGAGGGCAACTTCCTTTAGAACAGAAGCAGCTTACTTATTTTAAAATGAAGGCTACCTTAGAACTGTGCATCGTGCTAAATTACTTCTCCCTTCGCCATATAATTACTGTATTTTCATAATCCTTGCATAAACATATTGCAGTTAAATCTGCCACTAGTAACTGGCCTGCTAGCTATTGAGAAGGGATCTGCAAAATATGCTGCATGCTGTGTAGTGGCAAGTGTTGTGACTTTCATAAAAAGCAAGAGCTAGGGAAGACAGAGAGAGACTAGAGAAAGAAAGACAAGCCTTTTGAAAAGGAAAGCAAAAGCAGGGAGTTAGTCCTCCTGGGTCAAGGGAGGGTGTAGATGGTTCCAACAAGTATTTCAAGATGGTTGCAAAAACCAGAAATGTTTGAGAGCTTTACTAGGTTATGTTGTTTTTTAAAGCAATAGATTTACCTGATCAGGATGTGTTCTGAACTGAACATAGACATTAGTGATCTTAAAATTATACATTTCTGGACTTGTGCATTCTGCCAAAGGTGAAAAAAATATCATGCCTTTGATTATGAAATGCACAGATTTGGCAAATGTGTAAAAACAAACAATGCCATTGCATATATTTCTAAATTAGAGACTGGTTGCGTCATGTTACACACTTTCAGAGTGTTCAAGGTAATTTAAATATGTCTTCACTTACTAAGAGCCAACATGGTGTAATGCAGAGCTTTCCAAACTTTTCATGTTGGTGACACGCTTTTTAGACATACATCATCTTGTAACACAGTAATTCAGTTTTACTAGCAAACGGGAAGTTAAACTAACCCCTTATAAGAGATATGGACACATGCATGTTAACAAAATAACAAGAAATGAAATTCTTAATTGGAAACTTGTCCATTTTAGAGGTAATTCACCTGCAATTTAAGTAACAAAATGTGAAAATAACAGCACTAGCACTCCCACAGTGATAAAGTGAGAGAATAGTCTTGTGTGGCACACATCGACAGATAGGTGGCTTTTGTCAAGTGGCCTTGTCTTTTCACATTCACTTCCATTGTTTCAATGCAATTACACATGTACAGTATCCAGAGGCACATCTAGGGTGGGCACTTGAAAAAAAAATCCTGTAGATTTCAAGCAGATTTAAGCCCATCCCTAATGCCACCATTGGGACTTTTGAAAGCTAAAAACTATGAAGTTTCATAGTTTTTCAAGAGTCTACAGAGGTGTGCAGTGACACAGGAACTTTTGAATCTCAAACCAGTGTATTGAAGTTGCTAGTTTTCTCCAACAAATATTAAATCTTCCAAAGAGATATTTACACATAGAGTCATAGCAAAAGTAATGCCTGTTTGCCATTTTCTCTGAAACTATTAAGCCAAATGTGATGCTACTACACCACCAGATACAGTAATTCTGCATAACTGACATAATATCTGTATTTCGACATATTCCATATGAAGCAGAAAAACATAAAAGCCAGCAGTCATTGAATTCTTGACCAAAAAAGGATATACTGCTGCTGACATACACAGAAGATTCAGAAAATATGTATGGTGAGGTGACAGTTGAGAGTAATATGGAAAGATGGGTGGAAAGGTTTAAAGAAGCTGAAACCAGTACTGAAGAGAAACCACATAGTGGAAGGCCATTGACAGTAGTCACGGATGAAAACCAAAACTGGGTGGACAACATGATTTGCATGGACTGGCATATGACTTGGCTGTGGTCGCAATGCTATTGAGCAGATTATCTACAAGCTAGGATACAGGCAAGTGTATAGCAAGCAGGTTACTCCTCAATTAACATCTGATTTGAAAGAGAAGAGATTGAACGTGTGTTCAGAACTGTTGGAAGCATTTGAAGCACATGAGAACACTGTTTTTGGGAAGGTTTGCACTGGTAATGAGACCTGGGTGTACAGGTATGACCCAGAGACCAAGAATCAGTCCATGGAGTGGCAGCATTCCACCTCCCTTAGCCTAAAGAAATTCAGGAGCTGCAGGAAAGGAGATTCCACCTGAACCTCAGGAAGAACTTCCTGACAGTCAGGGCTGTCTGGCAGTGGAATGTGCTGCCTCGGAATGTAGTGGAGTCTCCTTCCTTGGAGGTTTTTAAGCAGAGGCTTGATGGCCATCTGTCGGGAGTGCTTTAAGGGTGTTCCTGCATGGCAGGGGGTTGAACTGGATGGCCTGTGTGGTCTCTTCCAACTCTAGATTTCTATGATTCTATGAAATGCCAGCCCTCAATGCAGAAGATTACAGGGAATGTCTTCTGGGATGACAAGAGCTAATTTTGCTTATCTCCCTGAATGTGAGACAACAATAAACAGTGACTGCTAGATTGCATCATTCCAGAAATTTCAAAAAGCCATCCATAAGAAAAGGCCACGGAAATACCTGAATGCAATCCACTTACACCATGATAATGCACAACTCCACATTTTTTTTTGGCAATTTCACAGGTTCTTCCACAAATCAGATAGTCAGTGGTGCCACATCTGCCTTACAGCCCCAGTTTGGTGCCCTCAGTGTTTGTTTGATCAGATGAAAGAAAGCCTTCAGGGATGGCACTTTGATCATGTAGGTGAAGTGGAAGACATTATCAGACGCTGGACCTGGGAGTGCCTGAAAGAGTTTTCCAAAGTGAATTTGATGAGTGGCTACAAAAATGGTGCAAATGCATCACCGCCGGTGGAGACTATTTTGAATAGTATCTTGTTGTAGACATAGTGTTACTTTACACATGTATGTAATTGCATATGTCTCATGTTGTTAATAAAAGAGTTATACCCTGATAGGCATTACTTTCAGTATGACCCTTTTATATCTAGACAGTCATAAACTTCAGTTCAGAGCCCAATAATTAAATAATTCTAGTACTCTTCACCCGATAGAAATCTTGTTGCTTTTATTTTTACTTTTTCTCTTTGTTTTGTTTCATTTACATTTTTCCTTATTTTTACTTCATTAATAGGAGAAAAAGTGTTTCTTGAGTTTCTTTGTTCTAGCGGGAATGTAGCAGAATGTATAATACTGTTGTCATTCACAGGAAATATTAAAGAATATTCACATGCTGTTTTACAATTGCCTAAATAATTTGTACTTTAAGACAAATTGCTCCGTCAAAGGAAATGAGTGTAATGATAGATGAGTAGGCCTCCTTGTTTTCCTCTTTCCTTTTCTCTTTTCTTTCTGGAGGGAAAGCTGCAAGGGGGACTGGAAGCAGAAAAGTTCAGGTCAGGAAGTGATACTTCATCCTTTCCCTGCCTGCCATTTCTCTTGTTCAAATCAATTGTCCACTTGACTTTCACCTTTCTACAAAGTTCCAAAGGTGAGTTTGACAATCTGCAAAGAAAATACAGTCTTCTCTCCATATTCACGGGTTTGACCTTCATGAATTTGATCATTGGTGAGGCATGTACTTGCCTCCCCCCCCTTTTCCTACTCCCATCCCTTGCATTCCTCACCCCAGGCTTGCAAGGCTTGGTGTTTAAAAGGCTTGTGTTGCAAAACTTGTGTTTTTTCCTTTTGGGTGAGTAAAGCCCCCTCCCACTGCTGAAAGCATGGTCTCTCTTCCATGTGGTTACACATTCTGCTATGTATTGGCTGCTGATTGGTCAGGTGCTCCCTTCTCAAGATGGCTGCCAGAAATAATTAGAACTCCAGAACTCCCCTCTTCTCTGTCTGAGGGGAAAGTATCAGTAAGGCTTTTACGTTGTCTTTTTTCTTCTTCTCCACCAATGTGGGGGCCAGAGGGAACGGAATGGGAGGGGAGAAGCTCCAGAGAAGAATGGGAGGGGAATCACAGAGGGGAGTTATTTGCAGGTTTTCCATGTTCACGAGGGTTGTGTGCCCTGAACCCTTGCAAATGTGGAGGGCCCACTGTACTTTTTAAAAAATTAATAAAACTATTTTATAACACTCGTCAAACTATCCAAAAGTTGCTGGACAATTGGATCTGGAATGCAAATATAGCAAGGTTGGGAAGACTTCAAACAAGTGGTGGGTATGCAAAGAACCAAAAAACCTCCTGTATCTCCTTTCTGAATCCCTTCCTGTAAAATTGCATTTTTCTGATTCTCCACCTCAGAAAAACCAAACTGGCCATGCTGTGGTAGGGGGAGCATTGAATTCTGGGAATTATAGTTTTGAAATGTTAACTTTTCCTAGTCCCAGTTGGTTTACTGAAGTATATCACATAACTAAATGGAGATATGAACATGGGCCTCTCTGATATAAGCACAAAAGTTGAAAAGTGTAGACCTGTGGAGTCCATAGTTTATTGAGGAACATGTGTATTGATGTGTGGATCTGAACGAGATAGATCACTTTAAGGCATGGAAAATTACTAGAGCCCAGCCCAATGCATGCACCTGTCAGTTAAAGCACTTGGAAGAAGAGAAAGAAAGAAAAGACAAAGAAGTGAAAGGGTCATTGGTTCCCAGTCCTTCCTTCTAGCTGCTTTGACATTTCAGACTCATATTTGCATGCACAGCAAGTAGGAAGGAACAGCAACAGAACGGAGTGAAGGCAAAAGAAGCAAGGAGTGGCTCTTGCTTGCTCTCTTATTTTCTTGCTAGCCAGACGAGACAGTGACCCTCAGTGCTTTGAAGACTGCAGCATGTATCTCTGACTGACAAGTAGTGGGTCAGAGAGGCAGTGTAAGAGTAGAAGGGAGGGAGGATATTGGGCTCCCCCTTACCGCCTTACAGGGACCTTTCTTTCAGAGTCTTGATTGAAATTGGTTGCTCCTTTCTTTCCCTTCCCATTTCTTTCTTTCTCTCCTTTATGTCTCATACCTCCAAATGAATTGTGGATGTTATATTATTTACCTAGCCCCCAATCTTTAGCACACTAATGCAGAAGCAAGTGCTAGTTGGTGCAGGTTTAGCTCAGTAGAGTAACACATTTTATTATGGCATATGCATTTGCAGATTGCTATCTATATCATCAGGAACCATACTCTTATCTTCATGGACTGCAGCTGACAAATGTCATAATAGATTCATTAGTTTTTAAAATGCCACAGGGCTCTTTGTTGTTTTACAATCAATGAGACAATAATAGTCACAGTTCAGTGCACAGTTGCAGGCACCAGAAGCCTACAACACTGAGGCCAATACTTGTCTCCACACTGGATTGTAGCCAGTGTGTTTAGGAGGTGTCAATATGTACATTGCTAATTATTGCTTTGGCTTATGTCAACTCTTCAATATGCATTCCCTGACACTAATTCCTGTTTGTGGTTCAAGGGATTTAAAATACTTGAAAGACATTCAATCTCCATCAGCTTTTCTCTTTTTCTCAATAAGTTACCAGGTATATTATGATGCATTATGTCCAACAACGGGCTGACCAGTTTCAGGCAATAAAGTCATTTAGCTTTTGACGTCAGATAAACTGTTGAAAAGTGTGGCAATGCATCATTATCCATAAGGTAAGGCAGTTTAAAACAGATGCACTCTGCAAAATGCAATTTGCAAGAGGTGCCTTGGTAACTAGGTAGTTCAGATCATGTGAAATTCCTTCACACCTTTGGTTTGTCATAGATTCAGTATCTCTTGTAAAAGAAAAAAAAAATCACCCTTGCCACAATCCCAAATGGAATCATGCTTATTGAATTTGTCCACTGATTTTCTTAATGCAATATTTTCTTTCCTGTTCTCTTTACCTTTTTAAGGGGAAGACCTGGTGCTAAGGCAGAATTACTCACAGTTTTTGTGGATATTTTCAGCAGCATCAAAATGATCCTATTTCAGTTAGACTTCAGTCTAGACACATGTCAGGAACCATTGCATTCACTCCAAATTGTCCTTATATGTGCTACAGCCCTCCTTTTCTGGTTAAAAATTATTTTTAAGCGGGTATCTGAGCTCCTTTTGATGTCCTTCGAAGAGCCTGGTCCAAATTCATGGATGCATAAAATGCAATTGGTTGTCATGAATTTGGGGTTCTCTGTTCCTTTTTTCCTGACTCAAGGGCATGATAAAGCAAAATTACTTATACTCCAAAGACTCAAGGATATAGCAATGCAATCCCGGATGACCGAGATTAAGTCCTGCCAATCTAATACATTTTTTGTTTCTTACATTCCGCTGAACTCACCCCTTCCTCATTATCTGGTTGATCTTCCAACTTTTAAAATGAAGTTAACCTTTCTGCATACTAGATTGAATGTTCTTCCACTGGCAATTCGGATGGGCAGGTACAATAAAGTTCCTATGAAGGACAGAGTATGTGCTTGCAACTCTGTTTCAATAGAAGATTTAATTCATGTTCTACTTGAGTGCCCTATTGATAATGATCTTTGGAGCAAGTATATTTTTCCTTTATTGAAGTCTTTTAAGGGAAATTCTTCCTTCGCGAAAGTTTGTTTTCTGCTATCTGATACTGTAAAATATGTGTCTTTCAGAACATCTAAATTTCTTGTTAGGGCCTTACAATTACGTGCTATAAAGAACAAGAAGGGGTATGGAAAGTGATTCATTTATTGTTGATTATGTATTACATGTACATTGGCTGGATTATCCTTTCTCATTTTATCTTATTTTATTTTTTTCATTTTTGTTCAATGGCTGGCTGCTAAAATGCAATAAACTTGAACTTGAACTATATGTCCTACATGACATCACCACAACAGCTGTGCGGTAATTGTGATGCCATCCCCTTTACTGTATGAATTGGCAACTCAAATGTGGCCCCTCAAAGAGGTATTGCTCTAATTTTCAGTTGCCACCACTGACTTCTAGTCGCATCATCTCGAAGCCAAATCTGATTTGTTACATACTATGATTCAAAAATGATCTTAAAGTATCAATAAATATGATGGTAATAGGCAACAGCTAGATGTATGCAGATCATTGAAGGAGCTTAAAGCTACTTACATTTTCTGCATGTTGCTCTTTACTGCCCAAATGAAAGACTTTGCTGCATCTGTCAGAAAATGAAAGAGAAAATTAGCGTGAGTGCATAGGAGTCTAAAGTCATTTCTACACTAGACTGTTATAACACTATTATTTCACTTTCTTTTTTATTTTTGAATTATCTTTTTATTGATTTGTTAAAACAAAAAGAAAAGAAAAAAGAAGAGAAAAACTTCAAACAAAGAATATATCTGTAAACAATTATAAAACTAAAACAGCCAATTTTGTGTACAGATAATAGAAAGAAAAAATGAATAACAAAATCTTAACTTGCAACATAATTTCCATAGAGTAAAATATAAATACATACCTAATAATTTCCCCTTATTTACACTTCTTATTTCATAGTCAGTTATATCTTATCTAGCATTTACCAACAAAGTTTAACATCTATTTAGTATGTCAAAAGAGAACTCTACCTCAACTACATGTTAAATCTATGTCAAAAGGATTCTTATCTGTCAAAATTT
The DNA here is from genome assembly GCA_948474755.1 of Ctenosaura bakeri. Taxonomy (NCBI): domain Eukaryota; kingdom Metazoa; phylum Chordata; class Lepidosauria; order Squamata; family Iguanidae; genus Ctenosaura; species Ctenosaura bakeri. The sequence goes on along the minus strand of CAOLHI010003193.1, from coordinate 105,858 downwards.
CAATATCCATTTTTATGTATATTTTCTGATGAGTGGTTATAACTCTATGATCTTAACTTCACATTCATAGCTTTGATCCTATTTATACATATACAGTAGAGTCCCGTTTATCCGACGCTCAGTTATCCGACCATCCGGATTAACCGATGTCGCGACGGCCTGGGGGCATGGCTGTGGGCATTTCCGTGCCCCCAGACACACCCAGACATGCCCCGACACGCCCCCAACACGCCCCAAAATGGCGACCGGGTAATCCAACCCTTTTGGTTATCCGACACTGCGGCTGCCCATTTGGGTCGGATAACTCTACTGTATCTCCATCTAGGCGAATAATAATTTCTTTTAAAATATTAATCTATCACATTGTAACTTTTCTCTTCTACCATATAAAGAAATTCTAAACCTTTATCTTATTCATTTAACCCAATCATGGCTGCTTTCCCCCAACTGGACTCCCAGAGAGGGGAGATTAAATTCCACTCTTTGTTAAATTGTTTTACGGATTTGTCCGATAGTATAGTTGTCAATTTGTCTAATTCGCTTAACTCATATAACTTCCATAGCCACTCATCAATATCTGGGGCTTCTTTTTGTTTCAACCTTTTTGCAAATACCAGTCTAGCTGCTGTTACCATATAAATCATCATTTTTTGTAATGAACTCTTTTTAAAATATTTGACATCAAATATATTTAACAAATATATTTCAGGATTCATTGGAAAGTTAATTTGAAGAGTTTTAATAATACGATCATGCACATTCCTCCAATACTTCTTTGCTATATTGGAACTCCACCAAAGGTGGTACAGAGTTCCCTTTTCACAGTATTTCCAGCATGCGTTTTTAGTATTCTTACTTATTTTAGCCATTTGTACCAGTGTATAATACCATCTAAAATAAATTTTATAATAGTTCTCTCTTAAGCTGGCACTTTTTAAAAAAATGTATATATCTTTCCATGAATTCTCCCAACTTTCTAATGAAATTGTGCATCCAATATTTTGCGCCCATTTTACCATGTTATCTTTGACAACTTCCTGTTCCATCTGTAAGGTTAATAACATTTTATATATTTTACCAATCAGGTGGTCTATACCAGGTTTCAACAATTTATCAAACTCTCTTTCCATAGACTGTATTCCAATCAATTTAAATCCATTTTAAGTCTTTCTGCCACTTGCCTCTGCAAAAGCCAATGTGTAGTAAATCCATATTTTAACATTTCCTCTTTGTTTTTCCAAACTATTTTATCACCCTGAATCTTTACCAAATCTTTGTATGTTATCCAATGATTCAATTGGGGCCTTTCTCTCCTATAAAACACTTCATGTGTTGACACCTATAGTGGTAATTTTGAATAAAATTTGTTTTTATACAGAAGCCATGTTTTCAAAAGAGGTTTTCTTATAAAATGATTATTGAAATCTTTGTTCACCTTTACCTTTTCATACCACAAATGTGCATGCCAACCAAAGAATAGATCGGCCCCTTCCAAAGTTAATAATCTCGTTTTTTCTAGTTTAATCAAATCAATTTGCCAGCTGAGGCAACTGGAGTGATAGTACAATTTTAAATCAGGCAGTCCTATTCCACCTCTTTCTGTTACATCTTTCAATATATTCCACTTTCTGCTTGGCTTTTTGCCATTCCAAATTAATTTTGATAAGTCATTTTTCCATTGGTTAAATGGTACATCGTTCATAATCACGGCGAGATTTTGAAACAAGGAAATCATTTGAGGTAAGATATTTACAGTAGAGTCCTGGTTATCCTACCCAAATGGGCGGCCGCAGCATCGGATAACTGAAAGGATCGGATTACCCGAATGCCCTTGGCGGCCTCCATTTTGGGGCCGTGTCGGGGGGCGTGTCGGGGCAGGCCTGGGGGCGTGTCTGGGCATGTCTGGGGATGTGGAAATGCCCACAGTCACGCCCCCAGGCTGTTGTGACGTCGGTTAATCTGGATGGTCGGATAACTGAGCGCCAGATAAACGGGACTCTACTGTATTTTAATTGTCGCAATTCTCCCCATCATTGACAAATCAAGTTTCGACCATTTTTGAAGATCATTTCTTTTACATTTAACCAGACTTTTTTGTAGTTGTTGTCATATAAATCAGTGTTATTCTTAGTAATATTAATTCCAAGGTATTTTCCTTTTTTGATATCTTAAACTGAGATACCTTTTCAAGTTCTATTTCTTCTTGTTTTGTAATGGAAAGTGGAATAACAGCGCTGTAACAGTCTAGTGCAGAAATAGCCTAAGAGAGAGAGGCTGCTCCAAACAGCAGCACAGGGAGTGCACTTGGACTGGTTGAGTTGATGTGAGTTGTGAGACAAAGTTTCCAGGAACAGGGGGTGTTTCTGGAACACATGAAACCAATTTAGAGATAAGATTTAGTGCACTTGGGAAAAAATGGAGACGGACGGAAGGAAGGAACTGAGGGAGGGACTGAGGGAGTCTTCTGGGTATGTAAGCGCATACTGGAGCCATGTGACATGCTGTGCTGTGCCTGTGTTGGTAAGTGGATAAGAGTGTTAGAAAAATTCCAGCATTCTCTCTCCCCCATCTTGTTCTTAGAGCAAGTGGGCATAGCTAGCATAGGGCTTCCTTTGTCTTTTGCATGCCAAAGCTCCACCATTTGTCTTTCTGTCATTTAATTGCATGATCATAAACACCTTTGGTGTTCAGGTGATCAGATCATGTGACCCAGGACAGTTGCTTGGGTCATCAGTCTTATAAAAGAAAGAGACTCCCCCTCTTCTCTCTCTCTTCTCCTCCATTAAAGAGAAGTCCAGGCAGGGAAGGACCAGTATTTCTCAGTTAACAAAGTAGATGTGTTCCTGGGCTTTACTTCTTAATAACCCAAAATTTGGTACCAGCAGCAGAAACAACATGCAAAGAATATCACATGCAAAGAATATCTACATCACAAAAAGTAGAGCAGTTTATCATGTTTCGCCAACATTTTTGTTCAAAACTAATCAAACTGTACATGTGAAATGAAATAACAAGGTCGGAAAAGCCTTGAGTAAGTAAGCAAAAACATTTGGAACCTGCCAGAGTCCACTTGATTTTTTTTTTTTCTAGTATGGATCCCAGGATGATTTTTTTTTTCTTTCACCACCTTCTACTTTTCTTACGATTTCCATTTTGGTGGTGAAACTCAAAAATCTATGATTTTTAAAGCTATCACGAGGGTAGCTAGTGAGGCAGGTTCATCTGCTTTCTTTGTCATTTTTCCTGTTCCCTCATGCTCAGGCATTCTGGAGGCAGCTGATGTTTACCTTGCCTGTTGCAGGCAGACACACACAGCTATAGCAGAATCAGCTAGAGCCCTCTTTCACCATCCTCCTAGTGTTGATGTTGTAACAAAGCTTCCAGCTGGGTAATGAACAAAAAAGAAAGCAAGGATGTCAGTGGGTATAAAATATTTGTCAAAAGGAACTTCTCTGTCAGATGCTTTGTTAACTGAGGTGCACCTCTACACTTAGGCCTCCTTCACATTACACTGTTATAGTGCTATTATTCCACTTTTATAGTTTATGAGGCCCAAGAACTCTCTGGTTGAGAATTCTAAATGCTTCTCCCTAAACTGCAAACCTCAAGATTCCATATCACGAATTAAGGTGGACTAATAGCACTATAGCCATGTAGTGTGATAGGGCCCTTAGAATTATGATGATCAGAGATGGGAAGAAGCAGGGGACATTTTCCTGTATTTTCTAGTGGTACAATAATAACAGTAACAGTGAAGTGTTAGTAAGAAGTATTTCATGAGTTGCTTTCTGAGCTCCAGTAATAAATGATGCTTTGTTGAGTGATCAGAATAATGAGTAATATAACTTTGTAGTAATGTGCTTTCAAGTTGTTTCCAACTTTTGGCAATCCTAAGGTCAACCTGTCATGGTTGTTGGAGGGTTGAGAGTGTGTGACATGTTCAAGGTCACCCAGTGGGTTTTTATGGCCATGCGGGGAATTGAACCCTGGCCTCCAAGGTCATAGTCCAATGCTCAAACCACTGCATCATGCTGGCTCTTGTAGTTCCCTTTAAAAAGTATATTCGAACTGCTGAGTATATTCACAGTAGGATCTCTTTCTTTCTTTCTTTCTTTCTTTCTTTTTTTTGGGGGGGGGGTGAAGGAGGAATTATTCTCACCTACTCACGCATTTAGCCCAAAAGAATTATAACCGTGACCCCCCAAAACCAAAATTGTTGACGATTTGGCTCAGACACAGTTTTGTTTGAGAAAAAGTTTCTGCCCTTCAGCTGCTAATATTCCCCCCCCTGGATATTTGCAGTAATTGAAAGATGGGACTTAAGAAGGTAGCAACATACTGGGCTGATGATGCCCTTGGAGTCTTTTCCTTTGATAGTGGGTACAATCTATCAGGCACTACTGCTGTGCAAACCCTATTCATCAAGTGAATGGGTGATGCACCACAGCAGAACCCAGTGGGACTGTGCCCATGTATAACAAAAGATACCTCCAGGGAGTATTTTGTTAACTTAACTTTCTGTCTATGCTTCACAGAAGACATTTTCAGAAACGGTTTTGCTGATATAACATAATCAGTGTAATTTACTGCGTTTCTTTATTCATTCTTTATTGCCAAGGGTGTTTTTCAGAAAGTGGAAACTCTAACAGAGTTCATTAGTTCCCGATCTTTATTTTCTAACGTGAATGCTAAGTTTAGTCTCGGCATCATCCTTTTAATGAAGGCCTATAGGAGGAATATTGAATAACGAGTAGGCAAAAAGAACCTTCCACCAAGGTTCAGAATAGCAATAGCAATAGCATTTATTTCTGTACCGCTTATCAACTGAGTGTTATCTAAGCGGTTTACAATGTATTTTAGCTAATTGCCCCCAACAAGCTGGGTACTCATTTTACCGACCTGCAGAAGGATGGAAGGCTGAGTCAACCTTGGAGCCAGGCAGGATCGAACTCACAACCTTGTGGTTGCAGTACTAGCATTTAACCACTGCACCACCAGAAGCTCATGAACTTATTACTAATAAAGGATGCAAAAATGTAGAAACAAGTGCCTGTGGAAAATTCCTGCTGGAAAGAGTTTTGTTCAGGGTGTAATAACAGCTTGTATTGAAAATTAATTTTACAGTATCTTATAGATTTACGAACCACAGTAAGTTTCCTTCAGATGTTTTGCCATATTAGGTGCCGGTAAGAAATGTGAAATTACAGGCCCTGTCCACCATTTCTTGAGACTAATCCCACTTTGAAACAAATGGGATTTACATCTTTTAACATAGAAGGACAATTGTAGTCTTCCAGGTTGTCCTATATCTCGCATGATCTTTGACAATTGGCTGGCCTGGCAGGGGCTGATGGGAATAGTAGTTCTAAGTGTGTCTGTTAGATTCCGGTTTCCCAGTCCTGCTTAAAGAAAATTGGGCTACAAGGGCTACAAGTGGTGAAGACAGGCAACCTGCTGACTCTAATTCTAATTTTAAACAAAGGGACACTATTATTGCCATACTTTCTGTTTACTCTTTTTTTTTTTTTTGGTATAATTTTTGTTGAAAAGTTTTCTAGATATATTAAAAAGTATAATTTAAGAAAAAAAGATACAGAAAGGAAGAAAAAGAAGGTAGATTAAGCACATGAAATATAAAGAAAAATATATGAAAATAGAAAAATGACTTCTGACTTTCCTCTTGGTGGTAATAAACAGAAGTATAACAATCTTCTTCTGATAAACCAACCCTATCAATTCCCACCCATGCACCGCCTTTTTTTTTTTTTTTTTTGCAAAAAGTCAGTTGTGGTTCCACATGCTTTAAAAAGTCTCTAATCAATTTCTGCTAAGTAATTCAGTTTTAACAGCCAGTCCTCTATAGTTGGTAATGTTGAATTCCATCTTTGTGCATGTAACAACTGTGCTTCTGTGTCATGTATTGTCATAATTTTCCATATTTCCTTTACAACTCTTCTTCCACAAGTCCCAAGAGAAAAAGTTCTGTTTTTTAATTCGGTTGTTGTTGTTTGCCTTCAAGTCATTTCTGACTTATGGCAACCCTAAGGTGACCCTATTGTGGGGTTTTCTGAATACTCACCTTGTAAAATCCTTTGAATATAAATATGCACTTGGACCCAGAACTGATTAACTTTTTCACATGTCTACTACATGTGATAAAATGACCTTTCATGCTGTTCACTCATACTTTCTATTTACTCTTTGATTCATGGTGCAATGGGTCTAGTTTTTGTTTTTTTAAAAACTTCATTAATGTCAAAAGATAGCCATTGGATTTTACTGGCAATTCTCCAGTGCACCACATAGATTTACAATGAGATGAAATGACTGTGAAAATGAAATAAGTAATTGGGTTGTCGGCATGTCTTATATTCAGTAAGACCTGAATGCATAGACAGAAGTTTGGTCTTTGGTGCTGAAATGGTTAGTGTTTAAAGATGGGAAACAACTGGGATGCCTAAATGTGGCATGGGTGACACCAAAATATATGGAATCAGCGTTATTCTTTCCTTTGGCAACTTCACTGCAATAATTGAACTTTTAATACTTTGATGCATACAGTCTATGTGGGTGAGTGGGCAAGTGAGTATGGAACTATACAATGATAAGAGTTGGATGGGATTCCAGTGGCCATCAAGTCCAGTCCCCTACCAGTGCAGAAATAACAAGTAAAGCTTTTTTGAAAACCTTCCTGAGATCCCTATATAGCTGAGGATATCTGATAGACAGTTATCTCCTGTTTTGAGATCTTCTGGGGAAACCCTGTTCTTACCACTCTCACAGGTAGATCTGGTGGCAACACAGGAGAGGGACTTCTCAGTATCTGCTCTCAGGCTTTGGATCTCCCTCCCTAGAGAGGTACCATCCTTGCCATCCTTTCATAAGTTTGTTTGTTTCAACAGACCTTTAAGGGCTCACTGCTCAGAGGGACGGGGCTTTTCATGTGCTGTATTGTTTATATTTGTTCTCCATCTTCTCAATGGTTATGCTTTTAACTATTTTTCATTTTACTGATGATCTTTTTTTAAAAAAAAACTTTTGTATGATATAATTATTTTAGCTGTGTCTGCTTTTAGCTTTTGTAAGCTGAGCTTTGTTACTTTTGTTACTTTTGTAACCTGAGTTACGAACTGGCAAAAATTCAGTATAATAATGATAATCTAGTTCAATCTCGACTTTAACTCCAACAAAGAGAGTCCATGATCCTCCAAGGCAAGTTATATTACAGTGAAATAGCTCTTATTGTCAGGAGTTTCTTCCTCAAGTTTAGGCAGAATCTTCTTTCTTGGAATTTGAACTCATTGATTTGGCTTCTGTATTCTGGCGGAGAAGAAAACAAGCTCATGCCATCTTCAACATGGCAGCTGTACAGATACTGAAAAATGCTTATCATGTCACCTCTCAGTCTTCTTTTCTGGAGGCCAAATATACTGAATGTCTTCAATGTTTCTCATAAGACTTGGTTTCTAGATCTTTTATCACTATCCTCTGAATAGCTGAGTGTATTGTCAATGTGTATATTATATTCCATTCTTCATAGTGGCAATATCGATGTGCAAACAGATAAGTTGCAGAGCATTTAAACATGCCATTATACAACGTTGTCATGATTGAAAAGTTGGGCTGTTAAAATGTTGCAGTGACATCTGAAAGATTCAGAGTTTAGTCCTCAGGAAGCCAAGAAGCTTGCTGGGTGACCTTGAGCCTATCATTGTCCCTTGAGCTGACCTACCTTATAGGACTGTTGAGAGGACAAAATGGAAAGAGAGAGAACCACATGCTTGAATACTCATACTTTTCACTGGAGATAAAACTGGATCACTGGAGGAATCACTGGAGAAAAAGCTGTGATGTAGACATCACAGTAAAAATAACCACCCTGCCCAAACCAAACTTGTACTATACAGGAGTGTTGTACCATGAGAAGTCTTCTGCTGGTCCTTGTTCAAGAAGTCATAGAACAGCACAGAAGTTCTTTTGCTCATGGTTCTTTGGTTCTACATCTATCATTTTGACACAATTGTGTTGCTTTCTGCAACCATGAAGAAGCTAGCTTGATAAGAATGCTTTGTTTCTTATGTGCCAATCTGCAGCTTCTGCTTCTTTCCCATGAAGAACTGTATCCAAAACAAATATGAGGCATACATAACCATGATATTTCCATGAAATCTGGAGGTGAAAAACTATGGCATGGACTCCGTAGCTAGGTTTCCCAGACACATTTCTTCTTCAGAACTTCATAGCAGAAATTTTGAAGACAGTTTATGTAGTGTCAAGAAGGAGTTGGTACTGATATAAGAGTGCACAATGAATGCACAGAGTGAATGAAGGAGAAGCGTAAGTGGATTTATAGGTTACATTCATTAAATATCTTGCTGTGATACGTTTAATGTGAGAGCATAAGTGACATGTCCCAGGCTGTCCAAGCATGTGAACAGGCACTGGTGATGAACCATATACGTATCTCTCCGTCAGAATGGGGCTGGAGTCAGAGTTACATGGTGGGTGGGAACTACCTTGAGTTGTTTTTCTAGAGACTGAGAACTTCTTGCAGCAAACTGAATTGCTGAGGGTGTGAGACAGTTTGTGGCTTCTTCTTGCCAGAAGAATTAGATAATTGTAATATATGCCCCTGGGATCATGCACAGTGTCACTGAAAGAATTATGACACTGTGGTTCATGCACCAGCCACCACCACAAGCAGGCATACATTTGTGCATTCATGCATGCATAGACACACTATTCAACACTTACATAATCACTAAGTATCTCCTATTGATCTAGAATTTTCTTGATCACTGTGGGAATGAGGAGGAGCTCTTGGCCAGGCACATATATATCTAACAAAACATTTTATCCTTCTGCTTGTGCTTTGCATATTGTTTCTTTCTTCATCCTTCATGCAAATATTGCATCTGTAGTACCTGATGGAATCTTCTCAAAAGCTCAAGAAATGAGGAGACAACAGCCCTCCTTTCTATTTCCCTAATAGCTTTTCCAACATCCTTAGGTGATGAACAGACCCAGCAACTTGGAGAAGCAGGAGATAATGATTTCCTCCTGGAGAACCATTACATGAAACCTAGTACTCATCTCCTTCTTTTTTGTATAGTTAGCATTTTGCTGAAGATAATTTGCACTTCAGAATCTTTTAGTAGCCAAATGGTGGCATACCATCAAAGCATTCATAGTTCTGCATCTGTGAATCTAATGAGAACCTGTTTGGCAGGCTGATCTTGTATCACAAAGGGAGTATGCTACTGACATACACATCATTGGGCATAAAACCCAGTAAAATTGGTGGCCTTCCTTTCTTCCAAAATAAGCAGAGTTTGGGACTGTAAACTGAATCAGCATTGCTTCTTCTGGTTGGGAGAAGGTACCCATTCTCTTTACTTCCTCTTTAGTTAGGTCTCATCTGCTTTTAAACATGTCCTCTATTCTTCTGTCTTTTATTCCATGTTTTGTCTTCTTAATTGGCTCTAGTTGCAATATCACAGTGCCAACTGACATGTAAAGTACAATTACATTTTTTTTACATTTTACATTTTTTGTAATGTAATTCTACTTTACAAAAGTTATGCTTTAGTTATACTTTACATTATACTGTTTACATTTGTTCTACTTTACATTATTTGGCAAAGGAACTAAGCACAAGAAATGAGTATTCATAATTTTGTTGTTGTGTGCCTTCAAATCTTCTGACTTAATATGACTGTAAGGTGAACCTAACTTGGGGTTTTCTAGTGGTTAAGGGTTTGATGTGACCAAGGTCACCCAGTGGGTTTTCATAGCTGAGTGGTCTCCAGGATCATAGCCGAATGCTCAAGCACCGTCCTGGCTCTAGCGATTTATAATTTGTGTCTTTTCCCAATACTGAAGATATAACTACATCACATTATTATTGTAACATCACAGGCAATAACATCACTCTTTTTTGTGGTGCAATTGATCATTTTTGTTATTTTTATAGTTACAGCTTCACTAAATACTAGTAGAGGAGGAGTATCTCATGGCTCAGCTACTGGGTTGTGTTTTGCCTCATGTTTTGTGGTGGGTGATGATGCCATGAAAGAAGGGGACAGGGAGAAAGTTTGTATTGTATTACTGCCAGTGGCTTCTAGCACTCATACTTTTTAAATAAGTGAACCAAGCATACAGAAGTGTTTTTGGAAGTATCTAAAAACAAAAATCAACTAAAAGCAATTATTTTACTTACTTTTAAGAAATGACATGGTTAAAAATTATGTACTTTGGAAACATTGGGCAGCTACAGGGGGTATTGGAACAATATATTTAGTTTTTTAAAAGTAATCTTTAGTAACAGAGCCTGGAGTGTGTGGAAGGGGAGTGGGAGGGGCAGGGCTCCAGCACGAGAGGCGTGGCCACTGTGCATGGGGCCATGGCTGCAGTGCCTGGGGGCATGGCCAGGGCACGCAGGGGTGTGGCTACAGGCTGGGATGCCCCAAAAACATTGCCACCCCGGGCAAATCTTCCCCACCCCCGCATTCCTATGCGACTGGTAATCTTCCTAGTTGCATTGATGTTCCCAGCATATTTTTCTCTACAGATTGGCCTCTTTCCTTATTTTTAGGCACATGGAAAACCGTTGACTAAGGTTTTCCCTGGAAAGCAGATGCCAGCTGTCTCAGTGTTTCAAACACCAGCAAGCATTGGAGTCAAAGTACACCTTTTGAACAGATGTTGCTGCTGCCTCTGTATAAGATTTTTTCCTTTTGCAGCTGCATTGGGCCCTTCCCAATCCATAGTCTCCTATTAACTGATGGTGCCGCTTAGCTTTATTAGGGAAAAGAAGGCTCTGAAATGGTATTTTACACTGAGTGGATCTTCAAGGGCCAGGTCTTACAGAAGAATGCTACAATGCCAGCATTGAAAGAAGAATTCAAAGTAATGTACAATGCCCTTTGGTAATTCATGCACTAGTTGCTTATGCTGGAAAAAAATGCTGCAAAAGCCTTTTCTTTATGTGAACAGTAAAATGAAAAAATCTATACAATTGAAGTTCTTTCACTGATATTAAATGCTTAATACACTAAGTAGCAGGTGCCAATAAAGAGGAGTTTAAAATTTGATGGAGGTTATTCAGCATTTTAAATAGCACATGGAATTGTCAATGATTTTTAAAATGGTCTGTGGCTATTTTTGCACTGGCATATTCAATGATTTTTTTAAAAGGTGCACTTGATATCTTTCCCTCCTCCCCATTTGTACTTTTAATGGTTGCATGATTGCAGGACACTTAACAAACATGGAGCTATATGCCATTGCAAAGCTGTAGCTATTGAATTTTTGTGTATTATTGCAGGGAAAAAAAGCAGTGGCATGGTTGTAAGACATTTAGCAAACATGGAGCTGTAGTCCATGGCAAAGTTGTACTTGTTAAGTGTTTGCATTTTATGCATATGCTGAAGATAATTAAGTATTGCAGAAAAATGTAACAGCCTTGTCAGTACAAGTAATGAGGGAGAGGGAAGTTGATGTTGATTTACACAACTGACAGTCAAATTTTCATTTTTTTTAATAAAAATATTTTGTGTGTGCTTCAATTCCTGTCATCTTCTCCTAGCATGACCATGGGCCCAGGAGCACCTATGTTGCTATGATCTATTAACTAACATAATGATCTGCTCCAGACAAGACAAGCCTCCTGTTTTTCATTCTCAACTATTTGCGTGTGTTTTCAGAAAAGTCTTTTTGTCCTTAAAGCAAAGGCGGCCCTTAAAACCATTTTAGCAGCCCATCCCCCCTCTCTAAAACTGGGAGGTCAAAAATACCGAAGGCAAAGAATATCCAATATCCACCACCATCCTGAGATTTTGAGGGAGAAGAGTGATTATTTTGGGGGTAGAAAAAATATTTTAATACAGTAGCTTAGACAGAGCCAGATGTAGTGGTCCAGGCATTGGTATATGACACTGAAGAATAGTTTGAAACCCCCAATCAGCTATGGAAACCCATGGGGTGACTTTGGGCAGGTCACACCCTCTCAGCGACAAAGGAAGGCAAAGGCAAACCCCCTCTGAACAAATTTTGCCAAGAAAACCCCATGATAGTTTTGCTTTAGGGTCAGCATAAGTCGGAAATGACTTGAAGGCACACAGCAACAGCAAACAGTACTAAGGGGAAAAGATGGCCAAGGGTAACTGGTAGAGAATGGGGGCAAGAGGGCCACTAGCTGTATACTTGCCCCCACCTCAGAATATGTAAAGGGACGAGGCAGGTCTGTGAGATGCAACCTGATATTTCTTTCAAAAAGTTTCTCTCTCTCTTTCTTTCTCTGAAATCCTACAAAATGGAGCCTCCTGAGTGCCTGATGTCAGGGACCCGTATTATTGAACACATCTCCCTCACATTTTGATCTCATTTGGAGGTGATCCAGTTAACCTCATACAGAAAATGCTGGTACTGTGTGAAGAAGGGTCAAAGAAGACAATATATCTAGCACAATGTCCCCACACAAATTACCATATTTTTTTTACTATCCTCACCTATGTATCTTGCACTTACCATTTATTGTTCACTGGAGGGTAAACATGAGCTTCATTTACAAATCTGATTTCTGGGGCACTTTGTTGTTGTTATGTACCTTCAAGTCATTTCCAACTTATGGTGACCCTAAGACAAAACGATCGCAGGGTTTCTCGGGCTCAGAGTGTGTGACATGCCCAAGGTCACCCAGTGGGTTTTCACAGCCGAGTAGGGAATTGAACCCTGGTCTCCAAGGACATAGTTCAATGCTCAAACCACTACACTACGCTGGTTCTCTTAATGAGGACAAAATCCTGTTGTGTGTGTTAAAATCAGTTTGCTGCAGGGAATACATATTGTCTGTAACCTCTCATTCAATGTGATGCCTCAGTAGTCTTATGATACCTCCATGGGAGCATCTACTGCTAATCCTTCATCACAATAATGCATACAGACATACAGGAAGTATTTTGCTGAATGCTAAAAGCATGAATCCTACCACACCTCAAGTCTCTCTGCCCAGTAACCACTCTAGGCTATAGGGTAAATGAGTGGAAGCTGACATGGAACCAGAAAAGCAGATGTTGCCATTGGACTATCAAGTTTGTAATATGTCAGTGTGCACTGATTCACTTGTGCAGATGTGCTGTTCCTGAGTTCTGACTGTGCCCTTTCAGAGCTTTTGTGGTACTGTCATGGTAAAAGCTTCCAGAGTACACATTAGCCTCTAGCATAATAACACCACTTCATTCCTTTCCTCCATTTTCAGCTTATGACACCTTGACAAAATAAATACTGTTTATTAGTCAGATAATTGTGTTGACATTTATCTGAATATTTTTGCAACAAAAGGCTTCAGTTCATAATAGCCACTGCAACCTTTTAACCCATACATTGAATATTCAAACTGTTACAAGGAAACTGAAAAAGAACAAAGGACCACAATTGCTGCTAACTGGACTGCCTTGTGTTAGCAAATTAAAGTCCTTGTAAAAAACACTTGATTGCCTGTCAAAATGACTTAGACTTGTTGGCATCCTGTAACTTTGAGCCTATGCTTTGGTTAGAAGACTATAACCGTGAGCAATTTTTGAAAGTCACATTAACATAGCATGATGATGGTTTGGTCTGACCTCGTTTGTGAGTGTTAAAATCTGTATCACACCCATATTTGAAGTGAGTGACTCAGGACTCTCTTTGGACTTGTGTTACCATTATTTTGCCTTTGAACATATCCTGATCTTCCATCAGTTTTTGTTCTGATGTCCATGAAGTCACTGTTGAGCCCAGATAGGAGAACATTATACTATTTCTTTTAACCTCATTCTATAAAAGGAAACTACTCTTTTGTGACAGTGAAGCCCACATCAGATCTGTGCTCTGTTTTATATCCTCCAGTTAACTGACTGACTCTGATACTTCATGGAGTTAATGCAGTTGTTTAGACCAGTGGCGGAACTTGGAGTGTGTAGAGGGGGGGCACTGTGCCCGGGGACATGGCTGAGGTGCATGGGGGCATGGCCAGGGTGTGCGGGGGCTTGGCCAGAGCACACAAGGGCATGGCTGGGATGCCCCAAAAACATTGCTGCCCAGGGCGAATCGTCCCCACCTCCCCCACATCCCTACGCGACTGGTTTAGACAAAGTCAGTCACCTCCTCTCAGAAGGATACTTTAGTCCTCTATTATATGGAGAATATTTGGATCTGTTGGCTTTCATGCAAAACAAAGCTAGCATTTAAGCTAAAGAATTAAGGAAATATTTGGAAAACAATATCAAGGCTAAACATATCTGTCTTAGGCAAAGCCCCTATTTAAAAAATGTGGGTGTGTATACTGCATAAATAAATTGTAAATCAAACTGCAACCCTAAAGCAGGCTTTCCCATAAATACATACACACACACACACCACCTACTGCTACACTAAATGTTAATAACTTTTCATGCTTTTTCTTAGTGTGCAAATGCAGCACTTAAAATGGTAATCTTTGTAACAGTAGTTTTAGACATTTTGCTAATATTTATACTGTTCAGAGCCAAGGTTGGAAATGCCTAGAGGAGTGTTTACTCTAACACATTCAACACTTGTGTTTTGCTGCTGTTGTTGTTGTTGTTAGTTCATTGGCACGCAAAGTGCTTCACAGAGGATGGGTTGCTGTGCCAAGGAGTTGATAACCTGAAGTGTGAAACAGCAGAAATAGCAGCAGCGGAAAATGGGGAGAAAGCAATGCATATTTGTGTGTTTGTTTCAGTGGCACATGCCAATATATAAAGATATAGGAACATAAGAAGCTGCCTCATATCTAGTCAAATCATTGGTCCATTTAGTTGAATGTTCCCAACTCTGACTGGCAGTGATGGTTTTCCAATGTTTCAGGCAGGGTTCTGGAGATCTCTGACATTAATCTCTGGTGATCGCCTCCCATCCTGCTTAGTTTCTGCAATCAGATGAGTCAGTGGTATGGGCCAGTACAGCAAACAGAACACCTGTACTCTAAAAGCAGGTTCCTTTGTCTCAACTATCGTTAACACCAAGCCATTCTAAAATGTAAACAATCCTAACAGTGCCCTTTAAGACCCCTGGAATCTTTGAGCTACCCTAGTCCAGCTGCCAAAACTCAAAGCAGAGATGCTTTCTGACAATGGGAAAGAAAAATGTGTGCTCTAGCCTTGGAAATACATAGCGAGTCAGCCAGGTCACTGAAGTTCTCTTAATTTCAAAATACTGGAGGCTACTGCAGTGATGTATTTCAGTTTTTTACTCCAAACCTCAAATCAAGACTCAAGTCCCTACCTTCAAGTCGGAAGCTGAGTCTCAAATCCTTACAAGATACTTTCAAGTCAAGTCTCAAGTGTGGAGGTGGTGGTGGGGTGTGTGGGGAGGGTCAGTGGGCTTACAAGGGTCTGCAGCTTCTGACGTGGGGGTAGGGAAATCCTTACTTTCTCTTCCCCAAGCTGGAGGTTTTTTGGAAGTGAGGAATAGGATCCTTCTTACTCCCTATTACTGAAGCCTCAGAAAGCTTTAGAAGGAAGGATCCTTCCTCCTCAGGCCTGTTGCCTAACACATTTGCTGTTCCTCTCTGAGAAGAGTGCCCTGCACTCTGATATGAGTCTTGCCTTCTGCTCTTAGAAAAAGTTTTAGAAGGCTCCTCTGATATGCAGCAGGGACAGAATGCCAAGCATACCTTAAGCCTGCCTTGATCCCATTGCCTAACTTGTTTGCTGTTCCCCTCTAAGAAGCGCACCCACACTTCAGGCTTGAGACAGATCATCACATGACCAGTAAGCAAAAAGAGATGGAAGTGTTTTTCAAAGTCATAAAGTTTCTGGATGAATGAATTACATTACTGAACCAAGGGCAGCAAGTCAGTTACTAAAAATATACAAGTCGTGAGTCACATTAAGTCAATGTGTCATTTATTGCTGAGTCATGTCCAAGGACCTTTTCGCATCCTTTTTTCTTCCGCAAGCACCCCTTGAGCATCACGTGAGTGGGAGCGTCGCTCCGTATGACGCACTTCCCCTCGCCTGCTCACGAGGCTAAAGTGGGGCGCACGCGCATTTTTTGATTTTCGACTTTAAGCCAAAAATGCCCCGTGCTCGCGCAATGCTTGCAGCGCCCTCGCGCACTTACCTCTGTGCGGTGTGTCGGCAAGGCGGCCTGGTTGTGCTTCCTTCCCCCAGCGCAGCCTACAACTCCCAGACTGTGCTGCGGAACAAAGGGGTGGGGCACTAGGGCGACGGTCATGCTAACAGGAAGCGACCTGTGGTACGAAGGAGCGGGGAAGCGGCAGCGTTTCAGATGAGACTTCTCGCACGAGACGCCCTCCCCCATCGCACAAAAGGGTAACGTGCGAAAAGGGCCCAAGTCGAGTCACTGAAGCAACTTGAGTCTGAGTCGATCAACTCAAGTCTACATCACTGTGATATTGTTTCTTTCACATCACATGAATGTGAGTTGTAGTAATTATCTGAATTCAATCAAAGTGACAAGGCTACCAGTTTTAAAGCACCTTGCTCTTCATCAGCAACATTTCCATGGCTCAAGTTCCTCAGTGATATTGCTTTTCTTTTTTAAAAAAATAATCCTGAGAGGCACCTGCTCTCTTAGCCTATACCAGCAAACACAAAAAGAAAACATTGAACAGAGCAATTTTACTGTAGTAGAGTCTGCAGTGATTTTCCACACAAGAATACAAAGTCAATGAAAGGTGATGCTAAAATAACTCTGTCCTCCTTTTGAGATGCAACAAGATTTGTTTTTTAAGAGTTTTGCTCACTTGAAGTGCATCAGATAATTTTTTAATAATTTCTTCCCTCTCCCTCCCTCCTTCGTGTATTGTTGTTGTGTGCCTTCAAGTTGTTTCTGAATTATGACAACCCTAAGGTGAACCTATCGCAGGGTTTTCTGGGGGCTGAAAGTGTTTGATATGCCCAAGGTCACCTGGTGGGTCTCCATGACCAAACCTGGGCCATTTCCGCACTAGGCTGTTATAGCGCTGTGATTCCACTTTCAACCTCCTATGGAATCCTGGGGTTTGCAGTTTTGGGAGGGGCCATGTGGCCCCTCCCAAAACTGCAAACCCCAGGATTCCATAGGAGGTTGAAAGTGCAATCATAGCACTATAACAGCCTAGTGCGGAAATGGGTCAGGAATTGAACCATGGTCTTCAGACTTGTAGTCCAATGCTCAAACCACTACACTGCTCATTATATTAAATAGGCAGCATGCCCATTTTGGATCATTTCTTTTTATTTTGCTTCCCAGTAAGCATGTGCTGCCTCAGTCCATTTCAGGGCCATCACACACAACTGAGGAAGGTTTCAAACTTATACCTGCCAGCTTTTTCTAAAATCCACACTCTTCCCCACTGACACGGGAGCTAAAACTAGAGTAGGAGAATAACACTGGCACCAATGTGATGCAGTGTTTAAAACGTTGTACTTAGAAAGCCAGGTTTTAGCGCTCACAGAGCTGTAAAACACGGTGGATGACTTAGTGCCAACCACTCTCTCACAGCCTGATTCCACCCTCTCACAGGGGTTGTGAGGATAAAGTGAGAAGGAGAACAGTCATGCACATTGCCTCATGCTCATTGAAAAAAAAGTGGGATATGAATGTAATCAACAAATAAATATATAACGTTTGTTACCATTGTATGCTATCATGTTAGCTTTGATTTATGTCAATCCTGCAAATGACAGACCTCCAGAGAATCCTATTCTTAACATCTTGCTGAGATCTTGCAAACTCAGCACCATGGCTTCCTTTATCTGAGTCAATCCATCTGTCATGTCATCTTTTTCTTTACATTCTGCCTTCAACTGTCCCCAGCAATATACTCTCTTCCAATAAGTCATCTCTCCTGATGATATGTCCAAAGTACAATATCCTTGATGTAGTTTAATTCTATGCAAAAACACTTCTAACTAAGGGCAAATTGCTCACAGGCAGCGTTCTTATGAGTCACAGAATTTTAGATGCCAGAATGTGGAAAGTTCTTTGCATGGTATCTTGAAGAGCTACTGCCAGTACAAGATCATGTACAGTTAGATGGACCAGTCATCCAACTCTGCATAAGCCAGACTTATATCTTTCACTGCAGGATGATGGAGGGCTTATGTGAATGTGTTCTCTTTTGTATTGTTTTACCTGGCTCCCTTCTCAAGGAATAACGTCCAGAAATCAGAGCCTCAAAATGTTTTTCTCTTTGACTCCAACGTGCAGAATTCCTTATTCTACATACATTATAGCCATGCTGTTTGAGCCAAATAATTAACTTTTCTAAGCTGCTAGAAGGACTTCTTCTCAACACAAAAGTAGAGTACTAGTTGACATACTTGGACCTCTCAGCCAGAGTGGAAAGATAATTAAGTACAAGGTGGCATATAAACCTAACAATGAACTGCTTGTTTCAAATTTCAGCAAGTCACCAGGGAAATAAAATGCTCCAAAGATTTCAACTGCAGGCATATTATACTTGTAATGCATTTGTGAAAGAAACCTCATTCTTTTGCAGTTTGAAAAATCTTTGCAGTATCACAAGTGCACTTTGCTACTGATGTAAGACCTAATTTTCTTCACATTATAATATGTAACTTTCCCATTAATGTATTTAATTGTACAGGGTGCTAGAAGGGGAGTAATCAATACACTTTTAAATAAGGCCAAATGAGAATAGAGTTCGAGAGTTTTGACAGTTCATAGTTAAAAATATTGATGGCAAGCAAGTTGGAAGCTTGATAGGAAACCAAAGCTATAAAAGTTTCAATTAGTAGGAACATAATTACAAAGAACTGTTTAATAATAAGGACTACATCACATTAGGGCTGGGTAGCCTTCAAGCTTATGGGTCTACCTGGTGTTTTAACTTGAGTCTCAAGACTGCCCAGCCAGAGCAAGGTTCAAAGGATGTATGCTTGGATTATGGAATTCTGAGCCCAGAAATTCATTCTGAGTTTCAAAACTAAACAACACTCATCGAGTATTCTTCATTGTAGAAGTATTGGGGGGGGGCAGAAGATCAATATCTGCCTTCTAAAGGGGTATATTGTTTAAACGTTTTTTTCTTCAACTTCATATTTGAAAAATAGGAGCCAGAATCCACTAAGGCAGTTATAAATGTGTAAATGCCTTAGTGACGTAGTTACTTAGGCCCTTTCCACACGCGGGCGGAGAAACGGGGGAAGCCACGCTGAAACTGAGCTTACTAGTCCGTCGCTGCGTGGAGCAACGCGTTTTGCTGCTCCACACTCGTCGGCGTCCCGCAGCGTCTGGCAGTGCCCAAAATGGCGGCTTACGACTGGCGGAGACTCTCCACCAACCGGAGAATCTTGCCAGCCAGAAATCCCACCCCCGGCAGATCTGCCCACACGCCCTTGCATGCGCCTGCAAATCCACACCGGGTGCTGTGACACGGCTGCATGGGGCTGCACGCCCCATGCCTTTTAAAAACCACATAAAAATGGTTTTTAAAAAGCACGCGGCGCCACCACTTCTGGGCACCCTAGTGCGGATTGGAGTGTGGAATTATTCTAAAGTAATCCACCTCAATCCACTTTACGGTGTAGACGACCTCCCACGAAGGTCGCGCTACCACGTGTTATTTCCCCGTGTGGAAAGGGCCTTAGTGTCTTCGAGTCCAAATGTCAGGAACAGATTCACTCTTACACGGATCAACAAACTTAATAGAAGATTTATTGTAACATAGTAAGGGATGCTGTCTTCAGACGTTAAAGCTCGAGAATGGAACGTTTCCCCCCACCTTACACTTTAACAGACAGTTTCTCCTAAGATAGTTGTAAAAGAACGAACGTCATCATGCCAAACGGTTCCTTTGAAATTCCAGCCAGAAGGAATGGTTGGCGCCTGGGAATAGCTAACAGCCTACTATCACTATTTCCTCAGTCTACTGCTATCCTAAAACAATAAAACATGGAGGACTCCCCCAATTCCCGCTTACTGGTCATCTGACCTCCTCTTGTGAGTGGTCTCCATTGTGACAGGCAGAACTAGGGCCCCTCTCACAGTTCCCCCTCATACAGGAGACTGCTCTCAGGAGGGAGTAGGGACATCAGTCAGCTGCTTCCTGATCAACAGGGGAACAGACCCCGTCACTCTCAGCAGCTGCTGTCCAGTAAGAGAGGACTGGGAAAGTAAGTCAATGTGCTGATCAGTGGTTCAATGTGGTAACTTATCAGTTCTTAAGTGGAAACATCCAGACAGAAATGGAGAAAATAAAAAGAATTGAGGCTTATTTTATAACAAATCTATGCCTAGTTTTATACTGGTTCCACACACAGGCCCTTTTCGCATTAAGGCTTCTAGCGCGAGCAGGGGAGGGCGGTTCGCGCAAGAAGCCTTCTCCGTGAGGTTGCCGCTTCCCCCTCCTTCCTTCCGCAGGCAAAGGAACGAGGGGGAAGCGACAGTGTCGCGAGAGCCTCCCTCCCCCCGGGGCGAATCAGGAGCCTGTCGCGTCCGTCCCCCCCGTGCGCGCGAGAAAGGAGCCTGTCGCGTCCGTCCCCCCGCGTGTGCGAGAAAGGAGCCTGTCGCATCTGTCCCCCCGCGCGCGTGAGAAAGGAGCCTGTCCCGTCCGTCTCCCCCCCGCGCATGCGCACAAAGCAGGAGGCTGTTGCGTCCGTCGTGCTAGCGCCCCACCCCTTCCTTCCGCAGGGGTGGAGGGAAGGAAGTGCGACCCGGCCACCTCCCCGACGCTCCGCACAGGAAGTAAGTGCGTGCGGGCGCCGGGAGCGTTGCGCGAGCGCGGGTGATTTTCGCTTCGAAGCGAAAATCAAAAAACCCGCGATCGCGCCGCTGCAGCCCCGTGAGCCCGGCGGAAGTGGGAGTGCGTCGTGCAGAGCGACGCTCCCACTCCCGCGAGGCTCACGGGGCTGTCGCGCGACAGAAGGCCCGTGCGAAAAGGGCCACAGTAACAATTCTCCATAAACTCTCTCCCAGACCAATCTGTCTCCATTCCAGAAATGCCTGTTCAGATCTCCTCCATTACCCTCTTCCTAATTGGCTCTATCGCTATCTCTTATTGGCCATATCTGACTGTTTTTTAAGTGACAAAGATCTAGGCTGTATCCTTTCCTCCATAGTCTTCACCCTGCAGCATTGCAAGAGCTGCACTTGGCTGACTGCAGCCAGGCTTGCCCAACTTCTCACTCCACAGGTGTGTTTATGAAAGCACTAAACTGTCCAGCCATTTTATATGTTTCATGCCTCTGATGGATGTTGGACTGAAAGAAAGCCTTCCATCCGAGGATTTAAAATCTCAAGCAGGCTCATATAGGGAGACATAGACCGTATCTGCACTACACTGTTATAGTGCTATTATTTTACTTTCAATATCCTGTGGAATCCTGCGGTTTGCAGTTTTAAGGAGGGGCCTTTAGAATTCTCAGCCAGAGAGCTCTTTGGCCTCAGTAGAAACTACAAACCCCAGAATTCCACAGGAGGTTGAAAATGGAATAATAGCACTATAACAGTGTAGTGCAGAAATGGCCATAGTCTTTCAGATTTCCTGGACCTAAAGCTGTACAGGCTTGCCTTTTGGAGACATCTACAGTCAACCAGGATTGGCCCAAGACATTTTTTTTACTTGATATGGAACAGCAAATGGTGCCTGTATGTGTGTGCATACACACACACACATGCCCAGGCCAAGGTACATAACACCCACAGCTGACTAAATTGTTTTGGGATGAGAAGCAGACACAATCTCATAAGTATCTCTCCCTTGTCCCTGGCACTACAAATACAATAACAGCTAAGTAAATAGCAGTTTGCTGCCCTTTCATGGCCCCCTAGAGCAATAGTTCTCAGCCTTTATCTTCTAGATGTTTTGAACTTCAGGTTCTACGAGGCCCAGTCAACATGGCCCAGAGTGAAGAAGCTGCTACCGTACCTGAACCAGCTACCTCACTTAATGGTAGGGCTGGCTCTGTGCTGAAAATATGGACATCTAGTAAGGAAGTTGCATGGTACCAGGGCTCAAGCCTGTGGCACAAGCGCATGGCATAAGTGCACCACCACATTTGCTCATGGAACCCCTTTCAGATGAGTAACACATGAAGAGGCTCATATCTCACGTCACCCTTTCGGCAAGGATTATGTGCGTGGAAAGCTGTAGGAGTGACAAATAAAAATGTTGTCAGATCTCCAACATGAGATAACCTGAATGCTTCTTGCTTTTTTCAGTGAAATAAGGTTAGCATTCAGTTCCACATTCCTTCATAGCAAAAATTCAGTTTCTCTCTTTCTCTCTCTCTTTAAGCCAAGCTATCTGACTGAGGAACCTACTGCTTTTTTCTTTTCATGTAAATTACTCTTTTATCCTGTTACAGTATCTGGCAGGGAAAAAATGAGGCTCATAATTTGGAAAACAAATTCAGAGGAAGTGCAAGTTTGTTAGAAATTTCTGTGCTGATAAAAAGAGAACCTCACATTTGAAATTATTATGAGAAGTAAGAAGCAGCAGGAATACTTCAGTCCTGTCACAGGCGGCTTACACAGCATTAAATGGTTTCCATGAGGGGCAGAAAGGATCATCAGCAATTAATCGCTAGAGAGGAGAGACACAAATGCATGAAGAAAACGTTCTTGTATTTGCGATACCTAATGACTGATTCTATACATGTAAAGAAAGGCACTGGTTACTGTTCAGTACAGGCTGTGCCATTTATGATATAACTCCCAATATAACTGAATACTGAATCCAATCTTGCAATATATTCTTATCAAACACAAGATCCATGTACGTATACAAAAAGAACCATATAAGGTTCTAAGACCACTATATTGTACAAAAAAACTATTATTGGTAATAGTCAACAGACGATGGTATACAAAAAGCTATTTAGATATAATGGTGGATATATTTAGATAAAATATCCAGATATCATGGAAGTAAGAAATTGACATTATATCCATTCTGGAGATCTTTAAGCAAGACATTTTGACTGGATTGGTCTTTGTCAGTCTGTGTTTTTTCTTGGATGCATGTGGTATGGATCCTCCTTTCTTATTCAGTA
The DNA here is from genome assembly GCA_948474755.1 of Ctenosaura bakeri. NCBI lineage: Eukaryota > Metazoa > Chordata > Lepidosauria > Squamata > Iguanidae > Ctenosaura > Ctenosaura bakeri. The sequence continues at coordinate 82,834 of CAOLHI010003193.1, read as the reverse complement.
CTATGTGATCAATTGATTGATTGGTATAAATAGTAATGTTTGTTTGTTTATTTGTTTGTTTGTTTGTTTATTATCCCTCCCATGGGTAGTAGATTCTTTAGATCTGGGGGTGGGGAGGGTTTCTAGTTTTTCTGTCAGTACAGGCTGTGTGGCATTGTCAATGCTAACCTTTAACATAAGGGAACAGCTGGAATGGGATTCAAAAGAAACTGCTGGGAGACTGATGTCACTGTTCCCCCAGAAAGCTTTGGGTAAGGTGATTCCTTCATTTGTTTCTAACTGATCTATCAGCCCTGTTCCTCTTTACTGTAGCCTCATGTATTCCAGGACTAAGCCCAGCCATTGACAAATTCCACAATTCATCCCGTACATGTCTGCTGCTGAATTCATTCTGGCTTCCTACCAGGCAAATGGGTAGACTGTAGGTATGTAGCCTTTGCGTGGAGAAAGACAATGCTTCTGAATAGTGCTGGAAACTACTAAGAAAGGAGTTGATTTCAAAACAAGTATCATACTGTCATTGTCTATGATGATGGTTCGCCTCCAGTTTGAGTTTTTAGCATGCTCTCATCCTGCCACAGTTGGTGAATTTTATGAGTGTGTGAGAGAATGTTGTCCTTCACTTAATCACCTCCTCTTTTTTCCCCCCACTGCTTCTTCCATTGTGTTTCTTTCTGTGGAAGAAATTTGTTAAGGAAAAAAAGATGACACAGCTGCATACTGCCTTCTCATTCCTAGCATGAGGGAAAATCCTTTGCAAAACACCCTAAATTTGCCATTTGTGCACATGTATCGTGTAGAATTTACACTATCTAAAATTCTAAGTGCGACATCTCTGAAAAATATTGTGGCACTGTAAAAGTACAAGTGAAACAATCAGGAAAAGAAGACATTTTACTTGCTTTCCCGTATTTCAGGGCCCAGATGTGTATCTAGGATAGGGCAAGCAGAGCATGTGCCCCAAGCAAAGTGTGCAGTGGGGGTAGGGGTAAGAAGGTAGGGGCACAACTTCCATGTTTGTCCTAGGCACTGTTTACACTGGGTACACCACCATCAGGGCCTGGACTCAAGTCTCAGGGCCTGACCTCCCTTCTCTGGTCCTCAGGGCTAAGAGAAAGAATCTCATGGTGACAATACTGCCTTGAAAAGTTTGTGCATATCTGTTTTCCCCCATTTGTCAGATTTGGTGTTTTCTATTTGAATGGTAACTGAGAATAATGTTTGATGGATTGTGCTTAATCACATCACCAGAGGCTCCTCTTATAACATGAAAAAAAGAAAAAGGGGCCCCACAGGTTTGAGGTCTGGGCTCCAAAATTTTAGGACCTGGACAGTCCTGACTTCGCAACTCTGATTCTGTCCAAGAAGAAAGAATTTAGGGAGGTTTGTTTGTTTGTTTGTTTTACTTAGAAATGGCAATTAGGAAGACAAAGCAGCAATGATGTAAAACCTTATAACACTTCTGAATTGTCCAGAACTTTGCTGGTTAAAGAGGACTGAAATGGGTGGGCCTTTATTGGTTTGATGCAGTGCAAAGAAAGTAGAAAAACTGCATATCAGAAAGATTCGCTTGTTTGCCAAGCAGCCAGTTCATTTGACTGCCAAGCAAAAGTGTCCCTTATTACAAAGATGCCCATCTTGAAAGCACTTCCTTACAAACAATGGCTGTGATGATTTGGACTAATAGCAGTGTTAAGATTTATATTTGGTGAAGGGTTGGCTTCTTGAGGCAGCAATTATATGTTTCTCTTTAAAAATATGTGAAAGCATCCCAATGGAGACAGTGATTTTTATGCTTTGCTCTTTCAAGAACTCATTCAAAGAGCTAATTAAAACCCATCATTTAAATAATCCCTGTATATGTTCATTAAGCACAGCCCTCTGCAGAACATTTCTGAATGCCTGCCAGCAAATAAATGGAAAGAACAGATGTTTAATGCAAAAGGTTATGCTTTCATTATGCTGCTTGGAACAACCAGCAACTTTTCTCCCCTATTGTTTTTGAGAAGCATTTATTATGCTAGGTTTTAATAGTACTAATATCAACAATATTGAAAGATAGTTTATTGAGTTATCCAGTGCAGGGATTTTCAAATTTGCTACCTTTATCCAGAGGTGGAAAGGAAAATGGTTGGATTTGCATTTCCATTCCAAAATACCCATTTTGCACCTTCCAAGACTTCCAGAGGAGTGGAATGCATTCATATATTTGCAAGGCTCCCAATGCTTTTCAAGAGAGGAACCTATGCACAAAGCATGAACACATTCAAATATCTGGATGAGGAAAAAAAGGAGTCTTACATTAGAAAATGGAATACGAACATCATAGTCAATAGAAAAATGCGTACAAAAATGTGCACATTAAGAACATTATAAAACGTGCCTTCATTTCTTTATAAAATGCACACAAAAGTATACACAGATTTCCAGGCGTCATACATCCTGATACAGAAGTAGGACAGCTCAGGAGGAGAACACCAGTGGGAAACTGAGAAACTCAGCAAGACGTAGACTGACAGATTCTTACATCCATAGCCTGCATACTGAAATAATATGCAGTCTCTTGACAATGCAGTTGGATTTAGCATACAGTTAGTAACTGCCATTTCCTAAGACACGTACTCCATATGAATGTCAACATTTCAGCAAACTCACCTTCAACATTCAAGTAGTCCTTAATTTCCAGTTTTTTACTGTAGCTGATTTTCCACATATGAGTGAGTTGGTTTGTTATATTCTGACACTCCTACACATCCACTATTTCTCCCATCAAAACACACTTCTCAGCTCCAAAATGCATTGTTTGCCATCTGAACCTCCTCCAAGTATGTGATGTATTGTATAATAAAAGGAACCTCAGGACATCTTCCCGGACTAGAAATGAATAAAATGAAAGGGACTTGCAGACTGAAGTGCTGTCAGGTCATTGAATTATAACATGATTTCTTAATGTTCCAAGTTGTTGTAAAGGATATTGTTGTGATCTAGTACTGTTTTTGAAGTGGAGATGGTTGTAACATAAGCATTCTGTGAGAAATGACTTAACGAAGATTTGTTTGATCTCTAAAGAAGAAAGAAAGAAAATGCCTTTTTTCTGATGACAGTGGGTTCTAGCCCAGAAAAAACTATTTCACAATCTATATTTATTTTTAATGTACAACAATAGTTTTTATTGCTGCAGAGAACAACACCTTTTGAAAACTCCACAGTGTGATAATATACATGGTTATACAAGAATTGTTTCTGTTTACAAATCTAACTTCTGAAAATCACAAGGGGAGCAATAAGCCAGATTCTTAGTTAACTTAGGCCGTTTCCACACGGGGTTTTTAACACAGGGCAGAGCATCCTCCAGGGAGGAGGTCTGTACCTTGGAGCGGACTGGGTCGGACCTACTTAACGTAGATCCGCACCCCAGCCTGCTCTGGAACGACCCCAAGTGGTTGTCCAGCGTGCTTTTGAAAGACCGCTAAAAACAGGTCTTTCAAAAGCACAGAGCGCGCCACTGTGAGTCTGCTCCCTTATGCAGATTCACAGGCTCACATTGGTGCGAGCCTGTGATCTGCCGGGGGCGGGCTTTAGGCTGGCGAGCTTCAGCAGTTGGTTGAGACCCTCAACCAACCAGAAGCCACTATTTTCATCCCCGGAGAAGTGCGGAGCGGTGGCCACGTGCTGTTCCGGAGAAGCGTGGACCGGACCGGGGAGCCCAAAAGTTTGGTGAGTAGCGTCATGGGGCGATTCCCTCGCCCTGTGTGGAAATGGCAATACTAAGACTTTACAGCAATAGCACCTCAAATAATACAGGGACTTAATACTAAGTCCCTGTATTATTTGAGGTGCTATTGCTGTAAAGCTGATTGCTAGTTTCAGCTAGAATAGACCATTTATGTAAATCCCTTAGATTTATTGGATCTGCTGTACCTAGGACTAGCAATATAGGCCTTCTAAGTGATCTAGATAATTCTTTCCTATTGGCAATTAACATGGTGTGGTATTTATTCTAGAGTTTAAAAAAAAAACAGTGGAGAATGAGGAGAGCAGACATCTATACTGTGTAAACTTGGCATCTGATAACTATCTTAAATATCTATAAATTATTAGGATTGTTGGCAGCCATACCAGTGTTTCCATTTACAAGGTCAGTTTGATTTGAATAAAGCAAAAGTTTGACTGGTAGCACCTACAGTCCTTAACATTTGTTTTGCACCAAGTACCATGGAAAATGGACAAAAACAGGCAATATTGATGGAAGAAGCTGAAATTGTCTAGCTGGTCTCCAACTTGCATGAAAATATTTAGAATGTACATATCAAGTTTGATCAAAATCAATTAATAAATGTGCATTCTAAAGAAAATCATTGTTAAAAATTCAGAAATCTTGAAGTATTCAGGAAGTACCTGAAATAGCATGGCAATTTCATACCCTCCAGCTGTCCCTATTTGACAGGGGCAGTCCTAATTAATCCTCTGCTGTCTAACTTTTTCAGAAACCTTTAAAAAAGCCAAGTTTGTATCTCCTCCCACTTTCCTCTTTTGTCTTCAACTTACCTCCATTGGGGCAACCTGAATTCACAAGTCAACAATAGTTTGCACTCAATTAACTCAGCAAGGGGACAAAGAGCAGAATCTTGCCCTTCCCAGTAGATTCAGGGAGAAGCAGACTGCTGCAGCTTTTCCAATCTCATGTGTTCTTCCTCATTATTAATGTTACCCACCTTGACTGCACTCTTAATGTTGCTTGGCCCCATGTGTCCTAGTTTTCATCTGTGAAATATTGAAGGATATGACCTGCTCATACAGTTCCAAGAGCTACATGCACATGGGACTGGTGTTCTTCCAGGAACAATCAACAGTAGTGCTTTGTTATGATTTTCTAAGAAGATGCAATGGCAGGAAGAGGACTGATGTAACCAATCAGTACTCTTTTAGGCTGAGGCTCCAGTGCGCAAATCTAGATTAGCAGCATGGCTTCAAGCCTTATGTTTGTCTCCTTGCACTGATACAGAGCAGGCAAGGCTACACAGTCTGACTTAGGCACATCTTCACACATTTTGTTTGTCCTTTATGTAAAGCCTGGAAAAGTTACTTTTTGCACCAGAACTCCCAGACTGCCCCATCCCAGCAAACATGACTAAGTAACTTTCATATGAAGAATCATATGATTTTCCTCCTTTGTCTCTTCAAATACATTTCCTGTCATCCTGGTAGCTCCCACTGTATTTCCTCTGGAACTGGTTGTTATTGTTGTTGTTGTGTGCCTTCAAATCATTTCTGACTTAAAGTGACCCTAAGGTAAACCTATCGCAGGGTTTTCTAGGGCCGAGCATATGTGATACACCAGAGATCACCCAGAGGATTTCCATGGCCAAGCAGGAAATCAAACCCTGGTCTCCAGAACTATAATCTAATGCTCAAACCACTCCACCATGCTGGCTCTTGTCCCCCTATATTTCTGTCCCAAAAGCAGAACAACATGGTCCAACATGACCAAAGGCTGTTCACAAGACCATTGAGATTAAAAATGAGGATATGCCGATGAGGGGAAAAAAGGAGTTTGATAGACAAAATTGTCTGATTCCTTGAGGGATGGCTTTCTCCTTTATTCATGTATCCAGTCCATAAGGTCATCTGGAAAGGCCTTCCTATTAATTCCACATCATCCTGCATTTTGCTTTGCAGTTGTTTGGAGCAGGGCATTCACTGGCTGGCATCTTGCTGATTAGTCCCAACTAGAATAAACTCATTCAATCACTTGCTGAATAGTAAATCAACACACAGATACATTCTATCAGTTCAATGGTTCTACTCTAGTCAGAACAATAGGATTTAGGTCACTATGTGGAATATTTCTCTTCTTCATACCAACATGCTGCAACCATTAAAAAAAAAATTGGGGACATATGTTGGAAACTTACCTATTTGTCAGACTTCCCACATTAGTTGTGCCTTTTCTGTTTTATGGATAACATGAATAATGCATCTGGCACTTATATGTTGTTTCCTGTTGTACACTGCTTTGAAATCTTCAGAGAGGTAAGCAGTTTACACATATCTGAAAATGAAGAAATCATAGGTAACAAGAGCAAACCTCTCTTTTTTAACCTGCCCTTAGGCAGCAGAGCACCTCAGATCTCCGGAAAAGCTACGCCTCAATGATTGCAATGCTCTTGCAGGAGTTACCCATGCCACCATTGCATACTGGACAGTTACACCTTAATTAAGAAGCAATAGAATCCTGAGTATTTTAACTCCCCTAATGTGAAGGACAATCATCTGAAGGTGACATTTATTGAATATTAAAATAGCAAAGAAATCAGATGAATACTAAAATGATCAGAACAGAATAATGCACCTTCAGATTCACAGTGTAATGGTAAAGTGTTTGAGGAGTAATCCTTATCTGTTTTTTTTTAAACCTAGGTTATTGTTTTCCATTATCATCAATGATTTGCATAGTAATTCCTCTTTTTAATCATGGGTGGGGTCCCAACATCTCAGCATGGCCTTTTGCTTTTTTTGTCTCTCCACAAGAAGAAACTGTGTGAAATCTCATGAGAGGGAAACACAAGGATACTGGTTGAATTGACAAAATGAGAACCAATTAAACATATCACCCAGAAAGGCATGGTGAATTTTATGCATTCTGCATTTCTCAGGATGGGCTAGGTTTTGTTAAAAAAAAGGGGGGGATAGCATTTCATAAACAATCTGTGTTATCACAGAGTTGTTGTTTTGTTTTGTTTCATGGACTCCAATTAAATGAGTACACAATTATTCTATATTCTGATCAAACTTCCTGATAACCCTAAAGTGAGTTTAGGGTAGGTAGTTGTAGTTTGCTTGCCTATTGCCACCCAGTGAGCCACTTGAAGGAATGAGAACGTTTTTGAGCATTTGCTTCTTACAGTTTATACCAGGGATACACAACACACAGCCTTGTGCTACGTACAACCTTTCCCTACCCACCCACTGGCGATTTAGGGGGCAGCATTTGGAATTCTCAGTCAGGGAGAGCTTCCTAAACTTCAAAGCCTCGATTCCATAGCTGTGGCAGTTAAAGTGAGATCATAGCACTACAATTGTGTGGTGTGGATGGGCCCTGAGAAAAAGAGCATGCATTTCCACTTTCTTTTCCTTTAACTGTGCAGGTTAGTGTATGAATTGACTATAATATTTAATTCGGTGCCTGTTTAAATTCTTCTTCCCTCCTCATATCCTGCCCCTAATATCCATATTCTCAGACCAGTGCATGATGTATAAGTGAAGAACTATAAACAGACAACCATTTGCATTGAACAAAACCATCACATTTTATTGGTCATGCGACAAAAAAACTATGAATAATTCTACTACTATCTCTGAATGGTATCTACGGGCATATATTCTATTAACAACCCTTCTTGTTTGCTTTCCGCCAGGACATGTAATGAAGGGCTTGGGGAAAGGCAGCATAAAACATTTTTACAAAGAAAACATGAGAGCAGAACTGAATAAACTTCCAGCGATGTGTTCAATAAATACAGTTTTACATTCTAGCACCATACACAAGAACGGAAAAGAAAGAGGCTTTTTGCCCATATTGTGTGGAATGTTTACTTGGCAACTGATACGATTTATAGATCTCAGTTTTTAAGCCATGCATATAAATCTTTACGGCCACAATTTGAAACTGCTTATCCCTATCAATAAATCCAGAAATAAATCATGAAATAACGCAGGGAAAAGCACAAGGGTGTCATCCATGGTGACACTGGTCCCCTCACCATTCTAATAAAATGGTGGGCTTTGTCCAATAAAGAAGCTTTATTCACAGTCTTGTTTCCCCCTTCCACTCCTACCCCAAAATTGATATGTTTAACACTAGGGGCTTTTCCGCACTTTGGGGGAAAACGGGGCAGTCCGTTACTCACCAGACTGGCACACTCCCCCCCGACAATCCATGCTGATCCAGAGCAATGCGTGGCCGCGCTACACACTCTCCGGGGACGAAAATGGAGGCTTCCGGTTGGTGGAGGCTCTCCACCAACTGGAGAAGCTCACCAGCTGGAAGCCCGCCCCCAGAAGATCTGTAGCCTCATGCTGGCGCGAGCCTGCAGATCTATACATTAGCGCAGCGATGGACTGGGGTGTGCCGGGCTATTGAAAGTCCTCTTTTAATCGTCTTTCAATAGCACGGGGAACCACCAGTTCTGGTTGTTCCGGAGCAGGCTGAAGTCTGGACATACATTAAGTAGTCTGGACCCAGTTTGCCCCCAAGTGCAAATGTCCTCGCTGGAGGACGCACCGCCCCGTTTTAAAAATAAAATGTGGAAAAGACCTAGGTAAAATACTACAGAGGCTTGGCCCTATATGAGTTGTTTTTGAGAGGAAATGGGCCATCCAAGTAACAGGATCCCATCCAATGGGTTACCCAAGAACTCTTGGCTTACTTAGGGGCGTTCTATGAAATGACACATTTTCACCGAACATTTTTTTTAAAATCCCTAGGACAGAAAGGGCTGCCTCGGTAAAAGCCATATGTGGTTTAGATATTGAATGACCCAAAAGCTCAGGCCATTTCCACACAATATTGCTATAACGCTATAGTAGCAGGTTGTTACTAGTCCAGGAGCCATGCTTCTGCACAATGTCATTGCTATCCAGCTGCTATCCCATCCCCAAGCATCACCAAATTGCCATATGCTATTTCCAGAAAAATCTGTTCAGAGTCTCCTATAGCACTTCAATCCCATCAGCCGTTGTATTGCTGTACTGTTATAGCACTTGATAGTACTTCCTGTTATGCCAAATCCAGCAGTGGGAGGGCGGTGGGCGTGCCCAGCTCATCCCTCCCTCAGCGACTTTCACGGTGTTGCAACTTCCTATCACCTCTCCCTGTTTATTTTAAATGTCTCCTTTGAGTCAAAACTTTTAATTTTTAAAATACATTTTTAAACAGTATAGGGCAAAAGTGCAATAGTGTATTGGCATATCATGCTGTTACAACATTGCTGTGTTAGTACAGCTTCCCCCCCCAAAAAAATTAAAAAATCACCACCCAATCAGAGGAGGAGGGACAGGGTGAAGGCAGGGAGTGGCCAAGGATGCTGTAATGCGGAACACCGGTGGCAATACTGCTACCCTTCTGCTTAAGGGGGAAGGGTGTGGGAAAGAGTGTCCCTAATCTGATGCCATCATGTGAATGGCAATGCCGCTGTTATAATGGTATAATGCACTAATGGCCTCTAGTGCACCAGAGCAATCTGTAAGTGGGTGGGAAGGAATCTGTGGCAAGGAGATGGCAATTTCTTGTGCCCATCAAAGCTCATACTTGACAAGACAAAAGGTGAAGGGCTGTCCCCTCACCATTCTTCCCCTTTTTCCCTCTTGCCCATCGGTTGTAAGATGTTAGTTCACACACACTCCCACTCAGTTCCACATAGAGAATCCAAGAGCAAATAGGACAGGCATCTTAATCTTATTTTGACATTGAAGACAGGACAGCATTCTCCATTGCCCCAAGGACAGCATAGAGTTATGGGGCACGTTATGTGTCTCACCTGGCTGTGTACTCCAGCATCTCATTCCCCTCATCACCTACAACCTGATTCAGTTGCCTCATTTTGCTTCAGGCTGGTCCAGTGAGAAAGAAGGGATCTTAAACTGCCATTCCATTGGAAGGCATCCCTGCTGCTAGTGAGTCTTTAATCCTCTAGCACTTTTCTCCCCATCTCAGACCATTCTTTCTTGCCCAGTACAGAATAGAGATTTTATTTTATGGGCAACTTGTCCTATTTAGCCTAGGCCAAATTACCCAAGAGGGTTTATGGAAGCACTCTGTTAGATTTAACACATAAAACAATAGAGGCTAGCTATTTAGAACAAAGAAGACAAGGAGTAGGAGCCATAAACTATATGGCAATAAGGATGGCAGAAATCAGAAGTGCTCATTTAATTTTGCTGGTCTTGAAGTCTAAAACCATCTTCCTGAAACACTTTGGGGGAACAAGGAACCTACTTGTGACCAAGAAAAAATGAGGTTCAGGTGTGATAGTTATTGCTTTCATCTCTTTTTATTCCCTTAGTGGTGGCCCAGCTGGCTTCTTCCCTTCTTTGTAGCCCATCAAGCGCTGTCACACAACAAGGGACAGAATACAGTACTTGGAAAAATACCCATTTAACATTTCCATTCGGATGGGTGCCTGAGGTGGTAAATCCAAATGGCAGCTCTCTCCCACTGATTAGCAGAGTGCAGTCCATTGGACACAGAGCCAATCTTACCATTAGGAAGAGTAAACACCTGCTTCAGGCAGTAGATTTTGGGTGTCAGGAAAGGGAAACACATTGTTGGAGATTTAATTTGGACAGCTAGAGATGGGGTGAAGAATATTCTTCTTCCTGAGCCAAAATAACTTGGCTAGCTTTGGGGTGCTATGCACCTAGATGTGGGTGGAAAAAACATTTGCTACTGTGTCTCAGGTGGCAAAATCTCTTCAGCCAGCCCTTGATTCCATCTCCAAAAAGAAAACTGAAGCTTGAATTTAACATTGCCACTGCCACAGGACTGTAATATTCAGCAGTGGCATTTTATTTTATGCCTTCAGTGTAGAAGACAGTAGTAATTTACTGTAGGATTTTTTTAAAAAAGTGTGCTGAAATAGGACAATATATTTGGAATACTGATGTCTTAACCTTGGCAGTGCAAACATTTATCAACTCATATGCATTAAAATTTATAAAGAAGAAAAAGATGTCAAGTCTCATTTGCTGAAATGTCAAGAATTTTATGGGTGGTGTGTGAGTGTGTGTGTGTGTGTGTGTGTTAAAAACACCAACAACAGAAACCTTGATTTCTGGTGATCTAATTTTGTTTCCAGTTTCCATTTCTTCTATTCAGGGTGGTAAGCTGGCATTTCAAACTGCCTGGGGCTATGATTTTGCAAACAGGATCTCAGGGATCATTCTTTATTGCTGCACATAGGTGGCTTAGAGAGCAGTTCTGCCAAATGTGGAATACAAGCTGGAAAGTTCTAGTGCTTGTGCCCGGGCTGCATTGCTGCACTGAAACAAACATTGTCCAGTGTTTGAGAAAGCAGGATAGTCAGTATTGCTATAGCTTCCATCTTGAACTTACTCACAAGAGAATATTAAAAAAAAAAGACTTTTTTCCAGGATGTTTATGTTATTTCATGTTGATTGTATAAGGAACAGGGCATGCTTGCCAAGATGTTTTGTCACCAGAACCACAGCATCAAAGCTCTTCCCTCCTCCTGTTCCATATATAGAAGCTGACTGGCCTACCTGTTCACTCTTACTTTCATAGTAGTGATAGCATACTCCACTCTACTGGAGGACCTCTGTTTCAGGGGCTGTGGCAGAGGGGTTAGGACTCAAAAGAAACAGCCAGGGGGCTGCCACTGCTGCTGCTTGCATCACCTGCTCCAAAACCTCACCCCACAGAACTACGTGATACCACAGAACACCTTCCATATCATGACCTGCTGTGTTCCAGACCAAATGTTGGCACCTCTGCACACACAGAAGTACTCAGGTGAGATGATGCCCTGCTGCTCACAAGCATAACACAGGGGGAAGGAAAGAGACACTGTAAAGGATACCACCCAAACAGCTGTTTCAGCAGGAAGCTTGCAGAGATGATGACATATATCCTACAGCAATCCTTGGGAGAAGAATAAGGGGTAGGGAGAACTTTCAACAAGGGCAGCCACAAGCACACTCTTGCAAAAGCAGCCTCTACAACACAACTTTCCAAACTTTTCATGTTGGTGACACACTTTTTTAGACATGCATCATTTCAGCACACAGTAATTCAGGCCCTTTTCGCACCTTACCTCGTCACGGCAGTGGGGAGTGGCGCTCGTGCTCGCAGCTACTTGCGCGAGCTGCTCACGACAGCCCTTCTTGCCTCCAGCATCAGCTTCCTCTAGCGCGGCTGTCGCAGTTCCTTCCGCAGCGCAGTCTGGGAGCTGTAGGCTGCGCTGGGGGAAGGAAGCACGACCGCCCCTGCTCACCGAAGCACCGCACACAGGTAAGTGCACGAGGGCGCCGTGAGCATTGCGCGAGTGTGGAGTATTTTCGGCTTTAGCCTCGTGAGCATCGCGCGAGTGGGAGTGTGTCATATGGAGCGACGCTCCCATTTGCACGACGCTCAAGGGGCACTCACACACACACAAAAAAGCATGCGAAAAGGGCCTCAGTTTTACTAGCAAACTGGAGGTTAAATTAACCCCTCGTAAGAGATACAGACACAAACCTAAAGTGTAATAACAAAACATATGGGGACACAACATATCTCATGAAAACCTTTCATATATTTTTAAAAATATATGATTTATAAATAATAACATGCGTTTCCAAGATTGTAGGCAACACACCTACACACTTCAGGCAACACACTAACGTATCACGGCACACCATTTGGAAAGCCCTGCTGTAGAGATATGAATTCGGGTTGTACCCATGAAAAATGGGAGAACTGTTTAATATGGTCTTGTTGGCCATTTGCATGGTTGTCCTCTGACAATCCTGGCTGGGACAAAAGAAAGACACTCACAAGACACTCAGCTGTTAGTGAAGGACGCTCTCCTGTTATCACCATCTGAGATATGGCTGGGCTACCAGCCCAGCTTCTTTGCATGGAATTGGGGTGGATGGGTTGCCATTTTGCCTGTTCCCTCAGGCAACAAAATGCCTTTGGCTGGCCTTGGCCACCAGCAGAAGCAACTGCATCTAATGAGGAGTCCATTGGCAGGGCTACTTTATCCATTAGGCACAACAATGCCTAGGGCCTACTAAAATTTTAGGGCCTACAAAAACATCCCTAGGAGTATGTTAAGGTGAGGCAGGGAGTCAAATACAACAGTGCCTAGGGCCTACGGAAACCTTAATGTAGTCCTGTCTATTTGGCATGAGAGTAACAAGGGCTAACTCTCCTTTCTCCTACATTAACTTGCAGTGAGAGGGCTATCCTGTGCTATTTATTTCTGCCTTAATTGGTGTGTGTGCTTTTATAGCTTCATTGGTTTCTACTGGCTCTAGGGTAGATTTATCTCCTTTAATACCCCAGTGGGCTGGTATACAGTATTCAGTACTGAAATGCAAGCATAAGGACATCTTTTTGTTACCTTCTGTACATTTGTATTGCTGAATTGATTTTCTCTTAGGTGTTGAACTGAAACTATGCAAATGTTTATCACAGCATTTTAAAATTATTAGACACTTCTTTTTTGTGTGTGATTGCCTTTTTATATTACTTTGTTTTTGTATAGTTTGATTAGCCATTTTGGGTTCCCTTTTAGAAGATAAAATATGGCAGAAATATATGATGAAATGGAACTCAGCTCTGTTGTGGGTGGGCTGCTTTTAGACTGTAACTCCATAACAAGGCCATTTAGTCATTCCTTTATAATACTCTGCCTGGAATGAATCATAACTGAAGTGTTTTACCAGGCAATAGAGGGAAAATTCTATTGGTAGGGCAGACGCATTCCTTAAAAACAAACATTTTTTTACTAGAATTTTGAATTGGATAGACTGAACAATACCATCAAAACACACATATGTAAAATTCACAAGCAGAAATAGTAATAAAAAAGAGGAATCATAATGTCAAGCAAACATAAACCAACCCCATATGATCAGACTGGTCTCAGCTAGGATAGAAGTACCAAACGTATGACATTTACATAAGGGTTGGCTTACCATTCAACTGTTAATTCAATGGGCCTGATTCTAGCTAGAGAGAGGTTAAGTAACAGGGCAGTAGGTACTAGTGTGGTATAGTGGTTTGAGCATCGGTCTACAACCCTGGAGACCTGGGTTTGAATCCCTGTTCAGTCAAGGAAACCTACTGGATGGCCTTGGGCAAGTCATAGTCTCTTACCCTCAAAGAGAACCCCCTCTGAACAAATCTTGCCAAGAAAACCCAGCAATAGGTTCACCTTAGGATCACTGTAAGTTGGAATTAATGTGAAGGCACACAACGGCAATGAATTCTAGCTGGAACCACTAATTGACTTTAGGGCTTTGTGTTAAAATTTTCCTTCCACAAATTAACAAACACTGCCATCTTTGCAATATATGTCATTCTATGTTTGTACAAAATAAGTTACTTTTGTAAAACAGCTAAATCACAGATTCCTAAAAATGAATGAAACCCAATATTAATTGATTCTGATATTTTCATTTCTTAGGCTTCATATGTTCTGGCTTCTAATACTAGTTCTAGTATAAACTGTTCATCCAGAAATTCAATGTCATTTTTCAAATAACACAATAGAATAATTTTAGGGTTATTTAATGATTGGTGTATTGATGCATAATTTTAATTTTACTGATGCATAATTTTACAAAAAAGAAGGAATTGAAGACAGTAATTTTCAGTATAAAAATAGGTAATATGCAGATCCAAGTGAAAATAAAGGCAAAGTGGGGCTTTTGCTTTTATTGGCATCAACCAGAGCAGGGTATAATTGATTTTGTGAAAGGTCAGGGTTTATCCCTGTGTCTTAATAACTTTCAGCAGCGGAGATAGCATCCATATTGAACTGCCAATTTTGGCAGAAAGCATCAATTCTAGGGGACTGGGCAGTCAAGAGAACTCCACATTCCCACATCCTCAACCCAGAGATTTTGGTTATAACCCTGAACCTCCTGTTTGCACAAATACAGTAATTCTAGTGGTGGATTTTTTTCCTTTGCAAAAAGCAACAGGGAAGAATCAAAGGCCATTTCTGCACTACACTGTTACAGTGCTATTATTCCACTTTCAACCTCCTGTGGAATTCTGGGGTTTGTAATTTACTGAGGCCTGAGAGCTCTCCGGCTGAGAATTCAAAATACCGGTCTCTAAACTAGCTGCCAGTTTATCAATGATTCTACATATTGTTCTTGTTTTGTTATTGTTGAAGCTCAGGTGCCTGTGGGGTTCACAAAAATCTCTTCGAGTTCATCATTGCTTTGAAATAAGAACATCTTGAAACTGGATGCCACAGTTTCTCCAAGGCTTCATGTTGTCCTTCCTAGAGCTACAGGCACTGCGAACTTTCATCCCAGTGATGTTAAGAGTCTTCCACATTTCAATTCGGATAGAGTGTGAATGTTAAATTCCTTATTCCCAGAATACATCTCTTTGAGTAGTGTAAAACCACATTTACCACAGAACTATTTGTTTGGTAGATGTATCCAAAGAAACTCTTTGTTGATTTACTTTCAGTGAGTTCTGTGAGTTGATCAAGTAACCTTTAGTTTTGCAAATGTCTTCTATGTTTGTGTCAATTGCTTCAACTGTTCTTTTCAGCTGTTTTGGGTAATGATTATCTTCCTTCTAGATTTTTTAAAAATGTGATTGGCTCCTGAGTATGTTTGTATGGTAGGGTAAGAGAAGGAAATTTAATTTTCATGGCTGTCATCATGGTTAGTGCAGGCATGCAACAGTTAACAAAGCTAACTTTGTTAAAACAAAATTCCTTTGACAAAGATTTTTAATATCCAATCCAGTCCTCGCTTTTCTTCTTCATCCTCTGTGTAGCTGGAAGGTTTTTAGCACCATCAACACTGGGAGGATGGTGAAAGGTGGCTGGAGAAACACAGAATTTCAGTGCTAGGCTACAGCAGTGTTTCTCCAATAAATAATGCTATAAAACTTGAGCTGGGGAAGAAATAGATTCTACTGTAGTGTAGCTGAATGTGCCTGTCTACACAGGAAAGCTCAACAGCAGCTGCTTCTAGGATTCCTTATTGAGCATGTTTGAACAGCAAAACAGAGAGAAAATGGGAGACCAGACAAGCCTGTCTCATCAGCTACCACAACATGACCACCAAATTAGAGATCATAATGAAGTTGTAGGCTGGTGAAAGAAAGAATAAAGTCATTCCTTGATGCATTGTTTGAAGAAGACTTCAAGTGTTCTCTATAAGTTTCAAAATGTTTTTATATCCAGCATATATTCAGAGAGAGAGAGAGACAGAGACATTCTAAATTCAGTGAGGATGTTTCATTGGACATCACATGTCATAGTTCAGCACCTACGTACATGAAGTGGTACCCACCTTCTTTCCAGCGTGGAGTTCCATTGAATGAATATGGGTGTTTAAAGATTCTTATCTGACCTGTAGAACATAATCCAATGGCTTTGAGGAATGTCCCTCAGGTTTTGTGGATCCCCCTCCCTGCCTCCATGTCCAGCACCACTGACAGAAAGTCTGGAGTTGCTTTGTGATTGAAATGCTAGTTACAGGTAGCAGAGACCTTTCCACCTTGGTGGTTGTACCTGTATTGCGGTAGACTTCACAATGCACAGAAAACAATTTTCTGCACAATTTTCCCTGCAAGACTAGTTCTATTATAATCAGTTTTGCTTCATGTGACTACAGGTTTATGCAGTGGATAACTTTCAGAAACCCCACAGATCACTCCTTCCAGCACTCATCAGTCATTCAGCATCCTCAAATTACCAATCACTGTATTGGCTGGTGTAAGAGAGCCAGAGACCAGGAAAATGGTGTTTCCAAAAGGTCTGGAAAGCTACATTGTTTCCAAAAGGTCTGGAAAGCTACAAACCCTGCCTCCAAACCTTTTGGAAACAATGGAGCAAAGGGAAATGGTGCATTGCAGAGGATTGGTGGAAAGTGTGCTGGAGTTTTCCTCTCTCTGTCTCTCATTTGTCTTCCCCTTTTCACTTTTGATGCAGCAGGTGTTATTAGCAATCCTCTGTAACAGTCAATTTGTGCAGGCTGTAGTCAATCTTAATAATGCCTTTAGCATTCCAGCAGATGCTCAACATGATTCTGAGCTCAGTGTGAACCAAATTGCAGAAGGATAAATTTCCATCATATTTTAATTAATGAATGTGAATCACATTGGGGACAGATTTTTATCAAGCCATTTTCTTCTTCTTCTTTTTTCTTTGCAAGCAGAGCTGTGGGTTTTGATTTCTGGAGTTTTTGTTGTTTTTTTCTTTCTTTTATTACAAGCCAAGAATGATGTCCATTTACATTCAATTCTTGTTTTATGCTACATTATAGTGTACGTAGAAGCCATTTTCAGGTTGTCCAGCCATCACAAAACTCTCATATCACTTTTAACACATTTCCCAACTCAGCAGTCTGGTGCTGTGAATTAGAAGAAGAGGTGCCAAAATCTGTCTGACTAATGGCCAAGAAGCAAAGTACTCTCTTTCTCTCTTTCTCTTTAAATAAAGGGGGATATGATCACAAAATACTTTGCCTTGGCAAAATCTGTCTCCCTCTCCTTCTTTTCCTCTGACTGCAGGTGTCAAGAAATTTACCGTTCTAACTGTTCAGTCCCAAGCATATTGAGGCAGTCAGTCATATTTAGTCAGCTCTACTGAGAGTTAAATAGCATGCAATGTTAAATTGAATTATCTTTTTTTTAAGGTAATATCTTTTTTTAACTCACACATCAATGTGGACAGTCTGAATCAAGTTCGCAGCATATGAATATGGGGCTTAGACTTTTTCTCCACTGGTGTTTCCCCTTTTCACACACACATACGCATAGGTGCTTTAAAAATATGAGAGGATTTGATCACCACTAGTAAAGCACCCCCCCTTTACAACTCTGATTGAAAGGAATTTAGGCTGTGGGAGGCTTAGATTTAGTAATTTAGGCTAGGGGAGATTCGAGGGGGGGCCCACCACCCACATGTGGTGAACACAGTCTAGATCAGATGCTCATGCTTACCTGTGAATAAAAAAGTTTATGGACAAAAAACCAATTGTTATTCCCCACTAAAATAACTCCATAAAATTAACAGAATTTCTGTAAGTGTTGACATTGATTTAGTGGGTCTAGTCTGTTTGGGGTTGAGAACTGGATTTAGGTCAGTAATTTTAAGCTGCAAATCAGTTCTTTAATGTCGTAGATAGTTTCACCTTAAGTTCACTCTGATTTTCCTCTCTAAGAAAACAGCATAGCTAGTAAGGCTGATAGTAAGGCTATTTGCTGACAAAGTTATTCAGAAGCCCATCAGTTGTGTTTTTTTTAAAAAAAAAAAACATGAATTGGCAAAATAATCGGTGATCATATGGTTATAAAATGTGAAGCCAAGACAGAAAAAAAAACAAAACCTAGCACCACCAGCCCTTTGTCTCAGGTAGTTCACTAGTATTATGTGATTTAACAAAAGGAGGTGAAGAGATTTGACTGTACCAATTCATATTTTTCTCTCCAACAATATTTTAGATGTATTTAAAAATGGCACAATTGTGTTTTTGTTTTTTAAATCTGAATAGCTATATTTATTCTATGCCATGTGCTTGGAACTCCTTGAGAATTTCTACATTATGAACATGCATATACTTATGCATCATGTATCTACATAGGGTAGAGGAGAGGAAGGGATTGCATCCACCTTGCCACCAGATAAACCTATCCCATTTCCAACACCACATCACATTTATGCATTAGGCATATCCCTGTCAGTATATAAACATGCAGAATTCAACATTTGTACATAGATACATGGCAGGGCAGGAATGTGGACTCTCCTTTGTTGTTTTGTCCCTTTAAGCCAATTCTGACTTCTGCAGATCCTGAACCAACCGTATCACAGGTTTGGTTTTTTGTTTTTGTTTTTTGCTAGATTTTTTCAGAGATGGTTTGCTTCTGCCTTCCTCTGAGGTGGAGAGAATGTGACTCGTCCAAGGTTACCCAGTGGGTTTTCATTGCTGTGTGGGGATTTGAACCCTGCTCTCCAGAATCATGGTCCAACACTCAAACCACTACATCACACTGGTTTTCAGACACTCTCCACACCATGAAAATCAGGTGTTAATAGGGCTTCTAAATGTGCCTTAGGAACTTTACTCAGCTCTGAGCACTACTTTTGGACTCGTATGTTACTGCACATTACATGAATATTATTAGGACAATCTCACCGACCTACTGATCTGTTCTGTATCAGTGGGACTGAAAAGCAGTTTGTAGATACTGTTAAGTAGATGAAAAAGAAATAACGGCAAACCATGTGCAGGGGCACACTCTGTAGTCTAGCCCTGTGAACATCTGTGTACATGTGTTAGACATTTCACCTTACATGGCCTTCATGGATATGGTCTACAGTGGAAAACAGCCCTGAATAGGTTGCTGAAGCCTGTTCATATAATCTTCTTCTTCATTATGGCCATAACCAAGCATGTTCATTTCAAGTGGGTCCAAAGGCCTGGTGCAGCTATGATTCATTCTCACTTCGCAAAGGACATCCTGTACTGTAAAGTGAAAACCTGCTGTAAAGATAGCAAAACATCAGGAAGTAGAACAAAACAGAGCCCTTGACATTGTCAATCTATCTGATTGGCAATATTTCAGTGTTTGCCCTCCTCTCCCCTTTTCAATTTCTGCTTGGTAAAGCAGTATATTTTCTTAAGAAAACTGATCCTGCTGCTGTATCTTTCACAAATTCTTGATGCACAGAAACTAATGTTACCCTGTTCTCTGGGAGTCCCGAGAGAGGCACCCAAATAACCAAAACACAAACACAATTCTGGGGAAAATTAGCTGGAGCACTCACTAAAGCTAGCGAGAGGCAGGGTAACTTAGCAGGGATCTTGTAACCCAATGTCTATGGGGTCAGGTCAGTCAAGCAGCCAGACAGGTTTAAAATAGTAAAAATGATATCTTTGTTAAAGGACAGACAACAGAAAAGACACCACAAATGCACAGCTAACTTAGAAATTAGAAATAAGAGTTTTCGGGGGAAATGGGTGATACGACACCTTTTCTCATAGTTCTGAAGAACTTGAAGATGGCAGGGAAGAAAGCTCAGCGTGGTTCACTGAGGGGAGCTCATCAGACAAAGCGACAGCAAGGCGGGATGGAAGTCGAGAGTGATCTGAGGTGGTCTCGGAATCAGGGAATTTTTATAGGGTGATTTGTGCCTACAGGCCATGCCATACTCGGTGAGAACAATGCGAGTTTGAAACAGGACAAAAGCTTCAGCAAAGGTCAACATGATGGGCTTAGCGCAGATGTAACAATAGTACACCCAGTATGCAAATGCAAGGTGCTTAGCTTGGCTTTGTACTACTACTACTATGTACTACTACTACTACTTGGCTTTGTACTACTACTACTATGTACTACTACTACTACTTTGTACTACTATCAGCTTGAGGCCGAGCGTCTTTGTTTAGAGTCGCGCTTAAGCAAGAGATGTTTGCAGGGAGGTACCTGAAGCAACGGAGTGGCTTTGTTCTGCCTGCCTAGGTGGAGAATGGAATGTCCAACACTTACCGGCCGCGCCTGTGTACATGCTTGTCCGGAAGCCTCGCAAACACGTGGAGCAGGGTGGCAGAGGAAGGGCGAATGGTTGGATATCAAAAGAGATATCTAGTGCTATCACCGGGTAGGCCTGACCCGTAGTAACACTAAGTACAGAAAGTTTTCTTTGCTACTTATCCCCATTTCAGGAAAAAGTTCACCTGCTTAATTTCTATGTCAGACTACTGGGAAAAGTTGTCAACCTCAATAGCAGATACATTTGGCTACATTACAAAGCTCCTATGCAATCTTCCAAAGTAGCTTCTGACTATCAACATAAGAAAGCCATGAGCAAAACTGGAAAAATCAGCTGGCATTACAGAAACTACAAGCCCTTTAATATTTCATATATGAAAACCAGGACACAAGCAACATCAGAATGTAGTCAAGGTGGTAGAAGGTATGAATGAGGAAGAACGCACAAGCTAGAGGAGGCTGCAATAATTTGCTTTTGCCTAAATCTACAGTATTCTGCCCTCATCCTCTTCTCTTCCCCTGTTGGGTCAATACAGTACAAGCTACTTTTGCACTTTGAACTCAGTTTGCAGCAGTTGAAGTAAACTGAGGACAATAGCAATAGCATGTGTATTTCTATACCACTTACTAGCTAAGTGCTCTCTTAGCGGTTTATAACGTGTTAGCTAATTGGCCGCAACAAGCTGGGTACTCATTTTACTGACCTGTGGAAGGATGGAAGGCTGAGTCAACCTGGAGCCCAGCAGGATCGAACTCACAATGTTGTGGGTGCAGTACCAGCATTTAACTGCTGCATCACCAGGACAAAGAGATAAAGTGAGAGGGGGGAGAGAAACTGGGACCTTTTAAAAGCAGCTTAAAAAGTGGAACAACAGAAGATTCATCAGGATTGTCCCTGACAAACTGGGACCAGTAGAAGAATATGAAACTCCTGTGTGGTTCTCTGCATTGAGGCATACAACAATAAAGAACATAGCTAAGCCATAATAAGTGGTTTTAAATTATTTAATTCCAGGTTTCCTTCTCAAAGTTCCATTAATATTCCATGTGAAAGCATGGAATTATTCCCATTAAAATGAATGGGAGCTGAACTTGTTTACCATTGTCTCTGTCTTATTAATTACTATTGAGCCACTTTTGTATCATTGGAAAGGTAGTGCTTGTACAGTGGTCAATCTTCTGTCACCTGCTTCTCCCTCCCGTCTTCTCCCCCAGCCATGCACAGGAAAAAGATAACAGTAATTTGATAAAGCATTTCCCTCTATTTTTAAGCTTGATATGTTCAGGCGTACTGACCTCTAGATCAGCCCAGGGTTAGATAACAAGCAGAAAGCCCACTATCTAAATGAAGTGTAACTATTGAGGAAACTAGTGGAATGTGGAGGCTTTATCTCTGACATATTCCGAATATAATGACTACATATTTCTTGACATATGGCATTTGGATACTTCATTTTAAAAACTGCTCATAATACACTGAATAGCTAACTTGTATCAAATGATTAAAAAATAGCTTTAAAAAAAATTCTTTCAATGATGAGTTGCAGGGGAGAACATCTGCAGTTTTAAGAAAACAGCCTTTAAATGTTTCAAATAGTGCAATATCTCTCTAGCTCAGCGTATCTGCTTAACGGGGACTTTCTAATGAATCTTGCCTAGATTAAGTCACTGCCTCTATTTAAGGAAGACAGTTTTTCATTGGTACAGAACTGTACAGAGCTTAATGCAAAATCCATTCAGAAAGAATAAAACAAATCCCTGTTCTCTGTATTATTCAGACTACTATTTTTGCAACTTTCCTCCCCAAACAAATCTTTAGAATAAAATACCTTCCTAACTCATTTGACTCCATGGTCTGTCATTAACTTGGAGCATAGAATTTTTTGCCTGAAGGTAGCAGGTGTCCTTGCAGATAGTAATATGACTAAATGAAATCTCTGGAGGAAATCTTGTTAACAATGCAGATTAAATAGATTCTCACTAAAAAGTATATTGCAAATTTGATATTGAGTTTGTTGTTGTTGTTTCTGTTGTTGTTTTTATTTCAGCAGCATCTTATACAGTGGAAATTTATCTTCTGAAGATCTTTTCATAAATCTGAAGCAGTCTTCCACTACTTTGCTCCTTCATTTGTATGATTACAACTTCAGCTAGCATGGCCACTAGTCAGCAGTGATGAGAATTGTATGTCAAAAGTTCAGGAAGGGCTCAATGAGAGGAAGGCTTGTCCAGAATCACAGATCTGGAAGGTCCTCTAATCAAACCTAGTTGCTCAACGGAGAGTCTGTAATATAGGAGGAAACTACAGTGGCATCTGCTTAAATACTTCCAGTGAAGGGTACTCCATTGCCACCCAAAGTGGTCTGACAGCAGGAGAAACATTGTAAGTTCCTTCTAATGTTCAGTCAATATCTGCTTCTCTGCAACATCCATCCACTGGTCTGTTTTACCTTTTGTTGTTATTTGTCATCAACTCTGACTTCTGGCGCAGGATGAACAAGAGGCTACCAAGACCCCTGGTTATTAGCTGCTTTGCTCAGCTCTTGCAAACTCGAGGTTGAGGCTTCTTTGACTGAGTCAGTCCACCTATAGCCTTCCACTTTTGCTACTGGCTCCTGTTTTATAGATCATTAGTATTTTTTCCAATGAATCATGTCATTTTGTGATAGATTCAAAGTACAACGTCCTCTGTTTAGTCATCTTTCTCCTTCATGACATCCTATCTTCTGTATGGCAGTTATTGGGAGAAAAGGAAAAAGAAATGAGAGCAAAACGTACTTTGAAGTTCGTTAAGAAACAAGGTAATATGTTTGGTTGTTATTTCAAGTCCCCCCTTCTCCCCCTTTTCAGATTATGCACAACTCAAAATGCAGAAATGTGCAAAACTCAAAAGTGCGTATCTTTGAAAACTGTACATAAACATGCTTTGGTCAATGGGAAAATGTGTATAAAATTACTCACCTTATGAAAAATGTTCTTTTAAAATCTATCTATCTATCTTGGGGAAATACTATACTAAATTATGAATGAATGTTCATGCAGACCCCGTCCCCTGAGTTCAGCAAGCCAATGCAAAACAAGGAATGAAAGTTACAGGTGGGAATTGGAGAAACATAATATCAAGACTGAAAGATTTTCTCACATCCCTTACCTTACACTTTGGGTATTAGGAAGATGCTGTATACATACTCAATTTTCCCCCCACATGGATCAGTATTATCTGATATTGCTGTCAGTAGCTCTCCAGGGTCCTGACTGAGGTCTTTCCCATCACCTGGTACCTGACTCTTTGTTAATGGAGAAACTATGGACTAAATCAGGGACCCTTTGCAGGGGAGCGTGTGAATGACCAATGAGCTTAGGTCCTCTCGTCGCTAGTCATGTTTAAGCCTTAGTGCTATGGACACCTACTGGGCAGTAAGCATCACTGAACACAATAGGATTCACTTCTGAATTAGAGTGTGCAGGATTCCATTGTAAGTCTCATAATATTTGGTGGTGCAAATCCATTCAGGTTTCCATGTCATTTGGGACAAAGAATTCATGCTGGGTTTTAGTCTGAACTTTACAGGAAGTTTCCAGTGTGCTGAACCTATTCTTGAGGATTGCTTCACCTAAGTCTATCTGTGGAGGAAAATTCAGCTATCTGAAAGAGCTCCATCAGTCCTTCTGGAAGTGGCCACTCCACCATCCCTCCTTGTCCCAATTTGGCTTGTTGGGCATGGGGCCAGATAAATTGGGGATAATGGTCCTATTTACTTGAAGCACTTGGGAACACATCCAGTTTGAGGTGGTGTCTAGCATGAGAAACCACACAGTGGCTTTTGCCCATATGGAGCCTGGTTCTGTCATTCCAGGGTTACTACTGGCATTTGGGCTGGAGGTGGCAGTTATTGGCCATCTGTTGGGTTACCCAGTTAAGGAATCCAGCCTCGGATTGCCCAGTCTCAAATTATCACTAGAGTTTGAAAAAGGTATAAAAATTCTTTAAAGAATGATGAGAGAATGGAAACCATCTGTGTATTGTTTATAATATCCAAACTTCTATCAGATATCCTGGCTTATAGACTCAGACAGACCTCTATCAAATATCCTGGCATGTAGACTCAAAGCATCAGGATTGTAGAAATAGGACCCTGACCCTATTTCTTTATTAAACTTTACACACAATAATTACACACAAGTGATCTGTGTCATGGTGGTATTATGTGCCCTCAAGTTGTTTCAAACTTATGGCATTCCTAAGGTGAACCTATTACTGGGTTTTCTTGGCAAGATTTGTTCAGAGTCTTTGCCTTCCTATAAGGCTGAGAGAGTGTGACTTGTCCAAAGCCACCCAGTGGGTTTTCAAGGCCAAGCAGGGATTTGAATCCTGGTCTCTAGAGTCGTAGTCCAACACTCAAAATTCTATACCACCCTGGCTTGGTGTGGTGCACTGTACTTTAAAAAAATGTATGATTCAAACAACAACAGTATGACAAATAAAACCAGCAGTCAAGAACAAAATCACTACAGCCTATAAAACTAAAGTAAAGCTGGCAGCAAAATGAAACAGTACTATGATCTGAAAATAGACCAGATCTTAAAATGACTGGTAGAAGTTCATAAGGTGGTTGGGAAAATATCCACATTTGACCTATCTTCAAACATGCACCTGGCCCCTTTTCTTTGGTCCACAGGGCAAGGGGACACAACCTCAGAGTCAGTGCACTGCTTGGAGAAGCATGCATGGATACATTTTCCTCATTTTGTTAAGAGGTTTTTTAAACATTTGAATGATGTGCCCTATGCAATTGTGGTGGTGCTTAATGCATCATTCTTAATAGCATTACTCTTATCATTTCACCAGGACCCATCCATGTGATGTTACAAGGGGTCATTGGTGAAAACTCAGGGATAGTTCTGACCTGACAACAGTAGTATGCATCCAGACCCATCTCTGAGGACATGTGCAGAGATGACTACACACACAGTCTATGCTTGTGAGCATACAGCATGCCCTGAGCAGGATGTGCATGGATAAGTCAGAGGTAGGGCTTGTGTCCATGATCTTAGCCTCTTTCCTTCTCTGTTAGGATTAGGTCTATATCTCAGTGATGTAGGCTCGAGTCAATAGACTCGGACTCAAGTCAGACTTAAGTCACTTCAGTGACTCAACTTGGACTCAACTCAGCCATAAATGATGCACTGACTCAACTTGACTCGAGACTTGTATATTTTTAATGACTGACTTAACGTAATGCCTTCATCTAGAAACCTTATGACTTTGAACAACGCCTCCATCACTTTCTGCCTACTAGTCACATGACAATCTCTCTCAAGCCCAAAATGTGGGAGCATTGCTCAGAGGGGAACAGCAAACAGGTTAGGTAATGGGCTAAAGGCAGACGTGAGGTCTGCTCAGCAGCCTGTTCCTGCTGCATATCAGAGGAGCCTTCTACAATTTTTCCTATGAACAAAAGACAAGACTCGCCCCCAGAGTGCAGGGTGCATTTCTCAGAGGGGAACAGCTAATGTGTTAGGCAATGGGCTTGAGGAGGAAAGATCCTTCTTTCTAAATCTTTTGAATTGTCAGTAATGGGGAGTACAATAGGATCCTATTCCCCACTCCTGAAGCTGCAGATGGCAAAACTGCAAATGTGGAGAGCCAACTCTGCTGAAATTGTTAAAACTGAATTTATTTCACTCTATCCAGTAATTCTGACATTTTGGTTGAAGTATAAAATTGGCTTCCAGACCTGAGACTTGACTTGAAAGTATCTTCAAGGACCTGAGACTTGACTGGAGACTTGAAGGTAGAGACTTGACACTTGACTTGAGACTGGACTAAAAGACTTAAATACATCACTGCTGTATCTACACGCCATATTGTCTGAATAGAACTTGTATAACACATTACTATGTTGAAAATGTTTTCATTATACACGATTGCTCTTTGAAACTTATTTCCATAGTTATCACACATGTATAAATAATATGGAAAAGCCTCAGAGGTACAACACTGAAATTAAGCTCTGATGCTATGGAAAGATTTTAATTTTTAATTTTAATTTTTATTTTTCTTCCTGGAAGAATTCACAGGTGCACCTGCACAACACAGGACATAAATAAACCTCTTTGTTTAGGCCAAAAAGAAAAAAAAAAGGAATTTTTATTCTTAAAAGTTATTTTCTTCCCTAAGGGTGCACCAAAGCTCCTACAAAAACAGAAACAACAATGCAATTGTCCCCTTCCTTTAAAAATAACTGTTTCAGTCAAAAGTAGATTTTTAAAAGAGGTTATCTTGTGGGAGAACTGCTATGAAATGTAGAAACATAATCAACAGGGGACAAAATCCTTTTCAAAAACTTCTGCCATTTTTTGAAAGAAGTTTGGTATAGCACAAACATTCTGGAAATATAAATCTGAGAAAAACCAAATTGCAGCATTCCAAGTTTCATTCCAGTAAACTTTTCTAGTAACATGGAATCCTCAAATCTTTGAAGAAATTTGGCAAATGAGATGGATCTTGCAAGCCAGTGCAACTCAAAATGGTGGTGGATGGACCAGTGCCAATCCATGGAAACATTTCAGGAAAGAAAGAAACTATTGTAGTCGGTGGACACAAATATGGCACTAATCCCTAGAATGCTGGAAGGGGGGTGGGGACTGCCAATCAACCAGATCAGAAAGTCTAAGAACTGCTGTTGCTAAACCACCACAGAAGGAAGGGAAAAGGCTGCTGTCAGATGAGAAAACTCCCCTCGTGTCCACGCCTGGACTGGGCTGGCAGCCAGGAGAAGCTGATAATACAGGTCAAGAAGCTCAGGTAGTTAAGCAATTAGTCAGTTTACTTCAGGAAGAAAACAACCTTACAAATTAGGAGCAAATAATGATCCCAGCAATGTCCATAAATGAACAGCAGGAATATAAACACAGGTCAAGTGGCAGAATAACAGACAAGGGAAGCAAACAGAAGCATGCATGGGAGAAACAGTCAGTTGATTGCTGACAAAGGCTAGAGGGGAAAGGCTCAGTTCTTATAGGCTCCAGGGTCAGCACAGCTGGTGCCTGATTAATTGGTGGTTGGCATAAATTTTCTGGGAATGATGCAGGAGACCTTTTTGGCATCTATGCTGGATGAAGGTAGGTATGACTAGATCATTCTCTGTGTCAGAGTGAGCAGAACTCCCTACTGGGGCTGACATTTCTGCCCCTGGGGCGGGTGGTGCTGCTGTCTGCTATGCAGGTTCTGCTGCAGCAGTCTCTGTGCCAGGGCTCAAAGCAGGTTCTGCTGCCTCAGACTCTGAGTCTAGGTCCTGAAAGCCCATGACACCTCCCCACTCACTAGGAATAAACTAATGTGTTGATTTTGATTTCTGCCAGCTTCTCCTTTCTTTCCAATCTCAACTTTGTTTCATTCCATTTATGCATCTGTTTGCCTTAAAAATAATCTTCATCTTGGGAGAAAGGTGGCATATAAATGCAACAAATAAAATAAATAATAAATAAATATTATTTTTTTTCATATTTCTTTGCTCCTAACATACACATTTTAATACATGATTTTCCTAGTATGCACACTTCAAAAGCAATTTTTCCCAATATAACATATAATTGTATAGTGTTTACGATTGTTATTTAATTCTTTGTAAATTAATGTTTTAACTAGATCTTTATAATCATTTTAAGCCACCTTGAATCCCATTTTTAGGGGCCTTTCCACATTATACTGCTATAGTAGTTAGTAGCTATTATTCTACTTTCAGCATCCTGTGGAATTGTGGGGTTTGTAGTTTACTGAGGCCAACGAGCTCTCTGGCTGAGAATTCTAAAGGCCCCTCCCTAGACTGGAAACTCCAGGATTCCATAGGATGTTGAAGGTGGAATAATAGCACTATAACAGTGTAGTGTGGAAAGGCCCTAGAAGAAAATCAGGACATAAATGCAATAAATAAATAAATAAATAAATAAATAAATTTGCACTAATGTTTTACGTGCTATTGTTTCACTAATATAAGCATTTCTACCTATATATGCATGTTTTCTTATGATCATAGAGTTTGCATGGTAAAAGACATGCAGAAGTGGTTTAGTAGTCCCTTCTTTCTCCACAGAATAATAGCACTATAACAGTGTAGTGCAGAAATGGCCTCAGTCTGGCTCCTCAGCCAAAACCTGTCTGATGTGGGAAAAGAGACCCCATGAGGAGCTGTCCCACCATCAGCATAGACAGCCTCTTCCTTCATAGGACCACTCAATCCTGCCACCCCAAACTAAACTGAGACTGTTGTACTTTGGACATTTCACGATAAGGCATGACTCAATAGGACAGACAATAATGCTTGGTGAAGTCAAAGTCAGTAGGAAAAGAGAAACGCTGCACTGCAGGTAGGTAGGCCCTGTCAAGGAAGCCACAGCCCTGAGTTTAGAAGACCTGAACCAGGCTTTTGATAACAGGGTGACTTGAAAGTCTCTAATTCATCGGGTCACCATAAGTTGAAGTCAACTTGACAGCAATTAACAACCATAGCTGCATGATTTGATGAAATAGCTGCATCACAACACATTTAACTGCATTTTGGCATGCCTATGGGTTCAAGAATTACAGGACATTCCCGCCCTACACTGTTCTAGTGTTATTATTCCACTTTCAACATCCTGTGGAATTTTGGGGTTTGTAGTTTACTGAGGCCAATGAGCCCTCTGGCTGAGAATTCTGAGTGCCCCTCCCTAAACTGCAAACCCCAGGATTCCATAGGAGGTTGAAAGTGGAATAATTGCACTATAACAGTAAAGTGCAGAAATGGCCACAAAGTAGCTAGGCTGGAGTTCCAAGTGTAAATTGAGGCCATTTCCACATATTTATTTAAAACAGTGCAGTGCGTCCTCCATGGAGGACGTCTGCACCTTGGAGCGGACTGGGTTTGGACTACTTACCGTAGATCCACACCTCAGTCCACTCCAGAATGACCCCAAGTGGTCCTCCAGCGTGCTTTTGAAAGACCTGATTCTTCCGGTCTTTCAAAAGCATGGAGCGCGCCACTGCGAGCATGCTCCCTTGTGCAGATTCACAGGCTCGCACCAATGCGAGCCTGCGATCTGCCGAGGGCGGGCTTTAGGCTGGTGAGCTTCACCGGTTGGTTGAGACCTACGACCAACCAGAAGCCACCATTTTGGACACCGGAGCAGTGCAGAGTGGCGACCACACACTGCTCCTCATCACCATGGACCGGACCGCCAGAAGATCTGGTAAGTAGCGGTAAGTAAGGAAGAGTTTCTTCCTTATCCCTTAAGCCACTCTTAGTACAGGGATGTATCTCAGATATTAATGCGATGTTTTGTAATGTGAAATACTAAATACTGGAGTGCCTTTCTGGGTATGAAGTCTATTTTTTCCTTACCAGACCATTCCTAAACCTCTGGAATAAGGGTTATGAATGAAGCTTTCCAAGGTACAACATATACAGGGATGCAAATCTTTAGCTATTTTGTCCTTGCATTCAGGGATGAATCATTATAGTAGTTTTCTCCCTGCTGTGGGAGAAAAATATTCCTACACACTATTCTTCCCTAATTTGAATATCCTGGAGTGTTTTGCAGGAATTGTTCTGTGGAGAAAAACTTATTTTTCTTGTACAAAAATTGTTTTCTGTAGAGGAAACAAGTTGCCTTCACAGGAAATGAATTTTCTCTTCAGAAAATGAGTGAAAGAGTTGTTTTGGTTTGGTTTTTTTATGGAGAACCACATGTTTTTCTCCACAGAATAATTCCTGCACAATGGTTTGGGGATGTCAAACAACACGAGAAACCTGGAGCTGTTGGGAAACCATTTTTTTTGGTCTGGGAGTGAATAATTGTGAATGTTCTTTCCATCCTTAATTGCTTGTAACTTCCACATCCTGTCAGGTTTATTCCCCGGGGCATGAGAGAAAATTGTTCTGGTGGCTGGCTTCCTATAGACAACTGATCTGCCTCTGTGTGAAAAGAATGCTAAACTAAATGGACCTTTGGTCCGATCTCTTCTTATGTTCTTAAACTACATTCATGGAAAATAGGAACGCTTAAGCTGGTTTTCTGAAGCATGTCACTAAAAATCAGAACAATGTTGCGAGTGATTGAAAAAAAGGAAAGTTGAATGAACACTATTAGCACCCCGTGCTGTAAGACACTAGCTCTAAAGTAGATAGAAATTGCCCCTTACAGGGCTGTTAATCAGAGCTTTTGATCTGACCTAGTAGAGCTGTGGTTCCTCCATTAGCTACAGTCTTCCAAAAAAAAAAAAAACCACCAAAACACTTTATGTGAAATGGTGGAGGAACTGTACTTTTCTTTCTCACAGCATGAAACTGGAATGAAATAGTGCATAGAAGTAAAGGCTGACTAGAACTACTTAGTCTGAGTTAGTATTGGGATGACATTTTATGCCTGAACTATTAAAATAGTACTCATCTTGCTTGCAATGAAAATAGGATACAACATTCTGCATACTGAGTAGATGAAAATGATTTTATTCGTCCCACACTGCCCATAGCATTGCGGGTGGCGGGGGGGACGGCCTTTGCCGCCCTCCCGCGATGCGAGATCGCATCGCGGTGGCCGACGGGAGGAGGCGTGGGTGGGCCCGGATCAGGGCCCGCCCCGCCTCTCCGTCGGCCATTCATGCGGGCTCAAGGCGACGAGGGAGGAGGACGTCCTTGTTTGTTTTCCTCGCCACGTGTCTTTGTGGTCGTTCCTCCTCCTTCTTCGCCGAGCCCAACCTATCAGACCCGGCGTGGGGACGGCGTCTGGCGGCCTGGCGGCAATTTCGCCGTTCCTTCCAGAGCCGCGGCTGAGCGGGCGGCCTGTCCGGGACGAGGAGCATCCAGCGGCTGCCTCAGCGGCCGCTTGGGTAGGCCCGCGGCAGCTTTCCGCGGCTGCCGCGGCGGGGAAACAAGTGGCGGTGACTGAGGGTGTAGGGAGGAGGGGTGGCCGGGTTCGGCCTTCCGGCCCTTCGGCAAGGCGATCCGCGGCTGCGGCAGGCCTTCCGAGCTTGCCAGCCGCTCTTCCCGGGTCTCGTAGGGGCTCGGTGGGCCTGCGGCCGCTGCGGCAGGCCATCTAGCTTCACCAGCCGCTCTCGGCGCGCGGGGCGCCGCCGCCGTGAACGGGTAGGCCGCGCGGGAGCCGAGGCTGCTGAGCCGGGCCCGGCGGCTCCCCCGCGGAACTCGGGGAGCCTGCTGAGGCATCAATTTGACAGTCGCTCCCCGCGTGTGTGGCCGCTGCCGCGAGCGGGCAGGCCGCGCGGGAGCCGAGGCTGCGGGCCAGGCCCTGCAGCCCCCAACAGGAGCGGGCAGGCCGCGCGGGAGCCGAGGCTGCGGGCCAGGCCCTGCAGCCCCCAACAGGCCAGCCCCCCTCGGTGTGTGTGGCCGCTGCCGCGAGCGGGCAGGCCGCGCGGGAGCCGAGGCTGCGGGCCAGGCCCTGCAGCCCCCAACAGGCCAGCCCCCCTCGGGTGTGTGGCCGCTGCCGCGAGCGGGCAGGCCGCGCGGAAGCCAAGGCTGCGGGCCAGGCCCTGCAGCCCCCAACAGGCCAGCCCCCCTCGGTGTGTGTGGCCGCTGCCGCGAGCGGGCAGGTCGCGCGGGAGCCGAGGCTGAGGGCCAGGCCCCCCGCCCGACGGGAGGGGTCGCCAGCGGGCCAGCCCCCTCTCCTGCCGAGCGGGAGGTCAGCCCTATCCAAAAATAAATAAATAAAAAAAAACCCCAATAAAAAGTAAAAAAAAAAAAAACACCTTTTCGGTCGCCCGATCCCGCCCCCTCCCAGGGAACGTGGGGAGCCTGTCTCAACTGCGGGCCTTTCAGGCTTGCATCGCCCCCCCTCCAGCTGAGCCGGGCCTTTGGGGCCAGGCATCGCCCCCCTCCTTAGGCAGCGTTGGCACCTTCCCTTGCGGAGGGGGGAGCGACCTGCCCTTTCTGCTGTGACGCATCCGCCCCCCTCCCGTGGGGAGCCTGCTGCGGCCACTGCTGGCGTTGGGTGGGGTGGACACCTGAGTTATAGCCCCGTCAGGCCCTCATAAGGGGGTGGAAGGGTGGCGTGGGCGAGTCCCCGGTAGCTTGGCATTGCTCCCCCGCTCTCCACGGCGTGGGCAGCGGGCACAGGCAGTGGTACAGTGGGCAGCGGCTGCACCATGCCCTCTAAACGGGCTGCCCCTAAGGGCAAACAGCCACCCAAGAAGGCCGCACCAGCAAAAAGGGCGGCTGTGAGCAAAGGGGCCACTCCTACCAAGAGGCCTAGGACGGCCAAGACTGCGGCAGCCCCGCGTCAGCGGCATCAGCCGCAGAAGAGGGGTCCAGCAGGGTGGCAGGCCTCTTCGACAAGTTGGACGCCATTGAGAGAGGTTGTCAGGCAGCGGGCCAAAGTAGAAGGGAGGGGGATGGGACCATTGCTATTAAAACATGTGATTTTGACCGGCTTGTGGCTCGACTAGATGCCCTTGAACGGCGATTGGGCGAAGGAGAGAGTTCATCCGCGTCGCAACCCGGCTGTTCGGCGGCAGGGCCCACGGAGGAAATAGAGGCGGTAGCAGAGCCGGCGGGTGAGTACACCACACATGAGAGCAGCACCTCATGGATAGCAGGGCCCTGGGCAGTTGGAGCACCGCCAGGAAACATGGTGTGGGGCCCACCAGCGCCTCCTTTGGAGCCGCTGGCTTCTTATTCACCCTGCCCCCCGAGGGGAATGCAACCTCCACTCAGCAGGTTCAGTCGGCAGCAAGGAGTTGCAACGAATGTCAGGGAGCCTCCCGAGGTGGGGAGGGGGGCAGCAGGAGCCAGCCAGGGAGGAGGGAGCTGAGCAGCGGGCTGGGGGTAAGCCTAGAAGTCTGGGCAGCCACCTCAATGCTGCCACAGTGGAGAAGATACAGAAAGGGGAATATGTAGACATGTTTTCCCTTCTATACAGGGATGTAGATAAGAAAGAGAAGGAGGACATGGATGCGGGAGAGAGGGAGAAGCTGAAGAAGAGAAAGGTGGAGAGGAACTGGGCCAATTGGCTATCGGGGTATCTAATATATATGGATGTGGTCCTCAAGGCCAACCCTTCACGGGCACACGACCTGGTGGCTTATTTGAATACCATATGGAGGGCCCAGTTAGAGTATTCGGGGGCGGGATGGTTGCACTACGATGAGAGATTTCGTATGTTGGCGGTGACTGACACAAGTTTGTGCTGGGACCGCATCGACACTGAGATGTGGATACAGTCAATGGGGCCGGGCCGCCCCGTTTTTGGGGAACGGGCCCACTCGGGGCATCTAGTGCAGACCAGCAAGATGGCAGGTCCTCCCCGCGCCCAGGGCCCACAAGAACAGCAGCCAATTCAGATCTGTTGGGAGTTTGGGACTCAGGGGTTTTGTGCACGGCGCCCCTGCAGGTACAAACACCTGTGCGGTATATGTTGGGGCCCACACTCGGCCCGCAACTGCAACAAACGGAAAGGCGGGGGGTCTGGCTCCAGGGATGGAGCCGGAAAGCGCGGCCCGGGGAATCAGCAGCCATTTCAGAAAGGGGCCCAGTCCAATTAAGTTGGAGCAGCTACGGGCCTGGCTTCGATTCTATCCGAACCAGGCTGCAGCTCAGTACCTATGCGAAGGATTTTCAGTAGGTTTTAGAATCCCAAGTAGGGGACCCCGCACATTTTACATGGCCAATAACCTTAGGTCGGTCACAGGAAACGAACACATAGTAAGACAGAAAATAGGTAAAGAGGTGGCGGAAGGTAGGGTGCTAGGCCCCTTCGATCAGCCCCCCACTCCTACTGTTAGAATTTCCCCCCTAGGTGTAGTTCCTAAAAAAGCGCCGGGTGAGTTTAGGTTGATCCACCATTTGTCATACCCGAAAGGGGAATCGGTTAATGATGCCATCCCGGCGGAGCTTTGTTCCGTGAGGTATACCACCTTTGACGCAGCAGTTCGAGCTGTTCGCAAACACGGAGTGGGAGCTGAGCTAGCCAAAGCAGACATCAAGTCAGCCTTCCGCCTTCTACCCGTTCACCCGGATGACTTTGAGCTTCTGGGTTTCGCTTTTGAAGGGAGGTTCTATCTTGACCGATCTCTACCGATGGGATGCTCAGTGTCATGCTCTGCCTTCGAGACGTTTAGCACCTTTTTGGAATGGGCCACCAGGAAGAAATCAGGTCTGAAAGGTGTAGTGCATTACCTAGACGACTTCCTGTTCATAGGCCACGGAGGTTCAGGGCAGTGTACCTTCCTTTTGTCAGAATTCACATCTTTAATGGATGAGCTGGGAGTGCCTTTGGCACATGAAAAAACAGAGGGCCCCACACACAGGCTCACGTTTCTGGGAATCGAGCTGGACACACTCAACCAGACCAGTAAGCTACCACCCGTTAAAGTTCAGGACCTGCAGTCAAGGGTGGCTGCTTTCCTGGGAAGGCACAAGGCAACTCTCAGGGAGCTCCAGGAGATCCTAGGGCATCTCAATTTTGCTTGCAGGGTCATAGCACCCGGTAGGGCTTTCCTTAGGCGGCTTTGTGACGCCACTAAGGGTGTCACCAAGCCTCACCACCGGATTAGAATCACCAGGGAAATTAAGCTGGACTTGAAAGTTTGGCAGGAATTCTTGACAGATTTTAATGGGGTTTCCTTCTGGCGGAATGAAATCCTGGTGAGAGATGCCTTGCAAATATCATCCGATGCAGCGGGTTCCATCGGCTTTGGTGTCTTTTTTGGAGGTAGGTGGTGTGCCCAGAGGTGGCCTCAGAGTTGGGTTGAAGCAGGCCTCACTTCGGATCTCACATTCCTGGAATTTTTCCCTATACTGGTCGCGGTTCATATTTGGCCGTGTGAGCTGGCTAATAGCGCGGTCCATTTCTGGTGCGATAATCAGGCCACGGTCAGCGTTATAAATAAGCTGTCTTCGAAGTCACATCGGGTCATGAGATTGGTACGGGCATTCACACTTCAATGCTTGCGCTTCAACATTCTTTTCAAGGCTGTTCACGTAGCAGGCGTTGATAATTCCTTGGCGGACTCTCTTTCCCGTATGCAGATGGATCGCTTCTGGGAACTGGCTCCAGCCGCTTCACCCCTCCCAGAACCGATGCCCGAGAACCTGTGGAATCTTGGCGGGGTGAGGTGACCAGGATGATTGGTATGTCTATTGCACCCAGTACCATGAGAAGTTACAGTACAGCGGCCAAGGAATTTGGCAGCTTCCGTAAGTCCAAGGGGTTACAAGACGCTTGGCCACTCCCCGTAGACCACCTATTGCAGTTTTGCGTAGCTCTCTCGCAAGCTGGTATTTCCCCTCATTACATCAGGTCCAAAATGTCGGCCTTGGCCTTTTGGTCTAAAACGAGGGGCCTGGCTGACCCCACGGGTGATTTCAGGATACGCAAGTTTATCGAGGGGTGTGTCAGGCAGCAAGGAAAGGTCCGTGATGGCAGGCAACCACTTTCTCCGAGTGTTCTGAAGGGTCTAGGCGAGGTGTGGAAAGGTGTCTGTTCATCACCATATGAGGCTCTGTTGTTTCATGCAGCAGCCCTCATTGCATTTTTTGGGGCACTAAGGGTGAGCGAATTAGTTGTGCAGAGCAGGAGGGACAGATCGGGCAAGGCCTTGGAATTCCGGGACTTGACATGGGGGGACCGGCACCTCTGCCTGGTCATAAGGGGTTCTAAAACAGATCAGGCCAGGAAGGGCGCTGTGGTAACCTTAAAGGAATGTGCCGATGCAACCCTGTGCCCTGTGAGGGCGCTTAGGGCTTACACAGTTTATAGGGGCACGCACGCAGGTCCCCTATTCTGTCATTCGGATACATCTCCCCTCACTAAGTATCAATTCTGGACAATCACTAAGAAAGCCTTGTTGCGGCTGGGCCTTCGGGGAGTCAGTTTCGGTACGCATTCATTTCGTATAGGGGCAGCCTCCACCGCTGCGTGCATAGGCATGAAAGCAGATGACATCAGGAGGATCGGCAGGTGGAAGTCCTCGGCATTCCGGCGCTACGTTAGACCAATTGATCTGCCTTAACGCTTTGGTTTATTTCCAGATCGACCCGCTGCAGAGGGGAGGAAGAGAGTGCTGATCTGTGGCCACAGTTTCATCTTTTGGGCCGAGCGGCAGGCTCGCACAGGTCATATGGGCACGAACCTGGGGCTAGGCGATCGAGCATCCATACGCTGGCTCGGAAAGAGAGGTTTGCGGTGGGATGGCCTGCTTCCGTTGTTGTTTGGGGAGCGCGGTGAGCCTCCCCCCGATGTGCTGGTCATTCACCTGGGCGGTAATGACCTTGGACTGTTAAAGGGAAAGGCCTTGGTGATACAGGCCATCCACGACATGCGGCTCATACAGAACACATGGCCTCACACTTCGATAGTTTGGTCGGCTTTGGTTCAAAGGAGGGAGTGGGGTGGGGGTGCTATCCCCGGCGCATAGAACGCGCACGCCAACTGGCAAATAGGGAGATTCGTCACGCCCTCCAACAGGGCTTGGGTTATTACATTCCGCACGCTGATATTGTTTTCAGTAAACCGGAGCTGTATTGGCGTGACGGAGTACACTTGTCACCTGAGGGTAATCAGATTTTCTTACACGATCTGCAGAAGGGCCTGAACTTGATCCTGAAGGGATGGGGGGATAAGGACTAAGCGGACGCTTGTCCTTGTCCATGGCCGGCAAGGGGGGGGCTTGAGGTTCGGCGTGTACCTATGGCACCCCCTTTTGGGGTGGAGGATAAATCCTATCCTTGGGGAGGGCCCCAGGGTCACCCCACTTGCTGCGCAGCGGGGGGTGGACTCGGGGCTCCCTTCCAGACAAGGGCTGGCCAAAAGTCATCTTGCACCTTCAGCTGTTGGCTTTGGGGCCCGGTATCTCGCTCAACGGGCTAGGGGGGATGGTCGTGAGTGGCCTCT
Organism: Ctenosaura bakeri; assembly: GCA_948474755.1. NCBI lineage: Eukaryota > Metazoa > Chordata > Lepidosauria > Squamata > Iguanidae > Ctenosaura > Ctenosaura bakeri. Next base: position 45,693 of record CAOLHI010003193.1, on the reverse strand, counting down.
TGCCCCTGGTCCGAAGGTGCTGTAAACCCCCCCCCACTATTCTTCTCGGGCCAGAAACTCAAGTTTATGTTCAGGTTTAAGTTCAACCCTTGTTAATTAGGCATATTAATAAATTGCCCTAGTTCAACCCAAGCTCTGTCTGCGATCTCGTTATTTCGTGGGTAGGGCGGCAATTCGTCCCACACCGCCCATAGCATTGCGGGTGGCGGGGGGGGACGGCCTTTGCCGCCCTCCCGCGATGCGAGATCGCATCGCGGTGGCCGACGGGAGGAGGCGTGGGTGGGCCCGGATCTAGGGCCCGCCCCGCCTCTCCGTCGGCCATTCGTGGGGCTCAAGGCAACCCACCCTACCCCCTATGGTTTCAGTGTAAGACAGCTGGTCGCTTCGGGGCCGGGTAGGAATTTTTTCCTCCCCTTTATGGGGGGATTTTCGCCTACCCTACACTGCGCCTGGGGTGGGGTAATTGGCTTCACAGGGTGGTGTCTCAATTGGCATAATCAGGCTGCCACTACTCCGGTAATCATGCAGGCCGGCAAGGGGGAGGCTTGAGGTTCGGCGTGTACCTATGGCACCCCCTTTTGGGGTGGAGGATAAATCCTATCCTTGGGGAGGGCCCCAGGGTCACCCCACTTGCTGCGCAGCGGGGGGTGGACTCGGGGCTCCCTTCCAGACAAGGGCTGGCCAAAAGTCATCTTGCACCTTCAGCTGTTGGCTTTGGGGCCCGGTATCTCGCTCAACGGACTAGGGGGGATGGTCGTGAGTGGCCTCTTGCCCCTGGTCCGAAGGTGCTGTAAACCCCCCCCCCACTATTCTTCTCGGGCCAGAAACTCAAGTTTATGTTCAGGTTTAAGTTCAACCCTTGTTAATTAGGCATATTAATAAATTGCCCTAGTTCAACCCAAGCTCTGTCTGCGATCTCGTTATTTCGTGGGTAGGGCGGCAAATACAATGCTCAAGGTGAAGAGGGTGCCATTTACTTTAATGTTATTAAACTAATAATAATTAATTTATTAATTTATTTATAATGTATTTATGATTTATTAAATTTTACTAAAATCATTAGTACTTCCTACAACTAAAGTCCACAGCAGAGCTATTTCTGAGTGACAGGAAAACTTCCAAATTAGAAAACTAATTGTGTGTATATTTGCAAGAGGCAGCAAGAGAAAACACATGCACACACAGAAAACACCTACATATAAAATGCAGAATCTTCAGATCCATGGCTTAAAAACTACAACAAAAAGCTTCAGTGATGTGTTCTGGCAATGGGGGTATCCGTACTAAAAAGTTATAACACTTTGATAGTGCTTCAACTGCCATGTCTCCACTAATAGAATTCTGGGATTTGTAATTTGGTGAGGGACCTGGAATCCTCTGCCAAAACATTCCGGTACAATAGATGAGGGGAGCACAGTGAAGTATATGTACTTCACCAGCCTATAAACCACAGGATTCCATAGGATGCAGCCAAGGCAGTTAAATTGGAATCAAATTGCTAAAATTCTGCATTGTTGATGCACCCACTATTATTATTAGGACAAGGAGTCAGTCAGCAGAAGATCTAGCAGGAAAAGAAATTTCATTAAAAGGGCACAAATACACTAGAATTATAGAAGCAATAGCACACAAGGCTTATCAGATATATTAATAAACAGGGTAAACAGAAAAATAGATTACTAAGAAAAATGAATAATGAAGTACAAGGTTAAATATGGGGATCAGACTGGATATTTTAATAAAACTCCAAACAAACAATAATAAGGTCCCTGTAATCATTCTAGGCAATTTTGGTATCTAAAACATTGTGTCTTCTTAATCAGACCATGTGACTGCTCTCTCTTCTCCCTACTTTAGAATCATATTTGCATCTTGACAGAAGCAGCTATTTCTTTTACAGCGGGGATACGGAAATCTTGGTCCTCCCAATCTTTTGGACTTCAAGCTTCAAAAGCACCAATCATCGTGGCTTAGGGAAGGTGGGAGCTGTAATCCAAAACATATGGAGCAACAAAAATTCTCTATCCTTGTTCTATAGTACAACTAGTGCAACTATACTCGTGCTGCGGTTTGTATCTGTCCCTAAAAACTATACAGGGTCTCCTTTATTCCTTCTTCCCCACTTTTTTTTTTACCAGCAGTACCTCACATAACCACCTCCTATTTTTCTGCCTTTTTAAAAAAGAAACGCAAGAATCTTAGCAGCAGTGCCTTAACCTTCTCCTACTCCCCACGCCCCTAGTATCTTAGCAGAAATACTTCAGAAAGCCCTCTCCTTTCTTCTAGCTGAATTCTGCCAAACTCTGCCTTAGTCTACGTCTTATACCTTCAAAGAGGTGTCCTGTCCCCAATTTTTTTTAAACTTCTGGACTCTTACTAGCAGTGTTTCCGAAACCATTTCCCCATTTTCTTCACTTCAAGCCCAGAAATCTTACAAACACTGCCTTAGCCATCCTTCCTCAGGGCTCTTAGGCTTTTCTACCCAATGATGCTCTCACATGTCATTTCGCCACAGTCCCAGCAGTGCCTCTGCCAGGATGGGAGCATGTTCTCAACGCTCCTCTCTGCATGCGACTGGCTGCCTGTGGAAGGGAATGCAAGGGACACACTCCATTCTTCTGGACTGCAGCTGGCCTTCTTCCCATGCTGCAGTAGGGGAGGAAGTGTGGAGGTCGTGCTTTCAGCCCTTTTGCATGGTTGACTGCAATCGGAGGCTTGCATGATCGGGGGTCATTGACAGAGTTTTTCTGTCAATGATAGAAATGGCACCAGTAGAGCTCCTGTTCAACCTAGAGAAGCTGCCACAAGAACAGTGGTAAAATTCAGAATGGGTGTGCTACCTCTATAGGTGGATCCATTTGCTGCCCCGGTAGTAAATTAGCTAATACTGCAGTCTTCTGCATGTCCACTCAGAAATAATTTAAATCTCACTGAGCTCTGTAAGACTTACAAGTGTGTAAAGTACAACCTGAGAGAATGTGATACAAAATCAGGAAGTCCCTGTTTTGTGGTCTCAGTGAAATGTTTAGACTGGGTCCCTACACCTCTTATAGCATAACACTGCCTTCCACTGCAGGACTTTTGTAAGGAATGCATGAGTGAAATTACCTTCAGCACTTGGAAGTGATACACAAATATTAAGTAATATTATTTTACCTTTAAATAACTAGCTGTATGAGAAGGGGGATGTTCCATGTGTGCTGCTTTTTCCCTAGATTTGACACAAATATATAATTATTATGGATCCTTCATATTTTGGGAACTCTGTCCATAGTAAGTAGAAAAATTGTTATGGATGGAGTTTATTCATATCATTTGTCATTGTCTGAGCTATTTGTCATGTGGGAGAAACTGCATGGAGGCTGGTCCTTCTGAGGGCTGAGATGTTTGCTGCACAAAGAATGATCAATCAGCCCTGCCAGATACAAATGTATGTGTTCAAAAACAAAGAAGGCAGCTAAGAGCAGCATCAGACAAGCTTTTTCTTTTCTTTTTTCTTTTCTTTTCCTTTCTTCTTTTTTGGCAACTAACAAAAGTAATACTGCAATACTTTCCAGGTTTTTTTCTGTTTCAAATCTTAGTTTTAAATTATATTTGGGAATGGCATTGCTGTTTCTGGTGGTGCATAGTTTGTTGGTTATTAAGGATGGAAAGAATATTTGAATATATACTTACAAATGGTCAAAAAGTGTGTTTCTTAAGCGTAGGGAAACCCTGAGGAGGAAAAATCTAGTCTGATGAGAATATTTGAAGTTCAGGACTTTTCCTGTGTGAAATTTGCACATATTTCTTTGTGCAGAAAATAGTATTTTCTGTTTCCTGTGTGGAAAATGCTGAGGGCATCCTGTTAATCAGTTATAATGTTGTAAGCTACACTTAGGACATGGTACATGCTTTGTATTCTCATTTGAAATTGTACCACTACAACCATGTCTGAAAATGACTCTGAAAGCCACTTTAAAAGCCATTCAGCCATACAGAACAATGGTTTGTCTGTTTTGCTGGCAAGCAAGGGCTGCAAGATGATGTGACAGTTCCTCCTACAAGCAAACACTGTTGTGATTAAGAGGTGCAACAAGTCCCTCGGGGTTCCTCCTTCTGCTCCTTGCAGCCTCGCTCACTGGCAGAAAGGATCTGGCTATGTCATTCTACGGTGTCTGCTCACCAGCAGAACAGACTTCCATCACTCTGGATGGCTGACTAGCTTTTAAGATGGACTTCAGGGGCTGGATGGGGAGTTAAAGCACAGCTTCACAGCTTCATGACTATGTGTTTGATGCAGGACCTCAGCAGCTGTTTTCTGCACAAAAAAACCATGTGTGAATTTTACACAGATTAAGGCCCTTTTCGCACGGCATTTGCCATGTGAAAGGGCACCTGGAGCATTGCGAGATTGTGAAGAGCCATCTGCACGATGCACTCACAATTGCGCGATGCTCCAGGGTAGGGCAGGCGCTGCTTGTGCACATTTTCATTTCCGGCTTTCAGCTGAAAATGGTGCACAATCGCGCATTGCTCCAGGGCCCCACACACACTTGGCATGCATGCAGAGCCTCAGGAGCCACGGCGGTCATGCTTCCTGCCCCAGCGCAGCCTGGGAAACTCGCAGGCTGTGCTGTGGGAGGAAGAGGTGGGGCTCTCACACTGCCTATTTTGATATTTATATTTATATTTATTTGTTTGTTTGTTTGTATCCCGCCTCTCCATATGGATCGAGGCAGCGAACAACTTACAAATAGTATGTATTTCGAAACATTTCTATACATGCCCCCAACAAGCTGGGTACTCAGGAGCAGGCAGCTTGTACGGAGCTGAAGCAGCGGGGACGTTAGAGCCTCTCTCATGCGATCCCCACACCCCAGTGCCAAGAAAAGGTGAGTTGCGGAAAGGGCCTAAGTCTTGAATTATGGCCATTTCCACTCTATACTGTTATAGTGCTATTATTCCACTTTCAACCTCCTGTGAAATTCTGGGGTTTGTAGTTGACGGAGGCCAAAGAGCTCTCTGGCTGAGGATTCTAAATCCCCCACCCTAAACTGCAAACCCCAGGGTTCCATAGGATGTTGAAAGTGGAATAACAGCACTTTAACAGCGTATTGCGGAAATGGCCTATGGCCCTTTTCACATGGGGGTAATAAAACGGTGCAGAGCGACCTCTAACGGAGGTCGTCTACACCGTGGAGTGGATTGGGGCGGACTACTTTAGTGTAGTTCCACACCTCAATCCGCTCCGAAGCGATGGGAAGTAGTGGCACCGTGTGTTTTTTAAAAACCTCTTTTAAGAGGTTTTTTAAAAGCATGGAGCACACAGCCCCATGCAGCTCCATTGCAGCGCCCCAGTGTAGACTTGCAGGCGCGCGCAAGTGCATGCCTGCAGATCTGCCGGGGGCGGGCTTCTGGCTGGTGAGCTTCTCCGGTTGGTGGAGAGCCTCTGCCAGCCATAAGCTGCCATTTTGGACGCCACAGGAGTGTGGAGCAGCGCTGCTCCACGTGGCAACGGACTTACCCGGCTGCCGGTAAGCTCCGTTTCAGCACGTTTTCCCCTGTTTCTCCCTCCACGTGTGAAAAGGGCCATAGACTAGTGTTTGAAAAGTGCAGTTTTGAAACACTTTCTTTGCTCCTTTGAAACAAAAAACAGTAGTGATATTGATAGTCAGGGATTATTTACTTGCTTTCCTATTTTGTAGTGTGTGTGTGTGTGTGTGTTTGTATGCATGTATGTATGTATCTTGGTGTGTGTGTGTATGGAAACAAATTCCATGGGAGAAAGTATGCAGCAAAGTCTCTGATTCCTTAACTACTTAAGAGTTACCCATAATGGAGGCAGAAGTATGCCTTCCCTTTCTAGCTGCAGACCCCCTCCTCTGAACATCTACCTGCTTGAAGCAAGGGACTATGGAGTGGAGAATACCTGTACAGTCTTCTTTCTGTGAACTTCCTTGGGTCACACTGGGAGAAAGGTGGGAGACAGATATAGATATAGACAGATATGAATGACATTTTCTAAGAAATTTGCTAAGACGTTTTCTAAGCCTGCTTAAAGAAAACTAGTTATACTTACAGAACTCTATAGCTTTTATAGTGCAGTCTTCTGTTGTCACATAGCTGTGGCACCTTGGATACTACACAATTCCTTCAGTGCCACCTCTCCCGACTCAAGCCTTCACCACCTCAAAAAAAAAAAAAAAAAAAAGCCACCTGAGCACTGAAGCTGTGCTACAGAGAGGCTTTAACAGAACCCTGGCAATGCAGTACCACTGGCTGTGCTTTGGAAGGACTGTAATTGAATGTTGGCTCGGAGAACTGCTTCTTCATCAGCCTGGGAGCAACTAGAGGGCGAAGGTCCTAGCTACCAGTCAAAGGAACATGCTTGGCAAAGTGTTAGATCAAGGAGCTAGGCTATTTAAATCTTGTAATCTGTTCCATTATGCTTGAAACTGCAAAGTGAATGAACTGGAATGTAAAAAAGCTTTAGTCTGGGGTGGGGAATCTTTGCCCTCCAGTGACAAAGGACTGTAGGAATTGTAGTCCAAAACTGCAGGGCCAAATGTACTCTGCCCTTGACATAGCCTCTTCTTTGTCTCTCAAGACTGAACAACAAAAGCACATTTTAATGCCTCTCACTTTCTTTTTGGCCAATATCCATGGAGTTCTTTATTCCATACAATCTAATCTGATTTATCTTTACTGAAAGCTCACTCTTATTCCATCCACTGGGAAGATGCCAGCCACAGTTTTTCTTGGAGGCAACTAGGGCTAAATCCTGTGGAGCTTATGGCGGCAGGGAAGGATTTGCATGTTAGGCATTATTTAATAAGACCTGTGCAGTGCAGTTTTCTGTATGTCTTGTTGTGTGCCTTCAAGTTCTTTCTGGCTTATGGCAACCCTAAAATGACTGTTTCACAAGGCTTTCTTGGCAAAATTTGTTTAGACAGGGTTTGTCATTGCTTTCCTCTAAGGCTGAGAGAGTGTGATGTGCCCCAGGTTACCTAATGGGTGTCCATGGCTGAGTGGGGATTTGAATCATGATCTCTCAGAGTCCTAGATCAATACTCACCACTGCACCACACCGGCTGTTTATGCATGTCTACTGAGACATGAACTTACTTTCTACCAGATAAGTGCGTATGGGATTGTAGCTTTATATTATTATTAATTTTAAATTGAGAATTATGTGGCAGCCTTTCCTTCTGTAGCTGGTCTAATATGCATCAGAAAATGCAAGTGCCCCCAAAGAATAGAATTAAAGCTTCCTTGGTTTATCATTTCTAGTGATTCTGAACTTGAGGCTTTCTTTGTTTTAATTTGTGCATTAAAAATGTATACCTGAAATACAGCATGATTTTCTGCCAGAAAATCTTTACTTCTCACTAAATAGCTTACAAGTGTCAACAACTGTCCTACTGTGTTGTCAGTCTCTTCATGTAACAACAATGAGAAAGTCTAGCGCCAAGGGAACATACAGAAAGAAAATTTAATATTTAACAGTTGCACATTTTGATGTGTGAAGAACCGCATGGGACCAATCATAACCTAAAGCATCTTATTGACTTTCTTCTTTCATAATCTCAGTTTCAGTGGCTTCAAATACCAAGTTGCTTATTGTTTCCAACACCCCTAGGTTGATCAAAGAGCATGTTTTTACTATAAAAACTTCGTAACCTTTTTTAGTTTCTCTGTGAAATCATCCACATTGGTCTGGGAAGAGATTAATTCGGTTTATGTTGGTCTTGTTTTTATTGCTAACCTGTTCCCAGAGAATGAAGACCAATGAAAATATATTCTAATAAAAAGAAAAGGAAGAATATGAAAAGAAGTTATTAAAGATGTCACATTTCTCTCCTTAGTGTTATTACTGATTTCGTGCTTCATTAGCCAGATGTTATTTGTGTGCTTATATACACAGACACATAGAGAAAGAGTGTGTGTGTGTTTCATTATATAAAGATTGACTTTGACTATGTTGAAGCTATATCTCTTGGTGATACCCACCAAGCTACTTTTTAAACAGTGCAGCCCTCCCTTCCCGCAACATAGCCTGTTGACTCCTGTCACCATTGCTTGTACTGTTGCTTACTGGCAGGAGGGGGCTGGATGCATTATTCTTAAGCGCTACACTCACCCATGCCCCTTGGTTTCTGAGACTGCCTGGCTTCTAAGGTGGGTTTAGGGGGACATTTGTGGTTGTTGCAAGGATGCCATGATCATAAACATGACCTGAAAAGCTTATGGCATTGTAGTACTGAACAGGATACCAGCCAGTATTTTTAAAAATTATGGTCATCAGCATTTGCTATCTATTAGTATCTTTCATTTCTTTCGTCTTTTCTCTTAAAGCTAGTTCCAATGTTAATTCTGGTTTCTTTCTACAGTGTAATAGTTGGATCATTAGACAGATGAATATATTAATGCTGCTTGCAGAGCTCCTTCTATGAGATACAGAAGTTAGAAAAGTTCCAAGAATTACCCAGCCAGCAGGGTCACTTGAGAATTATTGGTGGTACAGTTAACAAAAAAAAAGGTATTCCCCCCACCCTCACAAGCTTTGCTGATGTAGTTGCATCATCTCCTATGCCCTACCGCTACCTATATTACAGTACAGGATCATAAGCATATATATGTAATTCAATTCCTAACATAGAGGGATGCATGCATGCATGTATTGCATCTTTAGACGAATGGACAGCATTTTTGGCTTAAAAGGGTTACTAAAACAGCATACATAAAATCCATATAAACAAGATAATACCTGCCTGCAGACTTACAGATAAAAAAAAAAAAAGCAAAGGAGTATATGGAGGGAAGAGGGGGGGAGTCAAAATCAGATACCAATCCTTAAAAATTAGATGATAATTCTTAAGATGACCAGTAGAAACAAGGACAGGAAAAGACAGGCTCCAGTACAATGGGTCTTTCAGCAAAAATGATGGAAGGGCCCTCCTTCCCATCTCCAGCCTTCTGGAATGCCTGCTTCCCAATGACAGTGGAGGAACTGGTTTTTCAGCAGGACTGACTGGATGGCTGTGCTTCCGAAAAGACTGTTGGAAAGTGAAGAGCTGAGAGAACTAAGGAATAAAGCACCTGCATAAAACAATTTGAACCTGGCTTGAAAAATAGGAATACTTGCAGCAGTAGTGGAGTTTGGAGTGTGGGGAGGGGGCAGGAGGCAGGGCTATGGAATGAGGGGTGTGGCCACTGTGTGTGTGTGGTAGCTGCGGTGCGTGGGGGCATGGCTAGGGTGCACTGGGGCAGGGCTATGGGCTGGGATGCCCCAAAAAACATTGCTGCCCGGGGCAAACTGCCCCCCCACCCCCATTTCTACATGACTGACTTGCAGATAAATGTAAATGAAGGAGAACCAGGGTGGTGCAACATGCTGTTTTAAAGCAGGACTAGGGGGGGACTTGACTTTCTGATCAGTCATGAGGCTCATTGGTCTAGTCACTCTCCTTCATTCTAAGCTATTTCATAGGCTTGTGAGAAGGATAAAATGGTGTGAACATTGTGCATACCCGCTTGAGTTAGGTTGAATATGAAAGTGGTAATGTAACAATAAACAGAAAGCTACAAGAAGAGTTGTTGTGGAGAACCAAGAAGGCACTTTGATAATACTTCAAGAGAGTGTGACCTTAACCCATTTTTTTTTCCCTTTCTGAAACAGTTCCTAGAATTAAGTTCCTAGAATTAAATAACCAGATCACTTTATTCATGGGGCACATTTGAGAAGCAATTTGAAGTTCAGGGTTTCCATATGCCAGTGGAAGCCAAGAAGAAATGTTATGTCCATGTTGCAAACCAGGATCTCCTCAGATCAGAGACTGCAGGCAGTGGCAAGATATATTTATTTAATGTGGGATTGGCAATTGTGGAAGGCTAGGGGGGCACATGTGCCCCACACGAGAATTTGGAGGGCCTTAGCCCCCATCATGCCCACACCTTAAAAAAGAAAGCCCCCAAATGCCCCCTAGGAGATGTGAGAGCATTCTCATTATATTTTTGGACTTTCCATACCCCTGGGACATTTTGTGGCAGAAGATATTTTTTAAAAAAATGCAAAAATTTGTTTTCACCTCAGGGAGCTTCCAAATGTAGGAGGAAGAAAAGGAAAAAGAGGAAGGAGGAGGAGGAGAAAAAAAATGACCCCTGACACACTCTGGGGGCCACAAAGACAGCCTTGGGGGTTCATGTTGCCCACCCCTGATTTAATGAGTACGCCATTTTCTTTTATAAATTAAACAATAGCTATTACTAGTGCTGACAACATTACTCTATAACAACTGGCACTCAGTTTGCTTCAAATATGTCTAAAACACTACTGTATGTGTCCATTGAACTTGCCTGGCTTTTGCTTCTGGCTAGTGGTATCTGCTGACTCCCATGTCAGTGAAGGAGGTGATAATGTACTAGGTGTCAGATAGCATTAAAGGACCTGTGCAGGGTGCTGAACTTATTTTGGGGATATTTTGGCTAACTCCTTTGAACTCTGAAATAAAACCTGGAATGGATTCACTGCCTGCTGGCATCAGTGTCATTGTAGACAGCTCTGTGCACCATGATAAGAGGACCTTCATAAAGCAGACTGCAAGGACTGCATGGGGCTGAGACCTGCTGTTTGGAGAGGCTCATACTGAGAAGTGTGCATAGAAACCACCTTATGGTTTATTATCATCTCAGCGTTCAGCAGAATGGTTTACTAAATCCTTGTCTGTGCTTTGAACGAGGGTTTTTTCTTCCTCTTCCCTTTGATTTTCTTATATGATTCTATCTATTCAGAAACGTGTTCTATTTAGGAATTTTGAATACAGATCTGTCATTTCAAGAACACCTGAAGTGTGTCTTTTTTACATAAAAGTCAGGACAAAACCCAGATCTTGAGTATACAAAACATCTTTTTGCAAAGCATTGCTTTATACTCAAGAGAGAATTGCTGTAAAATGTATTCATCCTAGTGAATCTTTAAAGGTTTCACTGTTAGGATTCTTCAGTGCCACTTGAATGGTCAATTCAAAGAAGTGAAAAATATTTACAAGGAACTCTCTGTCATTCTCATACTTCTAAGCCTGCTTCCTCAAGCAGTCAGACTCTTCCCAAAAGCTGTTTATATGGACTTTGCTGGGTGTGTGTGTGTAAACCAGGTGATCCATGAACCAGGTGCAAAAAATGAGCCCCCTTGCAATTTCCTTCCTGCTACTTTGCAGACTATGTTTAAAGGCATTTTTCTGGAGAGAGGATCTACAGCTTCATCAAATTCTCACAGGGGTCTGTGACCTAAAAGAGGTTAAGAGCCACTGTTCCAGATTATACAAAGTCGGCAGGCAGAATTTTGTCAGTGTGCTATGGGTGTGTGGCTATGCTTGTACAAGTGGTCATAGAAAGACAGAGGCCATAGATCTGGCTGCTATGAAGAAAGTCAATCACTGGAGAAATAGATAGTTCACTATTGCCTGATTTTGTTTGCCTTCCCTCACCACCACTGCACAATCCTGGAAAAAGGGTATCAGCTAATATTGTCCACTAGCAAGATCCTGACCTCTGTTTGTCCTTTCATTTCTATATACACAACTTTTAAAAAATGGCTAGCATCCTTTTGGTGTCTTGCAGTTGTACTTTATTGACCAATGTGTAACATCAGTATAGTTAAAGGTTACAAAAGCGGAGTTATGCATATTGTGCTTTGCAGATTGTGGCAAATTGTGTGTTGCACATTGTTCCATATTCTGTATTCATCACAAGTTTGTCCTTGGTTGCACATTGTGCCTCATGCCTTAATGCATAATGCGCATTTGGTTCTGCAGTGTCACAGTTCTATAATAAAGTGGCATACTGCAGCTGAGGCATAACTCCAAGCGTATACAGTTATGCAACATTTCTTCAATGCAGGATCTCAGCCAATATATGTATACTTTGAAAATAGTCCAGCATCTTCATCTATAAGAATTGTCCCCATGCTTCCTTCAGGGACATTACCTGAAGAAGCAAAGTTTGGGCAGGCCAGGCACAGCCCACTGTCCTTGCACCATCACACTTCCAAAGAATCCCATCAGTAGAACGTTCATCAGTCAATCCTGTAGCATAAGTCATTACAGAACAAGCTAGCGCCTCAGCATTTCCTCTAGGATGGGAGCTGGAACTTTATGTGCCTCCAAATGTTGTTGGATTCCCACCCTTCCCAGTTGTAGCTCAACTGCCCCTGATTCCCCACCTCTGCTCTAGCCAAAGTGCTGGCCCAGCAACAGAAAATAGCTTGATAAATTCCAGTAGTTGGACAGAGGTCAGGTTCAAATACCAGGCAGTAGGAGAGCTGATCCATGATGCCATCACTGGAATTAATCCTATCAGTTTATGTGGACATTAGCATAGGATGGGGAGACAGCATGGTGTAGTAGTTTGACCACAGAACCATGATTCTGGAGACCAAGGTTCGAATCTCCATTGGGCCATGGAAATCCACCTTGGTCACATCACACTCAACCTCAGAGGAAGGCAAGGGCAAACCTCCTCTAAACAAATTCTTCCAAGAAAACTCCATGGTAGATTTACCTTAGGGTTGCCATAAGTTAGAAATGACTTAAGGACGTGCAACTGGAAAGATGGTGGTGAGGAATAAGAGTGGTGGTCTAAATCCAATTGCTTATCCCAGCAAGAATCAGCCAATTGAATCAATTGTGAGTTGAGAGTTAACACCTAAATAAACTGCATTGTTTCAGTGGGTTGGTTCCAATATGGGCTAGCAGTTGTTGGATAAAGACCAGTGGGGTGATGTGATATGAGCTATACAGGTCATTTATCAGTCCCAAAGCCACATACCATCTTCCAGGTATTTTCCTATTGTTTACTATTTCAGGCATACCAGGTAAATCTCATTGATAAGAATCAAAATGTTAGCCAGAAAAAGGGTCTAAGACTCTTTCATTCTCATGGCAGCTGCTTCAGATTTGTATCAATTTAAAACCTAGTTTTGCTTCTTTGTGCTTTCAAAGTCAGACAAAATAGTTGTGTATATCCAGACTAAAAACTGTCAACAAACAGTAAGGATTGACAAACCCTATCTGACAAGAACTTGACAACAAGCCTCAATTCAGAGTATTTTCAAGAACTTGGCTTTGGTTTGAAGTAAATAACATGGGTAGACAGTAACTTTCGGCTCCTTGCTTAGCACAGTATGTTCTGCCCTTATCAAAATGATCCTTGGTATATTTAAAATCTCATAAATTCATTTACATTACTGGGTGATTTGGGGCGGGATATGCATAGTTTTAATTCTACAATATGATTTCTCAGATAAATCTCAAGTTGGCTGACACTTTGACAGGTACAGAGTTGTGACACCTGCCAAGTCTCTTTGACTGCAGTCTTTAACCATCATTCTGAGGTTTTTTTTAGTTATCTGTTGTGAGAATATACTGGAGTAGAGTATTCTGGAGGGATTTAGAGTCTTCCTTGAAATCATCAACTTTCAGCTATTGTGCAGAAGGGATTAGAGAAAAAACATTGAATACAAAGTAATTACAATCAGAGGACTACCTGTAAGTTTTAAAACTGTGGAATATATGTTTGTAAGATCAGAGACACAGGTGATCCCCACCCAGGCCTAGCTGTTTATGTACGGAGGAAACGACACAAAGCTCAACAGAACTTTCCAACCACTTCTCCATCTACTGCACATGTAAGTCCAGCGCAGACCCATGTACACTTCAGGATGCTGGGCCTTTATCAGTAGGACCAGCTCCCTTGCCCAATGCAAGTACTTTGAGCTCATGCCAATGGTAGAGAGAAGTGAACATATATTGATAATCCCTCTGATGATGCTTCTTCCATTATTTCTATTACCCTTATCTATACTCTACCTTTCTCTCAAATCAGGACTCAAAGCAGCCCGAGTATAAAGTTAACAATAATGCTTCTGTAAAAAGGTGGGTATCAAACTTACACAAAATCAAACTGAATGTGAATTTGGGATGTGAGCTTGTTAACTGCAAATTAATCTAAGATTTTCTATATTAAATTCAGCAGACTGGAGAGTAGCCTTCTCAGAGTGTGGGGTACAGTGCTGTTCCAAGCACCTTCTTGTCCCTCAGTGACTTGCTTCCCTTCCCTGGGGTAACTGAGGGATCTCTTGACACAAGGGCTACAGATTAGTTTTACACCTGCTCTTTGCCTGGCTGCTCTGAGTTGTACAGGAACTCTCACCTGTATGGAGATGGGGTCTGCACCAGGATAGCTGGCAGCTATAGGAGGAGCCAAGATAATTTCCAGAGCGAATTCACCACTCTGCAGCAGCAGACCCACAAGGCCTCCCTGAAAAGACCCCTAATCACTTGAACTAGCTCTGCCGCACTGTTTTTTTGCAGATGCAATAGTGGTACAAATTTCTTTCTTTGAAGGACCCTGCTGAGTCTTGGGCTCCCAGTCTAAATTCCACCATGTAGTTATATATCCATAACAACAGAACGATGGGAAGTTTCTCCAAACGCAGATCACCCTCACCCCATTTGGGAGAGAAAATAAGGTCAAAAGTATGCTTAATGGCTGGGGTGAAAGCTGTGGTAATCACGCAGGACATAAAGTCTTGAACTGCTAATGTAAGTTGAAGTGTTTCAGCTTGAACTGATTCAACATGGAAGCTGAAGTCCTTGAGCATGGCAAGCCAAAGGAATTCCAACACTTTCCTTGCTCAGCAAGGGAAACTGTTGAGCGGTCAGGTTAGTAGTTCACCAACAAAATTTCTATTCTGTCCTGGCTGCTCACCTTCAGATACACACACTCAGACCCAGACTACTATGGAATTTTGATACACCACTGAGACTTTGCTTCCATGCCTTCCAACTCACGGGGGGGGGGCTGTCACCCAGAACATCTGATGTGAGGGACAATTTAAGGACAACCAACACCCTATTGTGCGCCCCTCTTTCAAGATATCCTTTGCCATATCTTCTCCTTCTCTATATCACTAAGATAGTTGCCCCTTGAGTCTCATCATCTCTCCCTCTGCCATACTTTTGGAAAAACAACTTCTTGCTGTTGCCAGAGAAGACTCTCACTTTAACTGCTATAACAGTAAAATCCTATTACAGTAGGCAGATAACTAAAATGCAGCTAAGTCCTCTTCCATTCTGCTAAACAGGAGAAGAGGATCTACTTGCACTCCCTCTCAAAAGGTGCTGCTCCTTTTAGCAGTGATCCTGGTGGTAAAAGAGTCAAACTTGTATTCTCCAGCCCAGGCAGATAATACCATCTAGCTGGAATAATGGAATCATAAAGCTAGAAGAGACCACAAGGGCCACCCAGTCCAATTGCCTATCATGTAAGAATACACCATCAAAGTATTCCTGAGAGAAGACCATCCAGCCTCTGTTTAAAACCTCCAGAGGAGAAGATTCCACCACATTCTGAGGCACAAAATTACACTGTTGAACTGCTCTTACCATCAGGAAGTTGCTCCTAATTTTAGGTGGAATCTCTTTTCCTGTAGTTTGAATCCATTGCTCTGTGTTCTTGTCTCTGGAGCAGCCGAAAAGAAACTTGCTCCATCTTCAAGATGACATCCTTTCAAATATTTAAACTTTTAAAATTAAATTAAATAGTTAAATCAAATTAAATTAAAAATATTAAATTATGTATTTAAAATGAGAATATAGGTGGTAGTTCTTCTGGAGAGCCAGCATGATGCAATGGTCTAAACATTGGACTATGACCCTGGAGACCAGGGTTTGATTCCCCGCTCAGCCACAAAAGCCACTGGGTAACCTTGAGCATGTCACTCACTCTGAGCCTTCAGAAAACTCTGTGACAGGTTCACCTTAGGGTCTCCATACGTTGGAAATGTTTCTTGAGGGCATACAACAAAATTCTTCTGGACCTGTAAACTCAGTCCTCAGTCCTGTGAAGAAGGAGAAAGAACTCAGTAATTTGTTCCAGAGGGCTGTTAAAAAGATAAGCACAGGAGCAGAAACAGCAAGCAGGCAATCTCTGTTCCATTCACATGTGGCTGTTTCTTCTGGACCTCACTTCACAGTAGTACTAGAACCCTGACTATGGTGTTGCTTTTCTGAGTGACCCCAAATCAGGAACTATAAGATCAGTTGGAAGAGACTACTGGGACTATCCAGTCCAACCCGCTGCCATGCAGGAATACACATCAAAGCACCATGTTCTTGTTTAGCTGTTTAGTGGAAGGTTGATACTTTCTCTTCCTATAGTAACAGTGGGACAGGAAAGCTTGCTCCATCTTGCAATGACTCCTGCAACCCTCACTTGGCAGGCCAACCAGAGCTTCTATCTGCTTACCTAGAGAGAGGACTTTGCCACTCTTTGGAAAGGAAGTCTTCCCTTTAGTCCTACAAGAGACTTTCAAAGGGGCTTCCCCTATACCATAGTGGGGGTTTTTTGGCTGACAATGAAGTCTCCCTTCCTGCATTCCACTTTGGCTTTAAATGTTGGATATGTTTCTTGACTCTTTCAGCAAGCATTATGGTCCCTTCCTTTTCATGTTCAATGTGCTATAACATTTTATGGTTAGGGCATGGGGTCCCCACAGTTGAGGGAAACAGCCTGTGTGTTTCTTCTTCTCAGATCTGAGGACCCCATTATGAGACCTTGGGTGGTGAAGGCTTCAGGAACACAGCTAATTCAGGAGCTGCTGGTCCCATATAATCCCATGTGGTAGGGCATCCATGCAATGGTCTACACCTTTGTGAAATCCCATGGCCTGCTATCCTGGATTCTTCTCTTCCAGCTACTGGGCTTGGATCTATTTTATTGGATGAAAAGTGGGGTCATAGTCAATGGCTGGATCAATCCCCAAAGCTGCACCAAGTCTATTTCTTTTGCTGCTGTAAACAATGAAGTTGCGGCTTTTCTTTAATTCCACTAAAATGTGTTATGTGTGTATGATGCACCCCATTTCCCTTCACTGCTAAGGGTGCAAGGAGTTCTGCAGGCACAACCTATAGGTGATCGTGCAAAGAGACAAGAATTTAAGCTCGTAGGGTACTGTCAAGACAGAGAAGGAAAGCCATAGGCAAACTCCTATTTCTGCTACTCTAGATGAGTAAGAATAGCAGAAAGAGGGGCAGCCATCCAACTAGGGAGATAAAGTGCTGCCACTTTGGAACTGCTGCTTTGCTCCTGGGATTCCAGGCTGTTATGTTGCCAGAGGTGGGTGAAAGACCTTGGCAGTGTGTGTGTGTATGCACATAGACATTACAGCAGTAGCAGAGGCTGTAGAGAGGAAGGGTGGGTGCAAGGTGATAAGAGTAAGGGAAAATCAGCTGCAGTCGCAGAGCAAAACCAAGTCATGAGTTCTGGCAGCCACTGTTGCTTGCTATGTTCTAGGCTGAAAGGAACTATTTGGATTGGTGAGGAGGGAGAGAGTCCTTCTCTCTATGGGCTGACAATGAGGTAGGAGGCATTTGCTTCCATGGATTATCTTGAGATTGTGGCTCCAGCCATTCCAAAGATCAGAGCTTTGTGGGATGGAGGAAAGGTCAGCCAACAACAGGCAATGGAATGGTCATCCATTGCATTATTCTACTACAGAGTCCCTGCTTAACCCCGCAAGGGTAGGGTAGACAGGCATTTGGCAGCTGCAATCCTATATTCACTCACCCGAGAATAAGTTCCATTAAATTCAGCGGGGCTTACTTCTGAATAGACTTGTCTGGGATTGGACTGTAAGTCATAAACCTTACAAATAGGTTTGAAACAGGCCTATTTTAGTAGAAACTGATTGTATTCTGCACTTGATCAGTCCCTCCTTCTGCTTGCTTTACCAGCCCCAGTGCCAGGAACAACACAGCAAATGGAACCACTTGGCAGTCTGTAACATCCTTGGCACTGGTGCCCATGCTATGGCAGAAAGAACCCTAGCTTTGCCCACCATAAGGTGACTGGTTCTGCTAGAATGTGCCACTACTCTGTGACTGGTACATTTCTGTTATTTTTTTAGCCCTTCCAAAGATAACTTGATTTCAAGTACTATTCCACAGACAGATGCCTGTCTTTCTTTTAATTATTATTTTTCAGTGCTCTCTATGGAAGCTTGTAACACAAGAGAAACTTACAGCACAAGAGAGAATGGTTATGAGTATCCATGTATAGCTGTCAAGAATAAATATACTTCTGGTTAATAATTTTGCCTTGCAAGCTAACTACTAGAGAGATTACTGCAATAAAGGCATTTCAGAAGCTATGTTCTGTTCTGCTGTATGCTCACACTACTTTAATTTCAGCATGCAAAATAGCAGAAGGTATCAAAACTGACTCACTTGTCCTTGGTTTGGATTATTCAGTCTTTAAGCAACTCATGAGCACCACATTTTGAGTCCAAAGAAAACATTTATACCTCAGTCCTTTGCTGTTCTCTCATCCATTCTTGAAATTATAACCACCTCAGCATCCTTGCTGAACATCAATGATTTGTTCTACGTGTTTATTTTCAAGGTGCCAAATACGTTTCCTCTTGCATCCTATCTAAGACTTCAAGTGAACGAACAAACAGGTATTCAAATCCTCTACTTCAGAGCTATCACTGTTATTATTTGTTTTAGGAGGACCACTTAACAATGATCGTTCAGGAGTACAGTTTTGTTCATGATGATTATCTTATGAAGCAGCTGAATGAACAGGAGTTGGCTGTGATGTTAGTGAAATCCATGTGGAAATTGTAAAAATTAGCAATCATTTGAAAATCAATTGTAATCTGAACTTGAGCTATTTCCACACTACACTGTTATAGTGCTATTATTCCACTTTCAACATCCTATGGAATCCTGGGGTTTGCAGTTTAGAGAGGGACCTTCAGAATTCTCAGCCAGGGAGTTCTTTGACCTCAATAAATTACAAACCCCACAATTCCACGGGATGTTGAAAATGGAATAATAGCACTGTAACAGTGTAGTGCAGAAATGACCTTGGAAATAGCAAGTTCCCTTTTTAGATAATGTGGGGAGAATGAAGTTACATGTCAAAAATAACATACTTAATTTGAACAAAGTTACTTTATTCGTATAAAGTTATTGGTATCCAGTGAAAAAGTTAAAGACCATATTAAGCTTTATGTCATTCCTATGATCAGTCCTAAGCTTCTTCATAAAGCAATGAAAATGAGTTACTTAGCAATAACAGAATGATAATGACGATGAAAACCAACTATTTTGTGAACATTAGAATAAATAACAGGGAAAAAATCATTTTTAAAAATTACCTTTCAAGAGTCTGGCTGTAAAGCACCCACTGTATTCAACGGCCAACATATCCTTTGGATTAGTGCATACATGCAATATCAAAACTTCCATGGCTTTGAAAAAATGCACCATGGCCCTTATTCTTGTGACCTTCCCTTGTGTGCAGCATTCCTCTCTGGAAAAGTAGTGTGGGCCACATGATAAAAGAAATGCCAGATGAGAACTGCAGTACTTGCCCAGCATCTCTAGGTGTTGAAATGTAAACTGACTGCAAAAGTACATTTGTAACCCTCTGCAATGTTACAGAGATTTACCCTGAAACATATTGGAAAACATCAATCATGTAATGGAATCCCACTGCTCCCTCCCTCACTTCTTCACATCCTCCTCCTACGGACAGCCACATCTGTTTCCTCCTGATAGCTTTTAATACACATCCCCTTAATGTCTTCCAACAGGAAGTAGAAATGGAGAGAAGTTTGCGATCACCGGCATTTAAAAATCAGCCTGGGAGCCATTCCATCATTCCTGTGAAAGAGCCAGAAGCAAAAGGTGGCAAAACCTTTCTTGACAAGATGTCATCAGAAAATGCTCTGAACAACAACGCTGAAGGTTAGCACAAAACTTTTTTGATCTGATTTCTTGCTTTCATATACTGAAAAAGTAAGACAGTAAAACATTATGTGAGGGATTTTACCCTTTCCCAACAGAGATTCAAAGTGAAGTGATGGTGATAATGTATGGATGGGCTTCTGAAAAAGCCAGCATTAGACGCTGTAAAGCAAAAATGTGTTTGATGTTCTATAATTTTGAAAGGCAGATTTCAGTAGCATAATGTTTGGGGAAGGATTTTTTTGCAATAAATAAAGTGCAAGCAAGAATAACTTTGATTGTCCTGTTCAGCTTCAAACAGAACAATATGTAAATTTCTTCACTAAAAAAATAGTGTGAGGCCTTACTTTAAGAAAGTGTTCTTCATCAAAATTCCTCAAGAAAATTGTGACTGTATAATCAATGCTGCATTCAATAAAAGGATGAATTGTGTTTTCCAATTTCAGGAAAGAAAGAGCATTCCATTTTTTCTTTTTCAGATGATTACTTCAAAATATATTTAATGATTTTAGGATAACATGAGACAGAATGGTGTCATGTTTCAGGAATGTAATTTTGATTTATTAATGTTTTGAAAATGCCATTTAAATGTTAATAGCTAGCATGTTTAAAAACTGCAGAGTCTGCCATAAATTTTAGTGCTGTAAGAACAAAATACAAGTACTTGATTTCAAGTACAGATACTATTTTGTAGTCATGAAGTTGAAAGATTGGTATTTTGAAGTCACTGTAGAGAAGCTACCCCTTTTTCACTGAGTACAGATATAACATGTATAATTAGCTAATATATCATTTTATATCCAAGCTAAATGTTGCCTAAACCAGACTTAAAAAAATATCAATTTAACACTGTTTAACACACCTTATAGAAACAAGGATGTACAGAAGGCAAGCCAGGGTGCATAGGGTTTAGAGGATCAGAACAGTCCAGGAAGATAGCAGATTCAAATTTCCACTCAGCCACGAAACTCACTGTCTGACCTTGGGCCAGTCATTCTTCCTCAGCCTTAACTGCTTCATTGGGCCAATACGAGGATAAAATGGAAGGGGAGGGAAAGAATCAAAAAGTACATTGAAGGTGGGTTGTGAGACTAATGTGGCTGGGTGGCGCAGTGGTTAAATGCCAGTACTGCAGCCACAAGGTTGTGAGTTCGATCCTGCCGGGCTCCAGGTTGACTCAGCCTTCCATCCTTCCACAGGTCGGTAAAATGAGTACCCAGCTTGTTGGGGGCAATTAGCTAAAACCACATTGTGAACCATACGTGCTATTTGTAATGTATAGCGTATTTCATGTTGTTCGCTGCATCGATCCGTGTGGAGAGGTGGGATACAAATAAATTATTATTATTATTATTATTATTATTATTATTATTACTACTACTACTACTACTAGTACTGCTACCCTGGGAACCTGGACTAGCTGCAAGAGATCATGAAAGTCTTTCTCACAAGTTGCAGCACCAAGTCTCTTCACTGTCACAGGCGGGCCATTTCCGCACTACACGAATTCCACAGGATGATGGAAGTGGAATAATAGCACTATAACAGTGTAGTGCAGGAATGGCCATATTCTTCTGGACATATCAGCAGCCTTGACCAATCTGACAAGTCAATAACTTTGGATGACTTCATCATCAGAGCAATCTCTCTGGCTTCATGGTCATGAGATCTTGATGTTTCTACATGAATGGACATGTCTTTGTGAACTAGCATTTCTGAAAAGGGATGGGAGGAGGCTGAATTTGTCACAGTAGAATATAACTTCTAAAAACCCAGCTGCTTAAATCTCACTGAATTTGCTCAGATTATATTAATTGTGCAGAATGCTAATTCAATGAGCAAGGAAGGGAAGTGCGATTCACTTCAGTGGGCTGGTGGATGTGCCATCTGGCCTTTCTCCTCTATTTGATACCCATTCCCAATTTCCCTCTGCAGAGAGATGTGCATAGTTCTTTCCCTCCCTTTCTATGGAAGAAATCTCTTTATGAGGGTGGATGGTGAGGAGGTTGCTTGATAAGATAGTACAATCTTAAGTGAAACCAGAGGTCGATCTGGTTTTTATGGTTTTATGCAAAAACCTGTTGGTTAATGCAGAATAAACTTGACATCACTGGCTCAGACAATACAAACATTGTGTCCTAGGCCTCCTAACCTTTGCAACTGGACAGAAGTTTGGGGATTTGGGAAGAACCCCCTTCCTTGAATTATAGACTTTCCCAAGTTTCACATGAAAAGTGGGACATGCATGGCCCAGGAACATCATAGTGTGGTCAAGATGATTATTAAAGAGAAAGTTGTTAAAGAGAAAGTAAGAAAAAGCAAGGAGATGCTGCAGCAGTTTGCTTTTGCCAGGGCCTGCTGGGAAGGGCAAGATTTCACCCCTTCTTCTCCTTTCCCCCCTACTGAATTGAGTATAAACTGCTTTCACATTTCAAACTCAGTTTGCAGCAACTGAGTTAAACAGAGGATAAAAGAAAAAAGTGGGAAGAGAAGAGAGAAAGTAGGAGATTTTAAAAGCAGATGAAAAAGTGGGATGCAGAGGATTAATCAGGACTGGCTCTGTCAAATCAGGACAGTTGGAAGATATGGAATTACAATTTGCAAATACTATCTTACAGAAAGATTCAGTTTTCTGAATGAGCAAAGTGAAAGCAATGTTGGTTGTGCCCCCAGTTTTTGTTTTGTTTTTCTTCCATCCCAAATCATATAGACTATACAATGAAACTGTGGAATGTTGTCTGTTTTGATTGAACATAACACAGTGGACTCAAGCAGTCTGGTCTGTTTTATGTGTCCATCAGCAACTGTTTTCCTTCTGGTTCCATAGTGCAGCTCTTGGGCTGAAACAGAAAGGCAACCTAGCATCTGGCGGGTGCTTTTAAATTAGTGGCTCTCAGCTCATGGCAAATCACTCGTGTGTAAAGCAGGCTGAGCAGGCCATAATGGGAGAAACAAACTGTCTCCTAAAAGCTGTCAGGCACCTGGTGCATCTTGACCTTAAAGCAGCCTGGATGACTCATTCACAGCAACACTTCAGCAGGATTTGTGGGAGAAACACAGTGCTTTCTTGTCAGGTAGGACAGGCTGACCAGGTTGTAAATCATGCTGCTTTGTACAGACATTGGCCAGGGTTGATGATCTAAAGGCAGGAAGACAGCTCTGTAGGGGTTTAAATGGGAAAGAGCAGCCTACAAGGAGCTTATGGTTTCAGTACAATTATCTGTGTCTTTAAGCTTTCTTTAAAATTTCTTTTATAATATGGGAGAACATATCTTCAGGCAAAGAAGTGGAATTTTTCAACAGACAAACTAAAGAAGGAGGGGTTTGCACAACTGCCTCTTTATATGTCAAGGTGTGGATGTGGATGTCGATATTCATCTGAATTTGTCAAAGAAAATCAAGCATATTTCTGTGTTTAATAATGTAAAACATGTGGCATTTTGGCCCTGACTGGGAAAGGGCTGTTCTGCTTTTCAACAAGTCTGATTTCAAATCAATGGGACAGGTTGATCTCTTTCATTTTGATGGGGATTAAGGACGATTCATGGTCAGAAGCATCCTTATGAAACTGTGTGGATATAGTGATCAACTGCATGATAATACGGGATGTAAAGCCAGCAAGTGCCATCTGACGCTATCTATCCTGGGGAACCCCTCACACTACACAGTTAGAATACAGTGATGCTATTTTAATTGCTCAATGGTTCCTGGGAATTGTAGTTTAGAAAGGGATATTTAGAATTCTTAGAGAGCCAGCATGATGTGGTTGTTCAAAGGTTGGACTGTGACCCTTGAGACTAGAGCTCACTTCCCTGCTCAGCCATAAAAACCCATTGGGTGACCTTGGACATGCCACACAGTCTCAGCAACAGAAAACCCCAAGATAAATTTGCCTTAGGACACCATAAGTCCTGAGGCACATGACAACAGTTTAGAATTCTTAACTGGAAAGCTCTTGTGGCTCCCTAAACTATAAACCCCAAGATTCTTTGGGATATAGCTTTGGCAGTTAAAGTAGAATCACAGTGCTGTAATTATCAACCTAGTACGAAAAAGTATCAGAAGTACTACAGGTTTGAACTTAATTATGACACAGATTATTTTCTTCCCATCATTCTGAATATTATAAACAAAACCTGCATGAAAGCTAAGAACCTTACTAAGGCCCTGTCCACACAACGGCCTTGTGCGGCTTCTGCAACAGGATCCCACTGCCATCCCGTCACAAAGTGTCACACTTGCACAGTATTTGCAAAACGGAAAAAAATCCATTTTACACCTCCAATCGTGCAGCACTCTCATACTTACTATCATGTGGAAGATGCAGAAGCACGATTGCAATGCTTTCTGCTGCAGCGTAGCAATGGAAAGTGCCCAGATGCACTGTGGAAGGAAGAGGCGGGGCTATCATGCTCCAGACTGCAGGGAGTGAGCAGGTGCACAGGGGAGCTTTGCTGACATGCTCTCTTCCAGACCTGGAATTGCAGTGCAATGACACAGAAGAATCTTGTCATGGGGAAATGGTGTAAGATATACATTCTAGCTTTGCTTCTGTGAATGGAGTCTACGTTCACAGAATGGCACCTCCTTTTTTTTCCCTGTCTGCAATAATCTCCTGGATATTAGGAGATTATTGGAAATGGTATGACTTATAGAGTGAATTATATTATTTGAGACATAAGGAAGTTATAGTCCAAAACTATCTGAACTGCACCAGATTAGGTATCGGGAGTGTATCAGGTTTGCTTTTGTCAAATTCTGGCAAATTCCCTTTGAAACATTTACTTTACCTTGATTCATCCAATATGGTGAAAACATTAATCTTGTTGCATACTGTCTTCTTTAACAGACAGTCTTATAAGGCTTCAGTGCCTGTAAGCAAGGCTAACTTTCTGCTTAGAGGGGATTGCTTTCAGTTTGGTTTAGAAGCGAGAAAGAAATGTTGGATGTGCATTATGACTTCAGACTGACTGGGGTCTAACTGGCTGTATTTTAAAAACTAGATAAGTTGTTTTATTTTATTTAAGAAAGATTGTACTCTTATTTTTAACAAATAACAAGTTAGTAGAAGACATCTGTGCTGTAGTGCTGCTTCCCATATTCTACACACAGCAGGTTACCAGCAGCAAAAAAGGAAAAAAGAGGCCTCTGTGCACTTTAGGAATCCAGATATGGAAGAAGAAGAGGCAAATTCATCCTTCTGTGGGAAAGCTAAACTATGTTTCAAAGTAGTGGTAGAATATTTGCCATTGTCAATTGGAAGGGAAAAGAAGAGGTACAATTGAGTCAACATTCAGTTTTAAGACTCATTGCTCAGACACATTTGCATTTATGGCTAAAGCAAGGGTGGGCAAAGTTCAGCCCTCCAAATATTGTTGGACAGCAGCAAATTCCAGCATAGCTGATGGTGAGAATGATGGGAGCTGCAGTCCAGCAATATGCAGAGAGCTGCATTTTGCCTGGCACTGAGCTAAAGGAAAGAGCATCCCTGAGCAAGTGCAGAGTATCACTCCCTGTGAGGAGAAGGCCATGTAAGCTACCTTACAACCAGGTGAGGGAGAAGAATGGCTGTGGATACAACCAGCTCTCAGATGCCTCAGATTAGGCAAAGTGGATTTTCCCTGGAAGGCATGAGCTGCAGCATCTCCTTATCTGCATTAAGGCCTGTAAATAAGAATGCCAGCAAAAATAAGATTAACGAAGTCAATTTGATTTGCTCTGCTTATGCACAGTGCTGAAATCTCCTGATCAACCTTGATCTATCATCCTTGAGGGAAGCATTATCTTTTGTGGTGAGCCACGTAAATCTTCAGGAAGCAAGGTGGCAAGGTGAATGAGGAGGGGGGGAATCCTGTCAGATAGGTGCTTCAACTGAATCTTATTTGTGCATTAGCCAGATTATCAGGCTCCAGAGCTGTATGAACATATTTGCTGGAATTCCTACATAGGGGAAATATACTTTTCTCAGAAAAGAGATTTTCCTGTGTTTTCTACAAAGAAGCCTCATATATCAGGATCCTGAAGAGCTCTACCAGGCTTGCTCATATTTATAATAGTTAGACTGTCAGCAGCTAAGGGGTAATAAGGTGCATTTTTAGCCAAATGATTTCATATGATGTAGCATAAAGGATGAAATGCAAGCTGATAACAACCCATTTTTCATTTGATGACACACCAAACTGGACACTTAAATCATGTAGTTAAGAATATGTTGACATTTGTATTACTCATCCGTGCTCCTTAGAGAATTATTATGTGGCCATTGCATCATGGGGATGAACATTTTGTCTTCAAAATGGTCTTTTTTTTAGCAGTAATGAATCAAAACAGCTATATATTTGGTTTCATATATGTGAGGGGTGGGAAGGGACCAGCCATAACTAAGCAGAATCAATTGCATCGGTTCATAATCAACAGTGTCATTTATCAGAAATTTAATTCTTTCTTTTCACACAGTTTTCAGCATCTTAATGCATCATTTCCGCTTCATCCCCTCAGGGAAGGAGCAGTTAGAGATAGATCTGGACCTTCTTGGGATGACTTGCAGTAGATTGGCAAGGATTTCTGACTCCCAGTTGTTTAACATTACCATTAAAGATATGACTCCTCTTTTACTCTAAACTATAGTGATAAAAATGAAGAAGTGTAGAATGCAGAACCAGGGGCCCATTGACATTATGTGATTCTAGCACTGTGATCCATGCTAACTGCCATGGTTACATCCCGTGGAATCCTGGGATTGGCTGTTTGGGGAGGAGCATTTGGAAATATCAGCCAGGGAGCTCTAATGCCTCACCAAACTCTAAGACCCGGGGTTCCACAGGATGCTACCATGGCAGTTAGAGTTAGAGTAGAATCACAGTGCTAGAATTGTCTAATATGAGAGGGCCCCAGAAATATACCTACTCCTGCATGCACTATGAGCTCCATGGAGTTCTGGTACTCAGAGTAACAGAACTCCATGGTACTCAGAATTCTTTAATTCCAAGCATCCAGGTTTTGCAGCTGACTCCAGCTGGTAGAACTTGACATTCTAGTAAAACATAGATGATCCCATAGGTCTTAAGTGTACTTTTCTTAATTATCTGAAACCTGGAAAAGACCAGAATGAAACTGCTGGTGATGGCAGGGAAAGGGGGCAAGGCATGGTTAAGAGAGTGAGCACCAGGATCCAAACCAGTGCAACTTCCACACTGGCCTGTTATAGCGCTATGATTCCACTTGCAACATCCTATGGAATCCTGAGGTTTGCAGTTTCCGGCCCCTCCCAAAACTGCAAACCCCAGGATTCCATAGGATGTTGCAAGTGGAATCATAGCACTATAACAGGCTAGTGCGGAAGTGGCCCAGGTCAGGGAAAGGAGAGGGAAAGGGTAGTCAGCATGGTGGCCCTATGCTTCCTCTCTCTCTCTCATCTCCTTCCTTGGGGGTATCAGGACAGAGATTGTGGTGCTGAGAAATCAGGCTGCAAACCATCTTTAGCCCTCCAGGCAGCAGCTGCTGGTGATAGTGGTGATGGTGGTATTGGTGGTGATGGAGGAGGAGGAGGACAGCAACTGAAGTCAGGTTTTTAAAGGGCTGCATGCCCTGATTGAAGCTGAGAGGGAAGGTTCCCCTGGAAGAGAAGTGCCTGAAGTGGGGGGAGCAGGGGTTGAGAAAACTTGTAAATAATCAAATTCCTCAAAGTCAAACCCACAATAGTGGAGGGCTGACTGTATAGGAATTTTTAAAGATCAGGTTCCTGAGGCATCCCACCTAAGGAATTAGCTTCAGGGAACCTTTCAGTAAGGCTTTAAGATAAATTAGCTTGACTGGCCTTTTTCAAGGATGGCTATGAGCCAAGAAGTATCTCTGGCTTTAAACCAAGGATGGACAACCTCAGCAAATCTAGGAGCCAGTTTCTGTGCCCTAGGACCTTTGAGGGGGACATGTGCACTGCCCAAAATGCCAAATAATAACAAAATCAGGACGTGTCCCATTTGGGGGGTTTGGAATATGAAGAATTTTGATGTGGAACAGTGTGAAGGAAGAGTATGATACATATAAAAAGTGAAATGCCCCTCCTAGAGACTTTCAGGATCAGCAATTTACTTTTCTTTTTGGCCAGAAAAGGGGCAATGCAGGGAGTCAGGGATATTGGAACATCTGGCCTAAAGAGTACATTCTTCCCACCACTGGTTTAAACAAACTTGGGAGACTACCAGCATTCCCATCTATCCACTGAGGAGCTCCAGGGCAACAAGGGACAAATCTCTACACCTGCTAAGAACAGAGTCCCAGACTAGGAATCAATACTGCCTTTATTCAGTACTGAGGCTAACTGAGAGAAGCCCAGACACATGAAAGGGGGAATAGGAACATACAGTAAGAAGTATGGAATAACAAGAGTAACAATGGCACTACATATGCGGGCAAAACTAAGACTGTTTCCACCCTACACTGTTACAGTGCTATTGTTCCACTTTCAGTGTCTTGTGGAATTCTGGGGTTTGTAGCTGAGAATTCTAAATGTGCCTCCCCAAACTGCAGACCCCAGGACTCCATAGGATATTGAAAGTGGAATAATAGCACTATAACAGTGTAGTATGGAAATGGCCTAAGAAAACTTGAGCAAACTATACCAATGATATGGCTCTCACAGAATAGCAGCAACTCAGGACCCCATGAGGCTGTAGATGCAGGATGGTTTCAGAGCCCAGCTTTTATGTGCTATACCCTTGGCCATCCAGGAAGGTCCAGTCAAATCCATCCAGGGTCAACACATCTGAAACTTCTGGCATTTTATTCTCACCAGAATCAGCCAGAGGCAGTTATTGTACTTAGCAGGGCCATATTAATGAATTCATTTCATTTATTTAATTTATATTCTGCCTTTTTTCCTGCCATGGGACCCAAGGCAGCTTCCAATAATTTATTGACTCTGAAGTTCCCATGCTACTGATAATGGCCATGTCTATGAGAGTAGCTCATCCTTTTATTCAGGAGAAGCTTCTGGAAGTGAAACTGCCGGAAGCACCCAGAAACAGAAAGATGGAAAACCCAAATCCTTTACAGCCTCGTATAGATGTGGTGAAGGGTGAAGGGCACTGAAGCACAGAGGTGATTCCGTCCATTGAATCATATGGCTGAGAAACTCTCTGACTTATAGCACATGTTTTTCTTCTCCCCAGAAGTATTTTCAGTATGTGCAGAACATTGTTCTCTTTTTGGTCTTTAGTTGTTTGCCTCATCTTGCTACCTCTATGAATAAGCCTATCATTTTGTCTGCTTGAAGTTGTTAATGCTGGCTTCTGACAGAAATATGACAAGGTGAAGAGTGAAGACATTTCTTCACTCTCTGAACTGCTTTCAAAGTGTGTTTGAGCATCTCCCTTCTGTTCACAAACTCTTATCAGGGATATCAGCTGATGCCAGATATTGCAGAGCTACTGGAGAAGATGCAGAAAAGGACAACCAAAATGAACAAGAGTCTGGAATGCTGCCTGTGAAAAGGGAAAGCTAAACTGCAAAGGGCACTTAAGATAACTAAAAGAAGACATGGATGAAGTTTATAGTTTATATATTCTGTGGGAAAGGGAAATAAAGAAACCTTTTCCCCTTTCTCTCCTACAACTCAGGCACCAGTGAAAGGGATTATTCTCAGATTCAACAAGAAAGAGAAAGGAAATTCTCATTTGCAACACATGCTGTTAATTATATGGAATTCAGTGACCGTGGTGAGGGACAACTAGCTCACCTGGCATTGAAACCGGGGTAGGCAACATCTGCCTCCTGATATTGTTGGACTGTAGCTCCCATCATACATGATCACAGGCTATGCTAGTTAGGGCCAATGGGAGTTTTGCTCCAACAACATCTGGATGGCTAAATGTTTCCTGTTCCAGCTTTAAAAGGATATTGGAGATTACTGAAGAACAGAACACTTACGTGCTATTAGTTATAATGGCTGTAGGGAACTGGCAGGTGCTGTCAGCCAGCTTGTGACTATGGCAATTTCTGCGCTACATTGTTATAGTGCTATTATTCTGCTTTCAACATCTTGTAGAATTCTGGGGTTGCAGTTTACTGAGGTCAAAGAGCTCTCTGGCTGAGATTTCTAAATGACCCTCCCTAAATTACAAACCCCTGGATTCCATAGGATGTTGAAAGTGAAATAATAGTGCTATAACAGTGTACTGTGGAAATGGCCTATCAATCACTGGAGGAAACTGACAGGAATAAGGTTAGTTGCCTGTTGATTGTGGGCTCCATTAAAACTGACTAGTGAGGGTTGTTGGAAACTAGATGCTGGATGAAATGGAACCTTGGCCTGATCCATCCATATATGAGGCAGAGAGCCATTTTCAAATCATTTGAGTAACAGACAGATGACTCAACACCTCCAGTCCCAGCCATCATGGCCAGTAGCTAGGGATGATGGAAGCTGTAGTTCAAAACAACTGGAAGACACAGGCTTGCCTATTTGAGAGGTACACAGTCTGGTTGGTTGTGATTCCATTCACACCCTGGGAAATGTATCTGGGGGTGGAAAGGCTTTTAGTGTTCTGTGCTAAAAGGTTTATAGTGTGGATGGTGAGCTGGTACTGTTGTTTTATGGGGGGGAATTGTTGTTGTTGTTGTTGTTCTTGTGAGATGCTTTCCAGTGACAGCTTCCAGCATAACCTAATGAGACTTCTGCTTAAGTTTGCTGACTATAAATACAGCCTTTCCTTATACATTATACAGAAAGAGAGCTAAACCAAAAGCAGCTAAACCAAAAGCATTAAAGGTGTTAAAGATTAAAAGCAATGTGTCCAAGTGTGTTCCTGCTCTGAAATATTGCTTAATAAAAATGAATTTTCACATTTATTGTCTTTTCAATGCCTTTAGAATAAGCTTGTTCAGATAGTTCCTTTTGTTTAAATGCCTGCCCAAGAAATTCAGCTTGCATTCCAATTTCAATGTCCTCTTACCACAAGCTTCCTTCCTGTTCTTGGTAGTAGAAATGCTCCAAAATGTACTTTTCCATATTAACTACTTCCTCTGTGAGCCCTCCTCAGCTGTAGTGTATTTTGTACAAGAGGCTGGGTAAGAGGAATAAAGATTCTGTTAATAATTTGGTCAACAGGGATGGCTCTTACATGAAATCCAGTGAGGCAGCTGCCTCGACCCACGGGTGCTGAGGGAAATGGAACGGACAGAGAGGTATGTGGCATGGGGCCTGCTGCCCACCCCCCAGGCTTCCCTGCTGCCCTCTGATTCAGTGGAAAACAGTGCGTTGTCACCAGTGTTGAACTGAAGTTCAAGTGCAATCTGGTCAGATTTTGTATATGGAATGGGAGAGGTGCCATTTTATCGCTTGCCTCAAGCAACAAAATGTTTCCAACCATCCCTGTCTGCCAGTGATGCACACTCAAAGGAATTAAACCCAGCGTATGAGGGGATTAGAAATGTAGATGAAGCATACAGATGCATTTAGATACTTTCCCTTAAAAGGGACACCATGCTGGCCCATCTTGGAGTGCAGCAGGAGAAAAAAATATTTCTTTTCCCTCATGGCTCATACAAAGAACCTCCAGTTAAGTTTTCAGTTTTGATTTTTCATCCTGTAATGAAAGCATACAGTTGTACTTTCTAACTATAAATAATGGTGCTTTTGATAATTTGGTCACAAACACTTGTACAGGAAATGGTTCTTTTGTTTAGATTTTATAGACAGTAGGAAATGAGTCCCCAGGCCTCCTCAGCTTTGAATGTGATGATTTATGCAAGGAGTTTATGATACATAATAGACAGACTGATCCCATCCTGGCATTATATTTCAGTAGATTGATTACTATGAGTCCTAAGCCTCTTGCATTTGAATAGGACTTCACTTAGTGTAATGATGCCCTTTTGAGCCAGCATGGTGTTGGTGTTTTAAGTCTTGGACTACAATCACGGAGACTAGGGTTCAGTTCCCCACTTGGCCATGGAAACCTACTGGGTGACTTTGGACATGTCTCATACTCTCAGCCCCAGAAAGCCCCATGATAGGATTATCTTAGGGTCACCATAAGTCAGAAACCACCTGAAGGTACACAACATCAATGTTGCTCCTGCACAGGTCAGGGGGGTATCTAATATAAACTGTGCCTAGGGCAAGGACAGAAGTTGTGCCCCTACCTCCAAGGCCACACACCCCTCCTCCTCCTCCTCTGCCACTTCCGGCACTGCTTTTTGCATCCCTCTGGCATTGGTACCCAGGGCACGTGCCCTACTTGACCCACTCTAGATAAGCCTCCGGCACAGTCATCTTCATAATCCAACACAAGGGGGTTGAAAGCAGAAGGATTTTGTCATCTAGTGGAAAGTGATGGACCTTAGCACAAATTCTATGTCACTCAAGAGTAGAGATGACTAAGGTGCCCAATGCCATTTTTGAGGTGCTTGGATCAATATTGTCATGTTCCACACTGGGCCTCCAGGAGGAGCCATTTTGCAACAGGAAGACTGCCGGGAAATGGGTGTGGGTGTAACTACAGAGGGACAAAATGAGTGCATTGCCTCCCCCAGTAAGAAATCGCCCCCACCGTGAAACTTTCCTTCACTCTTAACTTCATCAGCTGAGCATTTAGAAATACAATTTAGGCATCCAAAGAAATGGGGCAGGCAAAGTTCCCAACGGAATGGAAACACAGCATATAGAAGAGTTCTAGGAATTAATGGTTTTCAATGCCTTGTCCTGTGCATTGCTAGAAATTCAAATTCTGAAGGAAAATTTCATGAGGGAGAATTGTCATTTGGAGGGGCAATGCCCTCATTTTGCCCCATGCAGACCCCATTGGTACAACCCTGAAGATGGCGCATGGCTCTTGTATCAAGAATCATGCCACAACAAGGGCAAATGTTGCTACTGAAGAAAAAAAAGGCACTGGCAGGCAAGAACAAAGACAGAATAAAAGTGTGAGCAGATGGGCAGTACATTCCCTCTCAGAGTCTTTATAAACCCCTCGCCTTGAAAACTTAGATGCCACCATCAGGAATTGCAATGTCACCAATACAAGTGAAGCTGCTGGGACAATGCAACAGGAGAGGATGAGGAAGGACTCGCTATAGAGAAAGAGCCAATACTCTATAGCAGAACTCTTGAACAAGTCTCATCTCAAAATGCCAAGGAGAAAAGAGAGATATAAAAAACATTCAGATCATGGCTGCAGTGTGTTTGTTCCCCCCATCCCAGAAAATAGATTTTTAAGATGGACTACCTAAACAACCCACTCCCTTACTCAACAGGTGGTATCAATGTCCTTCACCCATTGGACATAAGGTAAATAAACATCTAAAAAATATATACAGGTTTTCTCATCTGGATGAGAAAAGGTGTATCAATGTGGTGACATACCGTATACAAAAAACGAAAAAGTCAAACACCATCAAGATTTTTCACATTTCGGGATTATCATTATTATTTTTGCAGAAATTCTGCCACAACTTTTTTGTTTGAAATGTACGGCTTTTGTGGAAGAAAGTTTGTGGTTTGTGGGGAGAAGGAAACACTTATGAATTTTTTACAACAGCCCCACTCCACCCTGAAATGTGAACAGTAACTGGAAAATATTCAGGAACATCCATGAGAAACAAAAGTGTTGAGAGATTTTCAGCAACTTGAGTCTAGACTGTTTAAAAGACAGTATCTCCCTGCATAAGCCAGCCCAAGTTCTGTGTGTTTTTTAAAAACCCTGTGTGTTTTTTAAAAACCTCTTTTTCAAGGCTTTTAAAAAGCACGGAGCGCGCAGCCCTATGCTGCTCCATCACCTGGCTCCGATGTGGATTTGCAGGCATGTGCAAGTGCGTGCCTGCGGACCTGCCGGGGGTGGGCTTTCGGCTGGCGAGCTTCTCTGGTTGGTGGAGAGCCTCCACCAACCAGAAGCTGCCATTTGGGACGCCGGAGGAATGTGGAGCAGCAAGTGTGCACTCCTCCGTGTGGCGACGGACTCGCCCGGCTGCTGGTAAGCTCTGTTTTGGGGTGTTTTTGCCCATTCCCCCTCCCCACATGTGGAAAGGGCCTTAGTCACACTGTTGAGCATGACTGAAACACAGGCCGTTTTTGCATGGCATTTGCCATGCAAAAGGGCGCCTGGAGTGTTGCACGATTGTGAGGAGCGATCTGCACAATGCACTCACAATCGTGTGATGCTCCAGAGTAGGGCAGGTGCCACTCGCGCACTTTTTCATTTTTGGCTTCTAGTCGAAAATGGTGCGCGATTGCACATTGCTCCAGGGCCCCACGTGCACTTGCCGTGCGTGCAGAGCCTCCGGAGCCACGGCAGTTGTGCTCCTTGCCCCAGCGCAGCCTGGGAAATTCCCAGGCTGTGCTGCAGAAGGAAGATGTAGGGCTCTCGCACTGCCTGCTCGGGAGGAGCTGAAGCAGCAGGGATGCGAGAGCCTCTCACTGAAGGCTGCTCGCATGATCTCTGTACCCCAACTCTGCAAAAAGGTAAGCTGCGGAAAGGGCCACAGTCCACCCTTGTTTTCCAGGTAGAATCACAGAGCTGAAATTGGGCCCTAAATCAGGTTGGGAAGGATTCATATACACAAACACACACAATTACCAAGAATGGACATCTCAGCCCCTGCTGTCAGTTGATCAGAGGACAAAGCTTTATTGAAACATTGGGATTTGTATACAGCTTCCAGGGAGAGAAAATGCACACAAGACAGTTTATAGTTAACATAAATTGAAAGACATTCTATCATTCTAACATTGGTGTCACTCTCTCTATGAACAAAACATGTTTTCAGTCAGTTATCTCATTGACTTTTGACATGGTTCTTGCAAGAAGACGGAATGGCTTGTTCAGAATTGCTTAGGAACTCAATCAAAACACTAAATGCTCAAAGAACTTTTTACCCCCAACACTACCTCCATTACATGTTTGTTTGGTGAGGACACAGTGGAGAGCCTTCTCAGTGGCTGCTCTCACTCTCTGGAATGCCCTTCCATGGGAATTTCAATTAGCCCCATCTCTATTCTCTTTCTGCCAGCAGGTTAAGACCTTCTTATTTACTCAGGCATTTAATTGATTTTTAAATAGTATGTTAGAATAGTATTCATAGTCGTACAATATGTTTCTGTCCTTGTTTGCTTTTAATCATGTTTTAAATGTATTTTGAACTGTTTTTAACTAGCTGTTTTTAACAGTATTGTTTAATTGCTTTTCCAAAACGTTTGTATTGTAAATTTTAGCCAATTTCTGTTTTGAATTTTGCAAGCAGCTCTGAGTGCCTTGGTGGGACAAAGGCAGAAAATAAATGGCAGGTAGGCAGGCAGGTAGGCAGAGAAAGAATGAAAGAAAAGAAAGAAAGAAAGAAAGAAAGAAAGAAAGAAAGAAAGAAAGAAAGAAAGAAAGAAAGAAAGAAGAACATGCTCAGTGTTGGAGAGCTGGGGGCAATGGGATCATCCAGCTGTTGTCATACCCAGCTTTGTGCTTTCTTTTCATGATTACTTTGGTGGTATCTTGCAGGTTTATTGATGGATGGCAGTGGGAGTGATTGTTGATGCCAAGACACCCACTTTTGGTTTTGTCAGGATTGTGTCGTTGGCCCTGTTGCTTCTTTGAGCCTGTAGGATCATGACATTTTGCTGGTGGTGACAATAACATCACAACTGCTCAGCACTGTATACCAAGACTGCCCCATAACTTAGGGAATTTAAATGCTGTCAGCAACTGTTAATTAGCCATTACTCCCAAGCTAATCTTGTTCACTGTTAACCGGAATTCTGTCTGATGAAGATAATGTATTTGAGTACGGGAAATGAAGCTAAAATAGAAGCAGAACATTCTCATCTAGTAGAAGACAAGAGATGGATATTGTTAGCTGTACTCTTTGAGAGGAAGTGAAGGTTAGGGTTTGAAAAGCGGGAGGGAACAAACCAACCTAACTTATGTAAGGGCATAGCTTCCATCAACCTTGAAATTAAACTTGTTTCGTGTGTACAAACTGTAAATGATAAACAAAGGTGGCACAGACTAGTTGGATTAGCATAATCTGAAAAATGTGAAGAGTTAGAAGAGGAGTTCACCTTGCCGTTATATCAGTTTTATAACAATGTCACCCCCAGTTGGCTGCTCATTTATACCACTTCATGTGTGTGCCAGAGGACTTAGGTTCTTTATAACAAGTGTAGGGAATTTATTTCAGCAGTATTCAACTGCATGCATTATTTTAAATCTGAAGGCTGATGTCAGTGTACAGCACGTGCTCCTTGTTGTGTTTGTAAATAAGATTCTCTTTCTTTCTTTCTTTCTTTCTTTCTTTCTTTCTTTCTTTCTTTCTTTCTTTCTTATGTGTTTATCGTTTGGAACCCCTTCTGCCTGACATTTTATTTCTGCAAGAGATAGAGGTGTCCTTTTCAGATTATTTTACTTGACTGGGTTTAAGATCTGCAAAGGACAGATTTCTCATCCATTTACAATTTGGGTCTGCCCCCCAACCCCACTCCCCGTGCAGCTATCAACTACTAATCCTTTAGTAAAAAACAGTAGAAGAACAAGACAGGCTGGTTCTCCTCACACCCAAAGCACAGGATCTGTGTTATTCACATGATAATTACATTCGCTCTCCTTCCATAAAAAAAAGTGTGAAAATGCTGCCATGATGCATCATGCGATTAATCAATGTGGATCATTGCCCTTAATTGCTGCTGCCTTTAATTGTTTTAATTGCTTGAAGCACTTTTGTAGGAGTGGCAAAGCTAAGGGGGGGGAAGGCATGCATATTTAACACATCTAGATACTAGTAGCTGCTGGTGCTTCAGTGTCAACTGAGCTGTGAATTTGCTCTGGTTTTCAGTCAGAACTTTAAAGGAGCTGGGGGATAGAGTTCAGCATGTGGGATCAGTCCTGTAAATTTTTGACTGGAGAGGATTCACTTCCCTCTGATCTGGAAGCTACATGGCACCAGTGCTTGATACCAGCTAGACCATATGCCTAGCTACCTTGCCATCTCTTAACTAAATTTAAATTCATGTTCATCCACAGCAAAAGTTCTCATTGAGAGGCTGGGTTGCTGCAGAGTACACATAACAGGGCTTTCTCTATAATGGCACCCCAACTGTGGAACTCCCTTGCAGGGGAAATCAGGCTAGCAGCACTGTCTGTGAGTTTCCAGCGAGTATCTACAACTGCAATATTTCAGATAGCTTTCGGTCCTTAAAACCAGGGCGGTGGGAGCTTTCTGGCTGTTTTCATTATGTGTGGTTTTTGAACTGTTGTTTAAGAATTTGTTTTAATCTGCTTTTAAATAATGTGGTATCTGTCTTATCTGTTTATGCTTTTATCTGTTGTACATCGCCCTGGGGGCCTTGGAGGCCTGAGAGGTGATAAATAAATAAAGCAAGCAAGTGGGCAGGCTTTGTAAGTTTTATGCAAACAAAGGGGAAGGAGAGAAGTTAGGGACTGCTGAACAGCAAAACATAACTGTTTAAGAAGAGAAAAACATGAGTCCTGCTGGATCTAACCAAAGGCCTACTTTGTTCAGCATTCAAATCCCAGAGTAGCTTCTTTCAGTGTTCGTCATATATGTCATCTGATGACTGCCTTTGCCATCATTTCACATTTTACTTTACAGGGGATTTCAACAACAATTCTGCTGTTCAGTGAAGTCCTTATAATGACAAAATTATAGTGTTGCCATATCTCAGGCCCGACCTTGAGTCTCTTGTTCTCATGGGGTCAACTCCACATGGGAGACATGGGGAAAGTTATCCAGTTTTGGTCAAATAAGGTCTGGGTAAGAGGAAGGGGTACATGCAAATATCCAGCTCATCTAGTAGAGCAGAAATGTGCTACAGTTTCCAAAGGTTAATTGATCTATGCTGCAACTGGCAAAGACTCCCCTGGGGGTATTTATTTAGTTAGCTTCCTCCTTCCCTCCCAGTAATTGTGGTCAGGGCTCACCCTCCACTTCACTGTGCATTTCCTTTCTGGCTAGAAGTAAGTAGGTTAGATTAAGTGTTCTTTATCCTATCTCACTAAACAGATGAGAAGGAATAACCCCCTCATTTCACCTTGATTTAGGAATAGCCATTTAAGCTAACAGTTCTTTTTTAAAAAAAATTTAACAGGAAAGTATGTTCTTTCTCTCTATATGTGCTTGCATGTGTGTGTGTCGCTCTCTCTCTGTGTTTAAAGCTTTGAGCAACTGTGGTTGGTACTTAAGGCATAACGCTTAATGACATCAGCAGGGGGCATCCCTAGGTCTCAAGTTTTGGCCCGAAACCCCAGGGCTCAAGATGAGCTTGATCTGGCAACCCTATGACAAAGAAAGCACTACAACTGTGATTAGATGTAGATAGTTTGCCTACAACATCCTCACTCCCCTCCTTCTGCATGCTTTTTTAAATCATCATTGCCTTATGAAGAAGCCCGTGAGCTTTGAAATCCATCATGATGCATGCCGTACCTCTTTGACAACCTAAAAAAGGTATCACCACAATATGGATGTCGTTTTGTGGTCAACGTGGCCACTGCTACAATTGTCTTAGATGTCTTGTTTCCCGTGTGGCTACTTGATAAACACCAACACTGAGCCTGATACGTAAAGCAGGTTCTGGATGCGAAATTAAAAATTAAACTCCCAACCATCTGCCCCATTTCAAAGCTAATTGGATTTAGCAGCCCCTGTTGTTTTTCCACATTTGGGTACCGTAGTGTCCCTCTATAGAAAAAGACTTTTTATTTGAAAAAGAAAAGGTTCCATTTGCCTTACAAAATCAGCCAGCATGTGGTATTAGGGGAAGAATGTCTCTGTGTGTACATGTTTGTGTACTGTAAGATTTATTTGATTTCTGGGTCATTCTTTTTAAAAAAAATATATGAAGAAATGAATAGAGGCTTAGGTAAGTGAAAGTTTGATTGACTGGACAAGTGGTTATGCCACACATAGAGATATGAGATATGACAAAAGGACACTATAAGATGGCCTTTGCTAACAGCTTTCTAGAACAAGTAGTTGACTCAGGCACCGTCACGGCAGGCCTCAGTCCCTAAAAATAGGTGCCAAGTGCCATGTTGTGCAGGCAGGGCTAAAATAAAACCAGCTGTCTCCATCGACTTGCTTGAGAGAAGGGAGAGGTGTGTGTTTCAGTGGAGCTGGTCTCCACTAGACTGCATATTCAGGGGACTGGGAACTTTGTCTTACAAAGAAAACCAAGGGAGAAAAAAGTCTGTGTGGAAAGAAGACTACATATATATAAAACTACATTTCCTTCCCAGAGAGGCAGCAGTGCTCTAATTTTGAGCTGAGTGAGATCTGAACCCTGCAAAAAGTAAGTGGGTTTCTTTGGATTCTATGTCTTTGTCTGAGGGAGGCCAGCCAGCCTTGTTTGAGCAGTGGAAAGAAATGGGCTCATCTATTAGGGGGTGACTTTGGTGTGTGGATATAATGGCCAATGGAATAATCCACATCATTTGTGTAAACCATTGGGGTTTGAGGGAGAAATCATATCATGCATAGCATTTCAGTTTTACTTAGAATTGACCTCAAAAGTCATTGGCAGCCCCTGGTTCTTTTTGGTGTCTGATTGTAAGTTGAGTAAGACTGACTTTCAGCACCGTTACAGCATGTGCAACTTAGTGTCCAAAAAGCCATTCCATCCCAGCCTCTGTGACAAGTACAACTGAGAATGCTTTACCAATCCCCTACTTTGTTAGAAGTTAACATTAGGCTGAGATTCATGCTAC
Organism: Ctenosaura bakeri; assembly: GCA_948474755.1. Classification (NCBI taxonomy): domain Eukaryota; kingdom Metazoa; phylum Chordata; class Lepidosauria; order Squamata; family Iguanidae; genus Ctenosaura; species Ctenosaura bakeri. The sequence goes on along the minus strand of CAOLHI010003193.1, from coordinate 6,191 downwards.
TATACTATACTGAACAAGCACAATTGAAACAAATACTGGTGCTTCTTCAAAACTGCACACACAGTTACACACAAGACATTCCCTAAGGATTTTAAATTCTTGGGTGTTAAATATTTTTTTAAAGCAGTTGTCATTTCCATGCCAGCTCAAACGGCAGCCTAACTTAATATATAATGCTTTCTACCGTGAAGAAGTTAGGCATTAATGAAAGGCAGCATCTATGATTAGGCAGATCTAATCCAAAACATTTATGAATTTGGCTGGGGACTGAAAATTGCTATGGAAGTTTAAGTGTTACTGATTGTGATGTGGGTGATTTAGGGCCAGTGCAGCAACAATATATTCACAGAATAAGGACTTGACACCAAATTAAAGGTGCATCCACATTGCACAATTATACCAGTTTCATACCACTTTAATTGCTATGACTCTTTCCTACAGAATCTTAGGATCTGTTGTTTAGTGAGCACTATAGCTCTTTGGCAGAGTATTCTGAGTCTTTTGCCAGCAAACTGCAGGTCCCATAAATCCGCAGAAAGCAATTGTAGCACTTAAAGTAGTATGAAAGCAGTATAATTGTGTAGTGTAGGTACATCCTAATTGTGTTTATGTCCACATACGTATGTGAGTGTGCACACACCTGTGTGTGCACACGCACAGATATAGATATATGGGTATAGGGGTGTGTGAGTGTGTGCACCTACATATATGCTCTATCTACAATTTTGCACACCCCATGGCAATAGCTTATGTGAAGCATAGGCAGTTCTGAACACCTCTTAAAATACAACATTGAAACTTGCTGAAGTTTTACTTAGTGGGTTTTCATTGGGCAGCTGAGTGCTGTAATTTTTCAGATGGTTTCTTTGTTTAGCACTAGATTGTCACTGCAGTAGCTAGCACGTTGGTATATTTTCTTTATGATTCATCTCAGCAAATATTGGCCAGTGATAGTACTCCAGGGTCTCTCATGTTAGGCAGGTGTTGTTTTCCTCCTGATTAGGGATTTTGCTCATATAATATTACAGTACATTACACATTACTTGTTCCTTCAATGAGATCACTGCCCCTGATTGTGCCATCTTGGCTAATTGGTTCACAAGATATTCAGAAGCTATTATGCAAGACAGCCAAACCCTTGACTGCAACATGTATTTAAAGACCATTACCAGGTTGCAATCTTTATAAAAATAGACAGGCTGAAAATAAAGAAGTATGCTCAGCTATCACTAATATAAACCAACAGCTTAGTGGTTTACAATTAGCATTGCGGTAAAAATCTAAAGATTCTCTCTGAAAAGCTCACAATGTTCATTGGTGTTGGATTGCTTTTGCCATAAATTTGTTGGTTTGTTCCCCCTACTACAAATGCATTCAGTTTGAACTTTAAAACTGCATTGTGACAGGCACCAATCTTCATGATAGTTTTGGTGTCTTTAACATTTTCTTATTGGGCCAAGCATTTGCTGATTTTAATAAATAATATACCAAGACTTTTTTCCCTGGTTTTATTGTGGATTTTTGCACTGTATTTAACTGCTGTTTTAATCAATTTTGTAGAGCACCCTGAAATTTTGGTAATGACAGCCAGCTATAAATATTTTAAGAAAGAAAGTTAGTTTAATTAAATCTGAAGCGCCTCTTCTTGAATCCAGCATTCTGCATAATTTACCAATTAATTATCCATTTCTTCCACTCCAAAATGGTATCTGTGTTGACTTTAATTTGTGCTGTTAGCAGGTACACAACATGTTCGGTCCTTAGTAGTACGCTCACTATGGGATTATTACAAACAGTGGTTGTTACCTGTTGGAATGATTGTGTGAAGGTGATGATTTTACTTTGTCTCTTTCTCACAAATGCAATTCAAGATGCTAAACAGAGGTTTCATTTACTGGCTTTTGCACTCATTTTCTGCATTAAGAGGCCAAGCTTCTTGAAGCAAGAGCACTAAGAGTATGTGTGTCCCTCCTTGTAGAAAAACTGCAACAGTGGTGATAATTTAGTGCACCTCTCTGAGGTTCTTTCATGTCCAGGTTCTCTAAATACACCTATCCCTATTATCTATCAGGGACCTATCTTTTACCAGTACCAGCAGTTCCTCCTTCACTATTCACAGAGAGCACTGTTGACCAACCATATTTTATCTCAAAAGTTTGCCTTATTTGAAAGCTTTTAAAATATCCTAAAAGAACCAGATCCCATCTGATCTTGGAAGCTAAGTAGTTAGTATGTGGATGTGAGACTGCCAATGAATACCGGGTGCTATAGGATATATTTCAGAGGAAGGACCCGGCAAAACCATCTCTGAGTATTCTTTGCCTAAGAAAATCCTATGAAATTCATGGAGTCACTATAAGTCAACAGGTAACTTAAAGGCACATGCACACGTACACACAAGCCACACTGAAGCTATAGCCAGTGCCATGGTTGCTGTCTGGACCTTACAACACTATTCAGATGCAGTTCTAAGTTCCTCAGGAAGCAAATTATTTTGGGCCATGAGTCTGTCTACAGCTTTCATTCTAATCAAGTAATTCTTGGCTTCGTTTGACATCTGACATTCACACTGAATGTGATGTTATGCTGTTTTCTTCTCATCTGATCAGAGGCTACTTCACTACTTAATGTCAGATTAGCCAGGGATCAAAAGAAACACACACAGAGAGACACTCACACACTCATACACTTTGGATGGTGCTAAAATTAGACAATTATAATTCCTGATTATTTTTGAAGTCAACCAAGGAAACGGTCAAAATACAAAGCAGATTTGGTTCACTTTAATGTGAAAATTGTGCGCTTGTAAAACTGGGATTGCTACAATGAGAGTGAGAATAGAAAGGAAGGAAGGAAGGAAAAGGAAAGAACAGATTAATGTCCTTGTCCTGGCAAATTAAAAATATGATCTACAACCACAAGAACTCTACAAATGGATTCCCTCTACTAAAATGAATGGGAAAGTCATTTCACTTGATGAAAACTTATGTATGCATCAGAACTTCTGTAGCAAAAAGCAGACTCCAGATATACTAAAGATGTGGCATCTAGTGTCATTAGCTAAGGTAGCCTTTCCCAACCTGGAACTCTTCAAATGTGCTAGAGTATAATTCCCATCTTCCCCAAAAATCATCAGCTGTAAAATTACAAAACAACATTTAAAGACCACATCAGAGCAATACGAAATGTTCTAGAAGCATCAGTGTAACCAGGAATAAAAAGCCAGGAAATATGAGATAGCATCAGGCAAGCATCCCATTCCCAAGAGTGAGCAGTACAACCAAGAAGGCCATTTTCCAAGTTGTTATCCATCTAAACTCAGATGGCTAGGACACCTTAACAGATAGCCTCAAAAATCAGGCAGGTTCCTATGGGAGGAAGCAGTGCTTTAGTTACCCTGAATCCAAGATAAAAAGGACTTCAAAGGTTAAAACTCCCATTTTAGACTCTGCTTGGAAGTGGACCAGGAGCTGGAGTAGTTGATGATAGAACTGAGAAGGTGTGTTATATCCAGTTAGTCCTGGTCAAAAAGCCTAGGTATATTTTGGACCAAGTGATGTTTCCAAGTAGCTTTCAAAAACAGTCTTGCGTACAACAGGTGTTAGGCATTGAACTGGGTTGTTACTCTAGGATACCAGCAAAATGCTATGACACTGTTTACAGGTGGTAAATTGGAGTGAGACATTGCTTCAGTTAATGGGGGTGTTTGGGTAATAGTTTGAGTGGGGGATTCTTGGGAGGTGAATCTGAAAACAATAGCCTAAATCTAATTGCTAGTCCCAACTACAGTAAATCAACTGAATATATTGTGGAATAACATATTAACACTGTAAATCCTATTGACTCAATGAGACCACCCTAGTTAGGATTAGCAGTGGGGTTTGGGCCAATGTACCTTAGATCTCACCTCTGGTGATACCTTTGAAGGGGAAAAGGGCAGGCATGGCAGCTTCCAAGTGGTGGCCACTCAAAAGACTTCCACCACTGTTACTGTCACTGCTGTCTCAAAAGTACAGAACAAGAGGAAGCCAATAGTGCTCACTGCAACAGGCAGTTCCTCTCTCCCTGCCTGCTGAAAACTGTTTGAATAACTTCAGATTCTGCTCCTGACTTTGTTCCTCTCTTCAGAGTCCTGAAATCACTTTATGTTTTGTTTATCTCTTTAAGTTGCTGAACGGTCAAGTATTCAAACTTTTGGTACCCGTCCTAAACATTGCCTGGGCATGATTAAAATTGGCCAAAGAATCTCTGTCCAAAAAGTTATGGTTCTCTAGGTGCCATGATGTTTGGATTAGGAATGATATCAGCTAGGCTTCTGAAAATCTGTCTGATATATTATAGGGAAAAACTGTCACATATACCATAGTGCTTGGAAAAACTTACTTTTTTGGACCACAACTCACAGAATTCCTCACCAGAATAAGCTGTGCCCATGCTGGCTATGCAACTCTAGGCATTTCAGTCCATAAAGTAACTTTGCTAAATTCTGGGTGGAAATGGCAATAGATTCTATCATAGGGCTGAATTATTGTCAGTTCCCTATTCATCCATACAGCTATAGCACAACCTTGTTGACATTAATTATTTTGTTTTCCATAAGCTTTAAAAGTTGCTGTGTTCTGGGCAAGGATCTGATCATATGAATAATGAAAACTGAAAATTTATTTTTTTTTAACTGTGATACATACTATAATCTATTCCTGATCCATGACAGATGAGCCCAGTCCTCTCAGAGACCCATTGCTGGCTGCTCCTCTTTTTTCATTGAAAATCTTTTTGGCTATCTGGAGAAAGTTTCCCCAGCTCTTGGATCTCTCCAAGAAATGTTGTGACTGCCTTGTCTGCCCAGACTTTAGCTATGTTGATTTACTAGAATCTATATTGATTTTTTTTTTAAAGACAAACATTTGGCTCAAGTTGATCCTATGACTTCTCATAAAATGAATTCTAAAATGGTTTATTTTGGGAGTTTGCTGTGCTAGTCATCGATCAGATAGCACCATCCTGGTAGGCTTCTTCATGTCCTGTCTGACTGTGAGTTGTCTAAAATTATTGGTTATATATTTAAATATGCAGAATGTCACGGAAGTCCAAGTTTTAAATAGGAAGGGGGCAACTGATTGGAAGCTTAAATAATGCAGAAAGCGTCTGAGCTCAAATACTGGAAACTTTCATCTCTTTCCTCCTTTTTGTATTTATTATCCAAAACTCTTTAGCACACCGGCATGTACAGGGGGAGGGGGATTAAGAGAGAGTCAGAAGACTTGAGACAAAAGCAGACAGAACAGAGAGAGAGAGAGAACATTGAGATTAAGGCCTGATCTCGGATGTGTACCGTAAGCTATATAAGAGAACTTGTAGTTATCTTACATGAATGAACTGATGGGAATAAATGTTCTCACTTCCAAATTTTTCTAGATGATTTGATTCTGAAAAGTAGTTTGATAATTTGGTTGTCACTCACCTTTTAAAAATTATGTGAGTTGTCCACTTGCCTACCCACTTAAATTATTGCTTGAGTACCTATAATTGCATTTCACTGTATTCATCCCTTCTTACTTTTGCGTCTTCACTTCTTCTGCTCTAAGTACCTTCATATGTTAATCCCATGGAGAGAGCAGCAGGGCCATGACAATGCCCATCTTCCCACTGCCATGCAGCTCCCCAAGCCCAACATCCATGTACTGAGCATGGAAGTCTGAATCAGGCAAGCCTTACATGCAAAGATTTCTATGGGAGCTACAGTTTTGCATACATAAGGTTCCAGAATAATTGAAGTCTGTACCCATCTACACTGCCTCTTTCAATGTATGAATTTCCTTCTGGGATTAGTATTAGATAAGGGGCTGTTGGGCCTTTTCTGACTTGCCTCTTGCCACTCTATTTGAGATGCCCTCTCTCCACAATAACAAAATTTACATTAGAGACTCCTCACAGCAGATCTCTCTCCCACTCATTCACTTACTCAGCTGATGATATTTTGTGACAGTCTTTGAATAAATAAGCCAACAATGCTGCAATGCCTATAAATGTGAATTCCAAAATTCTTCATGCCTTATGACCTGTTTACAACATTGTAAATACTGAGCACAATGCCAAACAATGTGTATCATACATTTGCAATTGAATTACAAGAATAAAGATGATCATTTGATTCACACTCTGAGCAACTCCTAGACCGTTTTTTTTTT
>CAOLHI010003192.1:0-193685 GCA_948474755.1 Ctenosaura bakeri | reverse complement strand
CCACATGCTTTTTGGTTATGAAAGTCTCTTTCTCAAAAAGTTTCATGGACCACACTCTCATTGTGTTCTTGATCATCTTGGAGATCGCAGGCAGCCTTGTAGCTCTTATCTTTCACATGATCATGCTAGTTCATAACTGATATAAACGGTCTTTTTTTATATATAACTTTGGTTATCTGTCATGGCTAGCTTTCCGGGGTATGTGCTGATCTCATCCTCTTAATCACTGCCCTCTCCTAGTGACTGTTGACAGTAACAATAACAGTACTTCTGATGATTAAGTAGTTCCTTAAAGTCTTCCACAAATCATTGTCTCTTCTATGGTATCCTCTGCAGAACTGCTGCATTTTCCCAAGGAAAACTATATTAACTTTTTATGGAAAAAAAATATTTTCTTGGGGGAGGAGTAAACAGCAACATCATCACTTTCACAAATTTAATTGGTACCCGGAATTATTCATACAAGGAAACTGTGGGAAGTTATCTAATTTGTTGGAGGCTTTTGGTTTTAGAAGAGACTGGGGGACAGCACCAAGGACTCTCACCATCAACACCAGGTATGTCTGAGCCTTTCAGCAGTAGAGAGTGAGATTGCACCAATACAGTTGGGACTTCATCATGAATTTCATTTAGCAAGAAAACACCAAGAGACATTATTCAGTTCAGGATTGATCTCAAAAATGTGAAGACCAGCTAAAGCATAGCATGATCTGTAAAGGTGTTGAAAAAAGAACCAACACTGCATTTTAGTGGCTGGCAGGGGGAGATAATTTGGTCCTGACCTAACATAGCCTTTTGCCTCTGCCTGTGCCATGAAACAGCAAGCAAGGACAATAACTAAACAGCTGTGTAGCAGCTGATCTGTTAAAGTATCGGAGAAAGAATCCACACTATACTTTAGCAACTGTTAAGTGGTGATACTCTGAAAGTATCATTTGTCCCACTCTGAGATACCAGTGTCTCCATCCTACCATGGCATGGCTGTAAAGAAGTAATATAAGGACTAGAAGAGCCAGGATTATTTTAGATTGCCAGTGTGATTCTAAGGATGTTCATATATTATGTTGTGAATATGTTCACGTTTTGAGGAGCGGGAACATAAAGGGTCCATGAAAGTGTACTCATCCTTAATGAGAAAGGGTGAATTGTCCTGCTAAGAAATGTGCAAAAGAAAATAGCTATATACAAATCTTTGCTGACTAACCCATGAAATAATGACTCCAAACACAGAAAAAATATGGGCATGGATAAATATGAATAAAAAATGGGACATTTTATACAAGCCTCTCTTATTATGTTTTATTCCCTGGGATATGCAAAAAAAGTGGGGAGTAACCTAGTGCTGGAGCAGCTGGGGCAGTCTGACCCTCCTAGACCTCCTCCCCAGCTTCCCCTAGGTGAAACACATGAGAATAACCAAGAAGTTGGGTTGCTTCTGGCTGACCCATTATTGGAAGGCCCACCAGAGGATCCAATGAGCGATAATATCCTTTAAAGTGATGGAAAACCCTTAGGCAAGCCCCAATTACAGGGTCCTTAACCACTTCCAGATCTCATTGCACATAGGGACAGCTCCAGATACCTATCCTTCATCCAATGGGTTTACTAGGTGTTCACCAGTCTCCCTCTTTCTCCCCCACTACCTACCAAGAGATTGCCTATGTAAGACATCACCTCAAGCCAGTTATCCAACTCCCCATCAACACTATAGGATAGGCCAAAAAAAGAAAAGAAAAGAAAAGAAAAAGGGTGGGAAAGGAAAAAAAAAATCCTAACTGCCCCTAAAGTGATCAGAAACTTTACACTTAGTTAGATGGGGGAGGGTGAGTCAATTTCAGATTCAGAGGAGGAAGAAGAGGGTGTGGCAGGAGCTTTAATAGACTCTGGCTCCACTCCCATTGCTCTCCATCAAGGTACCCTGCACTTAACATGGCCTCTATTCACTGGGAGGCCAGCAAACTCACCTACCCTGAGAAATGTTGCATGGTGCTTGGAATCATCCAACCAAAAGGTTCTGATGTGTCAAAAAAAATCATAGAATCATACAAGTGGAAGAGGCCTTATGAACATTGAGTCCAATGCCCCTGCTTAGTGTAGGATCTCCAGCTAAAGCATCTGCATAGGGGCAGCCAAATAATCTTGCAGTATTAGGAACTTGGAGGTGAGAGACATAGACACAGAAAAAGTGGATGTCTCCTTTTCCATGGAATAGCCATTCCTCCACAAAAAAGACTTTGATTATTTTAAGGAAGGAATGTGCCTGTAGAGATTTCTGGAAGGATAAAATAACAAAGAAAACCTTTTCACTTTTACTGTGTAGGAACAAACCCACTTCCTATTCCTTCTCCAGTGTTTTAGCGAAGTATGAGAGTATGGAAATAAATGAATGCAAATTTATGAAAAATTGTCTACATCTCAAATAAAGGATACTAATTGGTTGATACTATTTCATCCAAGTGTGTGGCTTAAAGGAGCTAAGTCCAATGCACAAACACTAGCAATACATTATATGGGATACTTTCATATTGACCTTTCTTTACTCTGAAACATGTTACATCTCCAAATTCATAACTCTGGGGAAAAAAATGCCATATTGACTAGTAAGTGATGCTAACTCTTGCATTTATGCTATTTTCTGTATGTAACACAAGGTTCCTTGAAATGGAAGGTGATGTTTCAGATTCTGGCAGTGGTTCAACAAATCTTGAAAACTGGTAAGTCTGTTGGGTCATTAACTAATTCATTGCTATTGTTAGCAAACTATTGTGTAGTGTAATAAATTTTTGAAACAGGAAAACACTAACATGATCTGCATTGCTCCACTATTGGATCGATTTTGTATCTAAGCAAACCTGTGGTTGTTTGTGTTGTCCAACTTCAGTTAGTGCAATCCTATGAGTGAGAGAAAATTGGAATTGAACTTTTCAGAGCCAGCATGGTATAGCAGTTAAAGCATTGGACTAGGACACCAGGAGAACAAGGTTTGAATCCCCGCTTGTCCAGGGAAAGCCACAGTCTCTCAGTATCAGAGGAAGGCAAAAGCAAACCTCCTTTGAACAGATATTGCCAAGAAAACCCTGTGATAGATTCACCTTAAGGTTGCCATAAGTCAGAAGCAGCTTGAAGGCACACAACTGCCTCTACCACATCAACCTGTTGTCTCACAGCATTTGCATATTTTAAAGGAAAGAGATAATCCTATGCTGCTGGTTTGATGATGAGCATTCCTGTAATCAGTGTTCTGCACCATGCCGTTGACCCTAGCTCCCTTCCCATGCCCATACTACCTGGTGCATAATCTCCATTTTTTTTCTTTTTTTCTTTTTCTTTGCTGAAACTATGCAATTATGCAGTTTCAGCATGTCTCAAGATTCCTTCCCATCATTTTGACACTGTTTTTCCTTCCAAAACTCCATTTCAGCATTTCATTTTTCCAGAGTTGCAATTACAACAAAAGTTTTTAAAAAAATACTTGGTGGGAAATGCAGTAAAGGCAATATTCACCCTGCTTCAAGATGGGGAGCAGAAAGGGGGAAACAAAAGCCACTTCCACCGCATGACTGCAGAAGTATCAGAGGTACAGTGGAATGAAAGGATTGGACAAACAGGCAATAATGAAGAAGAAGTGTTATTAGAACCTTTAGCAGGTATTTCCTGTGAATGAAAAGAGCCCAATAAAACTGGGAATGCAATCAAAGAGCAGGAGAGTGATAGAGTATTGTCTCCATTTCTACAATTAATCCTATAGTTTGGCAGGGGGGCCTCAACAGTTTCATATAGTCTTACAAGGGCACAAGGGAAAAGATGGTGTCCAGTGAGACCACACAGTTCACATATCACAGCCAAGCAAAAATGCACCACCTTCTCAACCCAGGAGCAAACTTCCTGAATGACTAGGAAAAAGTGGTTGAGTGCAGTTTGAAACTGAGAAAAGGAAGTATCTGCTTCTATTTTTCAAAGCGAACTACAGTATTTTTGTCATGATGAACAAACATGAGTAACAGATTAATTAGGAGCATGCTTCTATTGATCTTTCTTTCATCATAAGGTGCTGAATGCTTTGTAACTTGCTTTTTAACAGGGGAAGAAAAGGCAACATATCACATTCTGTATTTTTTTCAGATATATCTGTACACAGAATTTGGTAAGTGCCATTAATTTTGATAAATAATTTCATTAGAAGTATAAGAAAACAATCCAATAAATTTGGTGTTGGAGGGAGACCACTCAACAGTTGCAGTGGCTTTCCGTCGGAGAGTGGATGAAAGTAAACTAGATCCATAGTTGCAAAAGGTAACATCTTGAAATTGCACTGCTGATGGAGAGAGTCTTAAGAACAGAGAAATGGTGAAATCAGTTTACTAAAAGCAATCTTTTAGGACTAGAAGGCTCAGTAGTTGGGCGCCAGGGATCACAAAGAATGAAACCGTCTAGGGATTTGTACATGATAAAGGCATTACTTTCTTACAAGAAAGAACAAGAGAAAGAAAGAAAGAAAGAAAGAAAGAAAGAAAGAAAGAAAGAAAGAAAGAAAGAAAGAAAGAAAGACAGAAAGACAGAAAGAAAAAGAAAGAAAAGGTTTGAGTTCTACACAAAGTAATTTCCCAAAACATTTTACAAGAAACAAATGCTAGCTGAATACTGCTCAAAGATATTAGTCTTTCTTCTATGGTAAACTGCAGAAATTATTTAGTCTCATGGGCAAGAATGAAATATTTGAAGGTTGATTCATTAAATTCAATCATTTATCACACACACAGAGTCAACACAAGCATGTATTTGAAGGTTACAGAGTCATAGAATACTGGAATCCTGAATCCCCTTCCCACCCCATAAAAGATCTTGGGGACTTAAAACTGCCTTTTAAGACCTCCAAACAACCAGCAGATGGACTGTGATTTTGCAAGAGGCCTTTATTCAACTTTCATATAATTCCCTTTGTCAGTCTTTCTCCCGTACCAACCTGACACTTGTCTACTGGGGGACCCTAGGGCAAGTCACATTCCCTCCACCTAGGAAGACAATAGTAAAACTCCTCTCTACTCATCTTGCCAAAAGAAGTCTGATGATAGCTTAGTCTTAGGGCCAGAAGTGACTTGAAAACACTCAACAAACAAACAACAGCAGCAGGACAAAATTAAGACTGAAAGATGAAGAAACCTAGTGTTTTTAATAAGTTGCAATGTGAACTTGGTGTCGTCAAATGCAAATATCACTCCTTTCTGCCGTCAGATGGCTTTATGACTATACCTAAGGGTAATAATTTGAGCCATTTCAAATCTCAGGTTCCATAATAGTAATTTTCCCCTTTATCCCTTTCTCTTCACAGGTCTCTTTATGAACAGACTTTTCTTAACATTGTGGAATCCCTCTTTCCTGTAAACCTTCAAGCTCCCTACAGTAATCTTACAGATGCTGCAACCAGTGCAATTCCTAATGCAGACATAAATGGGACTACTGAAATGAGACATGCAATTAACAGCACAAATGATTTTAGGTTGGATACGTTGTCCCAAAGTGTCATCAACAGTTCCATTGTTATAATCTGCCTTTTGGGATTTGTGGGGAACAGACTGGTCATTTGGCTTCTTGGCTTCCGCATTAAGAGAAATCCTTTCACTGTTTACATCCTGAACCTCTCTGTAGCTGACTTCGGGGTCCTCATCTTTCTAATCTGCACTGCTGTGACTGTAGACCATCAGTACAACAGAGACAATGTTCGCCTTCTGTTGTTTTTAATATTTTTTGAGCTCTTTTTCTTCACCTATTCCACTAGCCAGTTTCTTCTGGCAGCCATCAGCATTGACAGGTGTGTGGCTGTCCTCTTCCCCCTTTGGCATCGATGCCACCGGCCACCAGCTTTATCCACCATTGCTTGTACCCTAATATGGATCCTCTCCTTTGTGCTCTCTGTTACTGATTTCACTCTTCATAAGACCCTGAGCTCTGACAAATCCCCACTACTACATCAGCTTGTTGTGAATGTTCTGGTTTGCACTCCTATCATGGTCATCTCCACTCTGACTTTGTTCATTGAAGTCTGGTGTAAATCAAAACAACACCAGCGCGGAAAGCTTGTCACAGCCATCTTGCTTGCTCTCCTGTTCTTCCTCATCTTTGCTGTCCCACTTAATCTGTTTTATATAATCAATTACTTTCACGCCTCTCTTCCCAGCCTCATGGTAACTGGTTTTGCCTGTGCTTCTCTGAACAGTAGCATCAACCCTCTGATTTATTTCTTGGTTGGGAGGAGAAGAAAGAAGGCTCAGACCACGGTGTCCATGAAGATGGCACTCCAGAGAGTTTTCAAGGATGAGCAAGATTGTACAGAAGAACAGAAGAGCACAAATCAGACCCTGATGTAATGAATAATTTTTTATGGTTGGAAGAGAGAGCTGACCTTTTTTAACATTCTTTAAGCCAGAACAATAACATTTGCAATTTTTAGCTGTAGGAGAGCTTAGCCATACTCAGTGGAAGATAACCAGATCAGGAGAGCCCAATGACATTCACCTCTGATTGGTAAATAAGCTAAGTCAGGAGATACACTAGTAGGAGGCCACATCTGAGTTCCGTTAAGCATATTGACTGAGAAGTGGAAACAACCTAGTTGCAAGTGCAACGGACTGTAGCTGGCCCACTCAGTGCAACCAGCACAAAGTAGAATATGGTTGCTACAGCTGAACCTCAGGATGGCTGAGAATGTTATAGCTATCATACAACAAAATATCAATCAAACAAAGAGAGTAATACAGAGAGTTTACTCTCTGCAATGATAGCTATGTTGAAGTAATGCAGTGTATGTAAATAGTACTGCAAAGCTGAGCAGATGCAATGTATTGGAACTGTTACCAAATACTGGAAATGTATTGAAAGGTAATGCATGGGTTATTCCAGTTCTCTCAACAGCTACCTGTTGAGAGCTATAAATTCCTCCACAGATGGCACAAAGCCATCTGTGTAGATGTTGTAAAGTATATATGAGATGGTCCTCCCCAGGAAGAGTGTACATATGTGTGTAATATACAATTGAGTAAGTGAATGATTCATTGGTTCTATCCCTTATTCTGTTACTCAAACTTTACCATCTGAACTTCTGAATTTAAGAGGAAAAATCTAAACTGGGGATGGATGTTGAACTATCCCAAATATAGAACTGTAACCAGAATAAAATGAAAGTTCTGCACAGAAGCTGGGCAAGCAGATGTGACAGTGTCAGAGAGACTACATCAAAGAACTAGAGACATTTCCTCACTAGACTGTTAGAGTGCTGTTATTACACTTTCAGCATCCTATGGAATCCTGGGGTTTGCAGTTTAGGGAGGGGCCTTTGAGACAAACCCCAGGATTCCATAGGATGTTGCAAACCCCAGGATTCCATAGGATGTTCAAAGTGGAATAACAGCACTATAACAGTCTAGTGAGGAAATAGCCCAGCTATAAGTATTTGAAAACCATTTCTCCGAAAAAAGTCCTTGTGTAAATATGAAGGGGAAAAAAAGAGGAAGAGAAAATAGGAATCCCAGATTATGTAGTTTCCTTGGACTGTTGAATGGGGAGAACAGTTGATAAGACACAAGTAAACAAGAGAAACTACTGATTAAGCAGCCAAGGAAACAACAAAACCTCCACCAGTAGTAGTAAAAGGTTTCCCAAACTCTAAGAGAATTAAGTATTTTTGCTTTGTTCACTTAATCATCTCATAGCTATATATGGCGGAGCTATTTTTCTTTCTCTTTTTTCCCCTACTTATTACTGTCTTGCACTTAAAATCTATTGGAATCATAGAATCATAGAAATTCAGAGTTGGAAGAGACCACACAGGCCATCCAGTCCAACCCCCTGCCATGCAGGAACACCCTCAAATCAATCCCGACAGATGGCCATCCAGCCTCTGCTTAAAAACCTCCAAGGAAGGAGACTCCACCACACTCCGAGGCAGCAGATTCCACTGCCGGACAGCCCTGACTGTCAGGAAGTTCTTCCTGAGGTTCAGGTGGAATCTCCTTTCCTGCAGCTTGAATCCATTGCTCCTTGTTCTGGTCTCTGCAGCAGCAGAAAACAAGTCCCCTCCTTCCTCTACGTGGCATCCCTTCAAATATTTAAACATGGCTATCATGTCCCCTCTTAACCTCCTCTTCTGCAGACTAAACATACCCAGCTCTCTAAGTCTATCCTCATAGGGCATGGCTTCCAGGCCTCTCACCATTTTGGTCGCCCTCCTCTGGACTTGCTCCAGCTTGTCAATATCCTTCTTGAATTGGGGTGCCCAGAACTGGACACTGTATTCAAGATGGGGTCTAACCAAAGCACAGTAGAGTGGTACCAGTACCTCCCTCGATCTAGACACCATACTCCTATTGATGCAGCCGAGAATTGCATTGGCTTTCTTGGCTGCCGCATCACACTGCTGACTCATGTTCAGCTTGTGGTCTATGAAGACTCCTAGATCCCTTTCACATGTACTGCTATCCAGCCACGTGTCCCCCATCCTATATTTCTGTATTCCATTATTTCTGCCTGAGTGTAGGACCTTACATTTCTCTCTGTTGAATTTCATTTTGTTCGCCCTGGCTCAGCTCTCCAATCTATCCAGGTCATTTTGAATTTTGATCCTGTCCTCTGGCGTATTAGCAACCCCTCCCAATTTGGTGTCATCTGCAAATTTGATGAGCATGCCCTCTATTCCTTCATCCAAGTCATTGATAAAAATATTGAACAGCACTGGGCCTAGGACAGAACCCTGTGGCACCCCACTAGTCACTTCTCTCCAGGATGAAAAGCAGCCATTCGTGATCACCCTTTGGGTTCGGTCGGTCAACCAATTGCAAATCCAACTAACAGTAGCCCTGTCCAGCCCACATTTTTCTAGCTTCGTTGCAAGAATGTCATGGGGAACTTTGTCAAAGGCCTTACTGAAATCAAGGTATGCTACATCCACAGCATTCCCTTCAACTATCAAGCTAGTAACTCTATCATAAAAAGAGATAAGATTAGTCTGGCATGACTTATTTTTGAGAAATCCATGTTGACTTCTCGTGATTACCGCGTTGCTTTCTAAATGATTAGAAACTGACTGCTTAATGATCTGCTCCAGGATCTTTCCGGGTACTGATGTCAGGCTGACTGGGCGATAATTATTTGGGTCCTCTTTTTTTCCCTTCTTGAAGATGGGGATAACATTTGCTCTCTTCCAATCTGCTGGAACTTCTCCTATCCTTCAAGATTCTATTCATTATTGTTGTTGTTATACTTTACTATTGCATTGGGTTTCTTCATTAAACATGATTGTTGATGTTAAAATATTTCAGTTCTACAACTTTGGTTTTTATAAGAAATTAATTGACAGGGTAGTTCTTAGAATCCTCTTAACATATTTTTTTCTTTCCTTTCCTTTTTTAACTGTAGTTTTTTTTTTTTTAATGGCATGCTAATATAATTTTATTTTTTTCTATACTGACCACAATGATTTTTACAATTATAGAAATGTGGGCATTTCCCCTACCTCTATTGATTCTTTCCTTACTAAAAACAAACAAACAAAAATCCCTGCATATTTTACCCCAATAACAGATCTAATGCAGCAAAGGTTGAACTTTCCTTAGAGCCTGTTTTATTCTGCTTAATATCGTTTTGATTAGTTTTCCTCAGTATAAATAAAAAGATCTATACAGTGTAGTTAAATTAATGTCCTTCTTACCCATCAATGGAAAAAAAAAACCATTTGTCTGTTTTTTTCATACACTTGTGTTACCCTGATTTCTGGGGGTCCTATGAGGGACACCTAAGTGCTCTCCAAATTATACAATTTGGTGAAATTTGTCAAAAAGTACACGCAAGCAATACGAAAGGCAGGACAACAGAGCGAGATCTTTTACCCAATGTCTATGGGGTAAGGCCAAGTCAAGGAGCAAACAGAAGTGGAATAATAATTGTTGTTTTTATTAAAATACAGTCAAACAGTGTATGCAGCACACTCACACAGATAACTAGAAAAATAAAAGTTGGAGTAGGATAGAGGGATTTTTAGAGGAGGTTGTTGGTATGGGTAATACTACACCTGTTCTGAAGCCTGGGAAGTTTGCAGCAGAAGTTCGTGGAGATGAAGTTTCTCAGTACGTGGGACTGAGGGGAAGGCTCGCCAAGCAAAGCAGCAGCAAGGTGGGATGGAAGTCTGGAGCGATCCGAGGAAGCACTCAAAGTCAGGGGTTTTTATAGGGGAAAATGTGGCCGTAGGCTAGTCCATACTTGGGGAAAACAATGAGTTTCGGGCTGGAGACAAAGCCTCCAAAAGGTCAGAATTTAGCATGATTAAGTCCGAATTGTCAATAGAATAGCCAGTATGCAAATGCAGAGTGCTCGACAGATGAGTATTCGTCTAATCAAGCTGCCTGCTCCTAGGGGATGGTTTCCAGGCATTTTAACCATTTTGGCCACCCTCCTCTGGACACGTTCCAGCTTGTCAATATTCTTCTTGAATTGTGATCTCCAGAGCTGGACACAGAATTCCAGAGGAGCTTTGACCAAAGTAGAATAAAGTGGTACTATTGCTTTCCTTGACCTACATGCTGTATTCCTATTGGAGCAGCCTAGAATTGCATTAGTTCTGATTGGCTCTTTTAGTTGCCACATCACAGTACTGACTCATGTTCAGCTTCTGGTCTACTAAGACTCCTAAATCCAGGTGTCACCCATCCTAAATCTGTGCATTTCATTTTTTTTCTGCCAAAGTGTTATAACTTACACTTCTTCCTGTTGAAATTTATTCTGTTAGTTTTGGCTCAGCTTTCTAACCTGCCAAGATCATTTTGAATTCTGATCCTGTCATCTGGAGTATTAGCTACCCCTCTTAATTTGGTATCATCTGCAGATTTGAGAAGAATGCCCTCTGTGTTAATTTGTTCATTCTTAAGGTGCTGTGGCACTTTTTATTGTTGTTGTTTTGGCTGCAACAGACTAAAACAGACTTCTATCTGGAGATTACTTCGTCTTGTCCTTGTTTCACTTGTTGACTTTCTCTGCCTTCATAAGAGCTGTCACTTCAGAACCTAAAAGTCCTTTCAAAACAGTTCCTTGCGCAAGCACCCACTTCCTCAGAAAAATACTCCCGTGACTTCATTATCTGTTGTTGTTAAACAAAAAAGCTACAGCAGCAGAAACACAGAGGTACTCCTACAGTGTCACTTTTGCTTTCTTCACATTTTACATCAATGGCCACTTCCGCATGAGAGAGTGAATTAAAACAGCCCAGTGCATCCTCTCACAGAGGTCATCTGTACCTTGGAGCAGACTAGGTCCAGACTACTTACCTGAGATCCACACCTAAGTCCACTCGGAAACACCCCCAACTGGTCCTCCAGCATGCTTTTTAAAGAACGGTAGAAAACCGTTCTTTAATTCTTTGGAGCACGCCATTGCATTCCTGCTCACTTGTGCAGATTCGCAGGCTCACACCAATGTGAGCCTGCAATTTGCGGAGGGTGGGCTTTAGGCGTGGCGAGCTTCAGCGGTTGGTCGGGACCCATGAACAACCGAAAGCCACCATTTTGGAAGCCAGAGCAGTGTGAATCTAAGACCTCGCACTGTTCTGATTCACCCTGGATGAGACGGAGGAGCCCAGTGGAAAGACTTAAGGGACAGTCCACATTGGTCCGTGCCCAGAAGATCTGGTAAGTAACAGCATGGAGCGATTCCCTCGCCTCGTGCGGAAATGGCCAATATGTGAGCAGATGATAAATTAGAAACCTGAGCCAGTCCACCTACACACCAGACTGTAGTATAACCACGCATGTAATAATAAATTGGTTACTTAATGCAATTCCCTTAGTGCAATTGTGAGTCTACCTTGTTGACCAGGTTACTTAGCACACCCACCTTAACGCAATTAGGAGTGCTACCTTTTTAATGTAATTTGTTATATCATCCCTCAAAATTTAAGTTTTGAATTAGCATTGTGGTTTCTTTTCTTTTTTTAATAAATTTTTATTAAAATTTTCAATGAAAAAACAATAAAAAACCCTCCCCACTTCCAACATCAATTTTCCCAGTTGAATCTGAGTTTAACATTCCATTCCATATAAGCATTCAGTTCCATACATTATCACTTTTTTGCAACAATCGTAAACTATTACTTTTAGCTTATATTTAAGTATTTACATTTTATCTTTTTTCACCTCATTTTGTCTTCCTCCTTTTGTACGCATGCTATTTCCCAATCTTGCTTGCATGCTTAAACTGGGTTACTTTTAATTGTTTCATCTTCTTCTCCATCTCTTCTTGTAAATTTGTCCTTATCTTTTGTTGTATTATCTTTATTTCCATTTGTACTGATTTTTTCTCTGGATTTTCTCTACATTCTTTTTCTTTTTCTTGAAGTTTTGTTATCAATTCTTGATATTCTTGTTGCTTTTTCTTATTTTGAATTTGTCTTTTTTGAATGAAAAAACTTCTCATCACTGCTTTGGAAGCATCCCAAATCGTCTTCATTTTCATATCCTCCTTTACGTTTTCCATCAAGTAGTTTTTCAATGTTTCTTTCGCCTGTTGTATCACTTCTTCATCATTTAATAGATTATCATTCAATCTCGATTGAAATTGTTTTGTGGTTTCTTGTATTTGCATCATCATTGGATGGTGATCAGAAATAATCTTTGGCAGTATTTCTGTCTTCTTTATCTCTGTTAAAAATTGTTTCGATACCATTATCATATCTATTCTTGACCAAGATTGGTGCACTTCAGAGAAATATGTATAATCCTTTTCATTTGGATAAAAGATTCTCCATGCGTCCATTACTGCTACTTCCTCACACATTTCAAAAAAAGTCTTTGGAAGTTTCCCTCTTTGTCCTTTATCTTGTTTTTTCATAATTGATTTCCTGTCCAATTCCACATCCATAACTCTGTTCCAGTCTCCTGCTAATATCCAATGCTCATATTCATATTCAGATATTTTCTCTTTCATTTCTTTGTAAAATCTTCCTTTGTTCTCATTCGGGGCATACACTCCAATCAAGAATATTTTTCTTCCATTTTTTCCAAGTTCTACTCCTAGTAATCTTCCCTCCTCATCTTGTATTATTTTCTTTGCAGGAATATTTTTATCAATATATATTGCCACTCCCCGTTTTTTCTTTTTATATAGCAAGGTGAAACATTGGTCTAATTTTGAGTTGTATAAATATTTGTCTTGATTTTTCTTTATATGAGTCTCTAATAATATTGTTATTTGGGGGTCTTAGTCTTTTTATTTGATGAAAAATCTGTCTTCTTCTCGCTTCTGAGTTTATTCCCCGGACATTCTAAGTTACTATTTTCATACTGTTTTTGCTATCTTACTTTCTTTTCTTCTTTTTCTCTTCTGGTTCTACCAGTTCTGCCTCTTCTTCAGACTCTGGACTCGAATCTTCTGCTGTTACCATGTCCTTTTTTGTTGTTTTTCCAGTGTTCCATCCGGGGTTTTTTTGCTTCTGCTGTTGCTGATTTAAAACGATTCTCTTGAAATTCATTAGCTTATTGCACTGAGTTTATCTTCCTTCTTCTCCCTTCATAGAAAAAAGAAAGGCCTCCTGGTACCTCCCATCTGTACCTTATTTCTCTTGCTTGTAATTCTTTTGTCAAAAATGCATATTCTCTTCTACTTCTTATTAGAAGTAGAACGTGGTGGCATGTCCTTAAAAATCTTTATTTCTTTCTCATCCACTATTAGGTTTTGGGTTTTTTTCTTGAAGTTCTGTTCCAGAACCAAATCTCGTGTTTTTTTCTTTAGTGAAATAAACCACTATATCACATGGGCGACCATGTTTTTTGGCCACAACCAATACAATTCTAAACATTTGTGGTTTCTTTTAAAGCCCTTAAGGTATCTTAAAAGAAAGGACAGGAGTCTGTTGAGTCTTATCCCTTAAATATCAGTTCTTCTCTGAAATCTGCTGTGCGTATTCTACAGAATTGCTTTGTCAGACTGGATTCAGAAAATACTAAACAAGATTCTCCTCCCCCACCCCTCAAAGATGTTGAAAGTTTCTACTTAATGAATGTTGCTTTCTAACAAGGGCTATATCAAGATTACTCAGGCCATTTCTGCACTAGACTGTTATAGCGCAATTATTCCACTTTCAACATCCTATGGAATCCTGGGGTATGCGGTTCAGAGAGGGGCCAGAAATTAATTTTCACCAGTTTTCCACTACGGCGTATTAAGAAGAAGAAGAGGAACAAGAACAATAATTTAGGAGTTATACTCAAAATCCTGAACTACTTTAGAAATATTGCACTAGTACCATTTTCTTTTAGTGCTAAACACTCCTCTTTCCATCCCCTGATTTATGTTGAATCTGCATGTACTGACAGCAGCCACCTTAGCTAGTTCTGAGAATGTAGAAAAATACCAGGCCAGTACAGTATGCCTTCTTCTGGTGCAGCTTCTGCACACATGAATGTGGCATCACATGTAGCATCACTCCTATTATTGTCAATGGATGAGAGGGCTCTCCCTTGACTACAGCAGGATGTGACACTTGTATTTTTTTTGTTTTACGTGGGGGAGAGGTTCCTGCAATGGAACCCCCACATATAGGGCAGGCACACTGTATAGATACATTTCAATTCAGAAAGTGCTGGGTTCATTTAAGCTGATCTGGAGAATGGGAGGGTAAAGTCCTTGGCAATGATGAGAGCTCTCAGAAAATGCCTCTGGATGAAGAAAACGTCATGTGAATCTCCTGAGTTAAATTGGTTAGTACAACAACAAAATCTAGAATTTCCGGAGACTTTTTTCCCCTCATCTGGAGGC
This sequence comes from Ctenosaura bakeri, assembly GCA_948474755.1. Classification (NCBI taxonomy): domain Eukaryota; kingdom Metazoa; phylum Chordata; class Lepidosauria; order Squamata; family Iguanidae; genus Ctenosaura; species Ctenosaura bakeri. The sequence continues at coordinate 178,892 of CAOLHI010003192.1, read as the reverse complement.
ATCTTTCCTTTCAGAAACAGATTGGGATAAGTTACTTTTTCAATTCTAACATTGTTTGGGGTTGTTAAGAATTTTAGTAAAAAAAAAAGATAACATTTCCAAATGCTGACTGGAATCCTCTTGGGACTTGCATATTCACAAATGGGCTTACATATGTAGGAATTAAAATTGTACAGTTGTCCATATCCATAATGTCCATATCTAGTAGATGGCTTCTGTTATGTCAGCAAAGTGCTCAATACCCATTGGTGCCAAATACACAACAGGACTGACACACAATAGGACTGATGAATAATGAAAGTGTGGTGCATCTGTCCTGTTCAGTTCTTAATAAAGCTAACATTGTGAACCTACATTTCTTTGGAACATGGCTGCTTTTCACCAGCCTCTGCTTCCTTGGAAAACTATTCTTATGACTTTGTCATGATTTCCAGGTATTACATAAAGAATAAGCTAAATCATTTGTGACAAAGAGGCACAGGACAACCTCAAAGTGATCTCTCTGCTTTAACACATGCAAGTATATTTTATATATGCAAATTTGGTCATCTCTTCTGTTCTTCTCCTTACCTTCAATTTTTCCCTTCTTTTTCTTTCTTTTAAAGTCTATGACTCTTGAAAGTGTTTCAGAGCACAGGGTATAAGCAGGGCTTGTTCAATCCGGGAAGTTCCTCCACCACCGCATGTCCACCCTCAAGATACAATTCTTTTTTAGCAACCTGACTGTGCCATCTGCAGTATTGCTTTACCAATTTGGGTTAAGGAAAAATACCAAGCAAGGTCTTCTTTTTCCTTTCTTTCCAATGTCAGCAGTTTCAGTTTAAGAAGTTCTGCTTTCTGATGGGAGGAGTGTCAGGATTGCGTGTAGAGAAGGGCTAGATTCACCCACAAAATAAAACATTCTGGGCATCCCTCCAATCTCAGAAGCAATTGCTAGAAAACACTAAAAGCTGTTGCTCTCAAGATCAGGTAAGTCTGAGGCTGTCCATACTAGATACAAAAGATCATTTGAATTGAAGGACATGGTCAAGCTGGAGCAAGTCCAGAGGAGGGCGACCAAAATGGTGAGAGGCCTAGAAGCCATGCCCTATGAGGATAGACTTAGAGAGCTGGGTATATCTAGTCTGCAGATGAGAAGGTGATGAGGGGACATGATAGCCATGTTTAAATATTTGAAGGGATGCCATGTAGAGGAAGGAGAGGGCTTGTTTTTTGCTGCTGCAGAGACCAGGACAAGGAGCAATGGATTCAAGCTGCAGGAAAGGAGATTCCACCTGAACCTCAGGAAGAACTTCCTGACAGTCAGGGCTGTCCGGCAGTGGAATATGCTGCCTCGGAGTGTAGTGGAGTCTCCTTCCTTGGAGGTTTTTAAGCAGAGGCTTAATGGTCATCTGTCGGGAGTGCTTTGAGGGTGTTCCTGCATGGCAGGGGGTTGGACTGGATGGCTTGTGTGGTCTCTTCCAACTCTACATTTCTATGATTCTATGATTCTGTCATGTATTCTGGCTGGAAAAGCATTATCCCAAAGCTGTTTTCCATTCAGGATTGGTTTCAGGGGAGCCTAAAAAAAGAATGCAGGCAGATCTCTGAAAGAGAAGCTCTTTTTAATAAAAGTCCTTTAAGTCCCATCTTTTTTCTGCTTTGTTTTCTGTCTAGCTGGAAGCTTTTTAGCAGCATTTTCATTGGGAGGATAAGGAAGGAGAGCTGGCAAAACAGATTTGAAGTGCTGGGTAGTCAGAGCATATCTGCAGTAAGCAGCGTGTGAAAATGTGAGCTGGGAAAAAACAGTTTTCTACTCTCCCCAGTACTATTGTAGCAGGCAAGGTAAATAGCAGCTGTCTACCACATCCTTTACTGAGCATGTGGGAGGAGTAAAACAGAGGGGAATAGGGAAAGGAGATAAGCCCATCTCACCAGGTATCCTCAGCCCAGAGCATGAAAGAAGCATATATGTTCAGTCACCAAAATGGAATCATGAGAAATGTGGATACTGGGAACATTGGTAAAAGAAAAATAATCCCTCAATGCCTTTTAGAAGAAGCTTTTAGGAAGTTCCAAATGTTTTTCTTTACTTAGACAAGACTTATCTCACCTGGTTGTTTCATTTCACTTGTACTCAGTGCTACTTTTTAAAAATTTGCGGAAACTTGTTCAACTGCTCTTCTTTTTCGTGCTGCAGTAACTTACTCCTATTCTTTCCATATTCTTTCTGCCTCTGGGATGAAATTTTCTGTTAAACAAGTCATGCCCTGAAATACATATATTTGTTAACTGAGGTGTATCTTGTGTAGCTACTCAGACATTTTTGTACTTTGGCTTTGAAGCTGATGCAACATTACAGCTGCAAGCTTACAATGGGCAAGGGATAAGGCTTTTAGCAAGATTAGTGTGGAAATTTATTTACTTTTATTTACATAGTTCAAGTATTTCTATATCATCTCCAAGCCCAGAAAGTCTTCCCAGGAAATGAACACATTGAAACCAATTAAAACAATGAAAAAAAAAACACATTAAATGCTCTTTAAAAACTCCCAAAAGTAGTCTCAAAACAATCCTAGGACCCAGTTTTGAAACAGCTAAAACAGCAGTTACAGACACTGAATCTCATGTGAGACAGCACTGTCTTGGCTGCCAGGCAGAAGCTTAAAAGAGATGGGGCCTAACTTCCTTCAGCAGGGAGTTCCACAGTTGAAATGCTTCTACACAGAAAGCCCTGTTATGTGTACCCACCAATCTGACTGCGGAGACAACAGAGAAAGCCTGCTTTCTCTTCCCTCCGACTGGATCAGCGGCTCCCTCCCTCCCACCCACCCAAATGCCTTGCCACTTTGTGCACAGTTCTGGCTTTCCCTAACAATACCAACTTTGAGGAACCAGGAAAAATCCACTCAGATATTAATTAAATCCCCTTTAAAGATTTGTGGTACTGTGGTTCTGGATGGTTATAACCACTGAGAATCATTCAGTTGAGACCAACTTTATTTAAAAGAAATAGTATAATCTTTATTTAAACAACAAACAGAATAAAGTATTGTTTTTGCAAATGTGTCCAATTTCAAACAGAACTTCAGAATGCATTTAAACAGTTTTGTGTCTCTTCACAACAGCATAAATATACAGGCCTCTCCCTCTCTCTCTTTCTCTCTCTCTCTCTCTCTCTCTCACACACACAGACCTCTGGCTTCCTGTTTTGCCAAGAGCTCTCATTCCAAATCTAGGCCACTCTTTCTGATCAGATTTAACAGTGGGTTGATTTCTCTCTTGCCCCTTCTCTAGGCTTTCCTTTAGAAAACATCCCTATCATTCTACACTCCCTCCCAATTGAATGACAATTTCTCTGGATGAAAGATTCACTCTTTGCCCATGACCCCTGAAAGTCTAACTCTTCTGGAATTCCTTCAACCAAACCAGTGTGAATCCTACGAAGATATTTCCACTCAAGCCTTTAACCTCTCTTTCTCACTAGAAGGACTGGGTTTCCCTCTGGACTGGCCATTCTGGTTGCCTGGGAATCTGTTTCTGAGTGGCTCTTCTACCACTCAGGACACCACTCCCCCTATATTCCATCACACTGGTTCATTGAGGTGGTGGGACATGCAACAGGGTCTCCTCTAAAGATCTCCAATTTCTGGCAGGCTCATACAGGAGGTGGCAGTCTTTCAGATATTCTGGTCAAAGTCATTTAGGGCTTTGTTGGTCAACATCAGCACTCTTTATTGAGCTCTGAATTGACTTGGAAGCTGGTATAATTCTTAAGTGGTCTTTAAAATGCATACCTGACACCATTTTGCTTGCTGCATTTTGCACTAGCTGCAACTTCTGAACTTTTCTCAAAGACAGTCCACGAAGGGTGCATTATAGTAGTCTAATTGTGATTTTATAGTTTTTCACACCCCACTTACATTTTCTTCTCATCTTTTTTTTTCATCCCAATTTTGCTGCCCTAATTGCTGTGAAGTAGGTTCTAAAATGGTACTTAACCTGTGTTCTGTTGGATTCATCCTGAGTCCTTCTCCATCATTGCTCTAGTTGTCTACCCATGTGTTTCCCTCCCCTGAGCTCCTCAGAAAACCAAAAAGCCTGTGCTGTGCTCCCAAGAAAAGGACACTTGGAAGCAACTGTGTGAATTGCTTGGATCATCTTCCTATTCCACAGATCAACCAGGAATCAACAAGATCACTAAGTTTAGCACCTGCAAAACAAACAAACAAACAAACAAAAACCCTAGAGCATTCCTTTTGAATCCATAATCACTGGAGGTGTACCATTTTAACAGGTCCACTGCCTGTGAAGAAGTTAGGAATCCCAGATAATCTAATCCTATCAGGTAGTAATCTTTCCTTGACAATGAGGTTCTTTCAGATCCCCTATTCCTAAATTACCATCATCCTGACCCGCAAAAACCTGATTGAAAATGTGGCTGTTATAAGTGTAGGGCCAGATATTAATTGAGACAGGGTCATGGTTACTATGTAAGCTACGAAATCCTAAATTGACCCTGGTAAGAATGCCTCAAAATGAGTGTTCAAATTCCCTGAGTACAATAAGTTTGGGGGAGATTGACCCCATATCCGAGATCACTTCCAGCAGCTTTGCCAAGGAAATAGTTTGGCACTGGAGTGAATATCCATTCTTTTTTGTTGCCCAGTTGCCAGGGGCATGTACCCAAACCTTGGAGATTGTCAGACAGGGTACAAGTTGACTGATAGACACGCATTTATTTATGCAAGTTTGAAATGATAAAGGTCGTTAGAGAACACTTGGCGGTTGTCTCCTATATGTCTGGATTAATTAATTAAGTTTGCTATGTATTTGCTATGCATTGTCAAATCCTTCTTGTACCATAATTTCTACACAAAGAGAGCACAAAAAACCTGGCATCCAGTTGGATAGACACAACCAGACTAGACCCATTCAATCCACTGTCATATGGTGAGTCAACATGTAGATAAATCCTATGGCTTCAGTTGGTCTACTTCAGTCAGAACTGAAATAGAACTTAGGCCAAAGTATGCCCCTATTTCTGATTCCCTAAAGAGAGCATGCAGATCCCCTAAAGGGAACTCAGAGAGGTGATATCATAGCCATCTTCAAATATCTAAAGGACAGACAGACAGAAAATAGAGCAAGCTGTTTCTCTTGCTTCACAGAGCAGAACCCAAACTCAGGGATTAAAATTGCAAGAACCAGTTATGACTGTGGTGCTGAATTTGGTTGCCTGAAAGGCTCCTCATTTTTAACTGCCACATTGCAGGCAGATAAATGTTGGGGTCAGTCCTAGGGGATCAGAATGCTATTGATTTCTTTTCGATATTTGTTTCCAATGTATGCACAAGTCTTTATGAATAGAATGGAAAGCATTTCAGATTTTTAGTATCGGAATGAGAAAGACAATCGAACTGACGGATTTGTGTGCCCTTAGCTCCCCACAGTTCTTTGAAAAAAGAAATTAAATAGATGAATACTAAATGAATGAATGAATGAATGAATGAATGAATGAAAACATTTTACTTTCACCTAATATAGTAATTGCAGAATCACTAGTTGACTTCACTGTACTTAGAAGGTCCTCAAACGTTGTATATATCATGCTCCCGGATTACACTTGAGCCCTTCCAGAGACTTAATAACTAAGATTCTTGGTTATCATCCTAACCACTTCTACATGTTTAAACCATATCTTCATATAACTTCCAGGGCAAAACCTCAACATCCTTTTAAAACCACCACTTTCGCAAGCTTCCACTTCTGAGAACACTACTGTTAATGTCAGTCATGTTTTGGAGGCAAGATAGAAAGAGAAAGTGCAATGAAAGAGGCAATCCTGCAAGGCACAGTTTATGTTTCACACACATTATATTTGCCCTCAGATGAACAAAAAAGTTCCTTTTGGGAACCTCCAGTTGGGAAAACAGTCTCTGAGTTTCCTTCTCCACCCTCCACCCTGCCCATACCTACTTATTTATGAGCTGAATCCAAATATGCTGGTTTTCCCTCCCCTCTGCCTTACGTCCTTCCCCTCTTCCTCCTCCTACTGATCACTTTCACATCCAGTTCCATGTAATATTTCAGAAATTAATTTTCACCAGTTTTTCACTGAGATTTGATAAATTATTATTAGTATTATTATTATTATTATTATTCAAGAGTTGCACTCTAAATCTGAAGTGCTTTAGAAATATTAAACTGCTTAAGCATTAGCATCATTTTGTTTAAGTGCTAAACATTGCTCTTTCCCTCTCCTGATTTCTGTTGACTCTGTGTTTATTGACAATAGTCACCCTAGTTAGTTCTAAGAATGTAAATAAATACCAGCCCAGTATAGTCTGCCTTCTTCTGGTGCAACATCTGCACACATGAATGTGAGGTCACATGAAGCATCACTCCTGTTTCTAGTCGTGGTGATCACACTTTTAAAAGCCCTTTTTAAGGTCTACCCAGCCTCTTGGAAGTGTTCCAAAGCACAGCATATAGGCAGGGCTAGGAACTGGTTCACTCTGGGAAGTCCCCACCACCCACAAGATACAATTCTTTTTTTAGCAACTCCACTGTGTCATCTGCAAGATTGCTTCACCACTTTGGGGTTCATGGAAAGTATGAAGCAAGGTCCTCTTTTTCTCTCTTTCTCGCCAATCTTAGCAGATTCAGTTTAAGACATTCTGATTTCTGACCAGAGGGTGTTAGGATTGCTCCTACCACTCTACTCTGCTGTGGTTAGACCCCATCTTGAATACTGTTTCCAGTTCTGGGCAACCCAATTCAAGAAGGATATTGACAAGCTGGAGCAAGTCCAGAGGAGGGCGACCAAAATGGTGAGAGGCCTGGAAGCCATGCTCTGTGATGATAGACTTAGGGAGCTGGGTATGTTTAGTCTGCAGAAGAGAAAGTTAAGAGGAGACATGATAGCCATGTTTAAATATTTGAAGGGATGCCAGGCAGAGGAAGGAGAGGGTTTGTTTTCTGCTGCGCCAGAGAACAGGACAAGGAGCAATGGATTCAAGCTGCAGGAAAGGAGATTCCACCTGAGCCTCAGGAAGAACTTCCTGACAGTCAGGGCTGTCCAGCAGTTGAATCTGCTGCCTCGGAGTGTAGTGGAGTCTCCTTCCTTGGAGGTTTTTCAGCAGAGGCTTGATGGCCGTCTGTCGGGAGTGCTTTGAGGGTGTTCCTGCATGGCAGGGGGTTGGACTGGATGGCCCGTGTGGTCTATTCCAACTCTACATTTCTATGATTCTACAGAAGAAATAGATTCACCAAGGAAATAAAATATTCTGGGGACACCTCTAATCTCAAAAGAGACTGCTAGACCACACCAAGAGCTGTTGCCCTAAATACCAGGCACATCTGAGGCTGTCCACAGTACAGACTGAAAGGTTGTTTGGATTCTGCTATGTATTCTAACCAGAAAAGTAATATCCTAATGCTGTCTTCCATTCAGAATTGGTTTCAGGGAAGCCTAAGAAAAGAAAGCATGCAGACCACAGTTAATAAACCTCTAACAGAGAAGTTCTTTTTGATAGAGTCCTTTCAGTCCCTTCACTTTTCTCCCTTGCTTTCTGACTAGCTGGAAGCTTTTGTAGCAACATTGTCATTGGGAGGTTTGGGAAGGAGACAGCTTATCTGCAATAAACAGTGTACTAAAACATGAGCTGGGAAAGAATGATTTTCTCCTCTACCCAATCCTATTGTAGCCATGTATGCCTGATTCAAAGCAGGCAAAATAAATAATAGTTGTCTATCATATCCCTTACTGATCACGTGGAAAGAGCAAAACAGAGGGAATAAGGAAAGAAGATAAAAGCTCCCCTCAACAGGTACCCTCAGCCCAGTGTTAAAGAAGCATATATGTTCAGTCACCACAATAGAGTCTGAAAAAAAATGGATGTTGGTGAAAGAAAAATAATCCCTCAATTATTTTTTAGAAGCTTTCAGGTGGTCTTGTTACCGTAAGTGGTGGGTGACTGAAGTCCATCTGCAATGCAGTGTCTCCTTAGAATCTGGAGGAATTATAGCTCAAAGAAGGCCTGGAGGGTGACCAAAATAGTGAAGGGTCTGGAAACCATGCCCTATGAAGAATGTTTTAGGGAGCTGGGAATGTTTAGTCTGCAGAAGAGAAGGTTCAGAGGGGACATGATAGCCATGTTTAAATACTTGAAGGGATGTATGTTGAGAAGGGAGAGGGCTTGTTCTCTTCCACTCCAGAGACTAGGATAAGGAGCAATGGATTCAAGTTGCAGGAAAGCAGATTCCACTTGAATCTCAGGAAGAACTTCCTGACAGTCAGAGCTCTCCGGCAGTGGAATCTTCTGCCTTGGAGTGTGGTAGAGTCTCCTTCTTTGGAGGTTTTTAAGCAGAGGCTGGATGGCCATCTGTTGGGAATGCTTTGATGGGTTTTCCTGCATAGCAGGGGTTTGGACTTGATGGCCCCTCGGGTCCCTTCCAAATCTATGATTCTATGATTCTATGGATCTTTTCACCTGTATATACCAGAACTAACTACAGAGAGGACTCCAGTTAAAGGTTAAACATAGTATTTTATTTGGATTGTCAAAAGACAGAAGTACTCAGACACTCTCAATAACCGTACAAGGCCATCAGAAAGTGAGACAAGAAAGGTTGGACAGAGTGAGAGATTGGGCAGAAAGGTTGATAGTTACCAGTCCTGAATCAGAAGGTTGAAGGGGAAGGGCTCAGAATGCATCCGAAGGTAGCGAGAATGAACAGGGATCTAGGCACCACATATTATGTCCAAGTATTACAGTTTTCTGGAGCTGGTGCTGGATTTTTTTATCCTATTTCCTGGCCCATATGGAAGGTGCATGGACAAAGCCCTCATGGGGGTCGACAAAGGAGTCCAGAATGGGCTTACTGTCTTAACTCTACGTGAAAAGAATTGATGACAGTCCTGGCAATCTCTTCATGTTTTGGTGAGGTATTGTGAATAAAGAGGTCTCCATAGGGATCTGCTCACAATACGGTCTCTGCTTGCTTCACCTGGGCAGTTTTGCCTTCTACTGTCTTCAGGACTTCTAGTATCTGGAAGCCCCAGAAGCGTGACGGACGATCTTCCTGCTCCAGCGCAGCCTTCCAAAGTGCCCGGCTGCACTGCAGAAGGAAGAAGTGTGTCCATCACATTTACTTCAGCAAGGAGCCAGTCTGGTGTGGAGGGGAGCACTTCTGTCATGCTCCCTTCCTGGCTTCCAGAATAACCACTGGCGCACAACAGGACAAGGTAGGGTGCAAAATAGGGCTTTAGTGATACTGAATGGTGGGGCTGAAGGAGTTAAACATGGTGAATTTATGTTCATATCTGGCACTGGGGCATCAACAATTGATTACCGAATGGTATCTCACAGTTTGCTAAACCTGGTCTCAGATTTCAAGGTGAATTTATGTACTGAAAGTGATTATCTTTCTTAAATTGCCACCTTAAGTCTTGATGTACAAGATCTCTATGCTGAGTTTGAAGCTGGGTTAAATTTGGAGGATGATTTAAGGTTTTCCAGTGTTAAATGGCCTGTTAAATTAGAGCAAGCTTCGACCAATCTCCTTTATTCAGATAGTTGTCTTAGACTGAGAGATTTCCTTCTATCTGCAAGATCCCCACAAAGAAGCTTTGTTTGTATCAGAATCTAATTGTACACCTGAAAAACTTGCAATAAGCATCCCAGAAAATATATCTATTTTTTCATGTTTAACTTTTGGTTTGACCAAGAGTTTTAGATATGAATAAATCTCTTGTTGAAAAATATAAAATAACAGGAAATTCGACCTGGGAATCATTCTTCAGCAGTACGTATGTTGGTAGGCAAGCTGGAAACTCATGAACACTACAAAACTTTACAGGGCTTCCTGATTGACCCCCTGTTTCATCATATGAAGTTGGGAGGCTCATTTCTGGAATAAAATTGGGCAAAGCCCCAAGTCGTAATCATATACCCCCCGAACAGCTCAAGTTAAATTTGGAGTGGTGGGCACCAGTTTTAGTTGTTAACCTGTATAGACTGGACTTCTTGCATACCACCTGATTGGGGGCTTTCAATAACCATCCCTATTTATAAAAGGGAGGGAGGGAGGGAGGGAGGGTAAAAGATCAGATCCTGCCAATTACAGACCAATTAGTCTTCTAAGATTATCAGCAAAATGTATGCTTGTCATCTTTTAAAGAAATTACTAAGCTGGATGGAGGAAAAAAAATTCCTGGAGGAAGAGCAAGCAGGTTTTAGGTCTGAGCACTTGTCAGTTGATCGGAGATTGATATTACATCACTTATTTAAAAATATTCTTTTTCTTCTGGGGGGGGGCATTTCATACAGCTTTCATAGATTTCCAGTCTGCATTTGACATGATCCCAAGACATAGACCCTTTCCACATGGAATTTTTCGTGTGAAAGAGCACCTGGAGTGTTGCGTGATTGTGTGGAGCGATCTGCACGACGCACTTACAATTGTGTGATGCTCCAGAGGCTAGCAGGCACTGATCACGCACCTTTTCATTTTTGGCTAGAAGCCAAAAATGGTGTATGATCGCACACTGCTCCCAGGCCCAGCAGACACTTACCTGGAGGGCAGAGCCTCCGGAGCTGTGCCGGTCGCGCTTCCTGCCCCAGTACAGCCTGGAAAGATCACAGGCTGCACTGCAGGAGGAAAAGGTGGGGCTCTTGTGTGAGCAGGAAGCTCGTGTGGAGCCAAAGGACCCTGGACGTGAGAGCCTCTCACCGGAGGCTGCTTGCATCATTCCCACACCCCAGCACCGGAAGAAGGCAAGGTGCGGAAAGGGTCATAGCCTATAGCATAAACTCATGGCTACCAAAATGAACAAGTGTCTGCTGATTCTTATTCACAGTTTTTACGATAAACCATATCCGTGAGTGAAATGTAATCATGAAGGATATATGACTAGATCAATAACAATACATATTGGAGTAAAGCAAGGCTGTTTTCTTGCCCCTGCCTTGTTCAATGTTTATATTAATTCTTTGGTTAAAACATGATCTGAAATAAATTCTTACCCATCCAAATTGGCAAGGAGATCTGTATCCATTCTGTTCTATTCAGACAATGCAGTACTTCTGTCACCGTCATGTGTAGATTTGAGAAAGCTACTAATTGTGCTAGATGTCTATTGCAACACTGAACAACTGGTCATCAATTATGATAAATCTAAAATTTTAGTCTTGACTCAGAAACAGTGCAAACACCACTGGCAAATTAATGGTCATCGAATTGAACAGGTTAAATTCTATAAGTAATTGGGAGCATTTTTTTAAATCTACCAGTCATGGGGAACTCGAGTGTTTTATGCCAAAGCAAATATCAACAAGGCAGTTGTAACTTACTAATTTCATTCTTTTATGCCAAGGGAGACCAGCATGTACACTTAGCAACACTAAGATCTTACCAGAAATGCTATATGGAGCACAAGTGTGTGTGTGTTCAGCAATGTTGTGGCTTTAGAATCTGTTCAAACAAAATGCTTGAGAAGCATTCTTCCCCTCCCAAGGTATATGTCAAATGTACTCATGCAGCTAGAGACTGCTCAACTTTCTATTCAATCTCAGATCTGAAGTTCCAAGTTAAATTTTTGGTTAATGTTATTTGTTCCTAAAACTCTGACCCCCATGACCATTAGTGATACTTTTCAGTCAAGGTGGAAAAAGACAGTCAATAAGAAAGTGTTAAGGTTAGGATTTATACAAAATGCCATTGTTGCTTTGGGTTATATAAAAACTAAAGAAATTATAAATCAGCATATATGGGACATTGATTTGGAAAATTACTAAGTGCAGCTTCCATTTTTCCAGCTTTTAACGATAGAGGGCCAGCCTTTCCTCCTCCTGATCTTCTGATCAATCTTACTATTCCAAAATACAGGAAAGCATTTACCTGGGCTAAATTCAGTGTAGTTCCATCTGCACTACTGAAAGGAAGATATAATAATGCACCATATTTTGATCATTTAAGTCCTTGTGAGGCAGATAAAGTAGAAAGTGTGGGGCACGTTTTACTGTATTGCTCTTTTTACCATGTTCTTCGACACCATTTTATGAATACAATTTTACAAAATATACCGGGGAGATATTGGCCCTTTTCACATCTGGGGGAGCCGAAACGGGGCGGCGCACACAGGGGCGGAGATTACCTGCGTGCATTTTCCTCCGTCCCTGCTCCGTCCCTGCGGGGAGCACTCCTCTGCCGCTCCACACACCGCCAAATTTCGGTGGCGTTCGGCGGTGCCCAAAATGGCGGCTGGCGGCTTTCAGCGGCACTCCGCAAATCAGGGCAGCACACCAGCTGGAAGCCTGCCCCCAGGCAGATCTGCAGAGATGCACTAACGTGTCTCTGCAGATTCACACCGGGAGCAGCCGCGGATTAGTGCTGGCGAGTTTCATAAAAACCACCTGGGTAGGTGATTTTTAAAAAACTCGCAGTGCCACCCTTGCGGCTGCACTAGAGCGGTTGGAGGTGTGGAGCCTCACCTTTTCCAACAGCTCTAGATCGCCCCGCGGTGTAAACGACCTCCGTCTCCGATCGTCTCAACGCGGGGTTTTATCCCCGTGTGGAAATGGCCCTTGCTTACCTTACAGCAGACCAGTTCCCTGAAATTACAACCAAGGTAGCTAGTTTTTGTGTGGCAGCAATAGCATGTCAGCGTAGGATGCTGTCTTAGTATTAAAGATATTATCATTTTACATTGTTTTCTTTAATCAAATGACTGTAACTCAAATATTTTAAATTTAAGATTCTTTTAAATTTTGTTAATTTTATATTCAGTGTTTAATACTCAGTGCTTCTTATTGGGTTTTATAATTTATTATTTTGTACTTTCTGTCTGCTTGATTGTTGTGCTGAAAATTGTCCGAAATAAATATCTGTATGTAAACTCCCCCAACACAATAAGTTCAGAGGAGATTAATACCATATCTGAGACCACCTCCAGAAGCTCTGGCAGGGAGACAGGTTGGCAGGGACTCCAACCTGTTTTGTTGTCCTCAAAACAACAAATCATTAAAGAGTAGGTCAAGTTTGCTCTCAATAAGCTGTCCAGTGTCAGTTCTCTCATTTAGATCTGGGTAAGTGGATGGGCTTGTTTCTGTATCACCAAGTCCATCTTGGTTAATTCTATTATATACAGGCCTGTTAAGAAAAGGAAAGGGAAATCAAATTTGGTCATGGGCTGGGACTCCATCCTGTTTTGTTGTCTTCTTGCCAAGTGTATACGCTCAAACCTTGTCAGACAGGTATTTCAACAAAGGTGTGGACTCATAATAAAGCACTGAAACTCCGCCACCCCATTCATCTGATTTTGCCTATTACTGGTGTACTTGGAAACCAGGTGGGCATAACTGGGTCCAGTTGGCACCCCTCTCTTCTGTTAACCAGCTTTCAGTCATACATGTAAGGTCAGCTTGCTTGTCTAGGATCAAGTCCTGGATCATACAGCATTTTTCAGTCACTGACCTGGTGTTAAGCAGCAGTACTTTGTGGTATGAAGGGGTTCTGCTAGAGTAGCCGGAAATCTGTTGCTTGGATGGTGAACCAGAAGGAGGAACAAATGTCTCTCCCCTTCTCTTCTCTGTGGGTCTGTTTTAGTTCCACTTCAATACCCCCTCTTGCCCTTTATGGCTGAAATGGCAGCATCCCTTGTATTTGCTGAATGCATATTTAGCTGATCAAAACTACAAAACAAGCAAACTATCATCAACAAACACATAGATCAGCTTAACCTGAAGAACTCTCAATACTTAGCAAAAGTATTCATCTCAATATATGCTCCTTTTGCTTATTCATCTCAATATATGCTCCTTTTGCTTATTTAGAACTAAATACTCTGTTCTAGCAAAAGCTTCCCAAGGTCAATGTATGGTAGCTTGCTTTGCTCTGATGTCCACCCTATCTGGATTCAATAAGCCAAGCAGGATTCCATTGTGCCTCTGGAAAGATGCCTGCCCCAACAATGCCTACAGGGGACAGTCTTAGCCACTCAGGTGTTCTCAGTTTCAGCTTCCATCCAAAAAGCAAAACCTCCTTAGTCCATCGGGCAAGATGCCTGCTTTAGCAAAAAATGATAGGTTATCTGCATGCAAGTGAGGGAATAAAAAGATGCATCTTTAACAATAGGGCACTTTTTTATTTACTGATTCTTCACAGACACAGTTGGTGGGAATGTGAAAGAGGGCATTCCTTATAACTGTGCCCAGATTATGAAAGCCATTTCCTAGGGATGGTGCTGGCATTGCAGGTAGACCGCTGAGTCACCCACATTTTGGGGTAACAGTCCATGGTTTAGATTTGATTCTTCGGATAGTTCCTTGTTCAGATATAAAATGCTGAATTATGTGTAATTCCCAAGTATAGTAAAACGGTTGGCATCTTGTCTACTCAGTGACACCAGTTACAATAAGTGACCTACTTACCTTTCTGATTCTTTTTTTGCTTAGGTATCATAATAATTTTTGAAATGGAATTCAATGGCTCAGTCCAAAACCCAGAAGTTGCTGTGGTAGATATTTGGTAAGTATGTTATCAAATAATTCCATTAGGGGAATGAGTATCTCGCAACTCTATCGGGAGGAGGGATTTTTTCAGAAGTTCTTTGCTGTTCCATTCCTTTAAGCCTAAGTGAATATAACTGGCTCAAGATTACCCAATGGGCTTCTTCGGCTGAGTGGGGTTTCATACCCTAGGGCCTTTTCACACGGCATTTGCCATGTGAAAGGGTGCCAGGAGTGTGACATGATTGTGAAGAGCAATCTGCATGATACACTCACAATTGCGCAACGTTCCAGGGTAGGGTAGGCACCATTCACACACTTTTTCATTTTTGGCATTCAGCTGAAAATGGTGCACAACCGTGCATTGCTCCAGGGCCCCATGCACACTTGTCGTGCATGTGGAGCCTCCAGAGACACAGCGGTCGCGCTTCCTGCCCGAGCGCAGCCTGGGAAACTCCCAGGCTGTGCTGTAGAAGAAAGAGGTGGGGCTCGTGTGCTACCTGCTTGGAAGCAGGCAGCTTGTGCAGAGCTGAAGCAGGGGGGACACGAGAGCCCCTCGCTGGAGGTTGCTCACGAGATCCCTGCACCCCAGCGCTGAAAAAAGGTGAGCTACAGAAAGAGCCCTAGTCTCTCAGAGAGTCTTGTTCCAGATCTCAAAGCACTATGCAGCATTATTTATTCTAGCTTTTTTATTACCATTGTTGATATGTGCCCTAAGGTTGACTCGGAATAATAGCAAAGTTATCATATAGTTTTCTCGGCAAAATTTATTCAGAGTTTATTGGCAATAGCCCTGTGCTAAACCCTTATGCACAGTGTGATCTGCACAAAGCTTTGCAATAGTTTCCCATGCTTGAGGAGGGATTTTAAACCTGGGCTCCCAGAGTCCTAGTCCAGATTAAAACCCTGGCTCACATCTGTAACTTAGTGGTGCACATGATTTAGCTAGGAATAAGGCCATTTATGGTGAATCACCATAGCTGCCATGATTACTTGTCAGGCTCCACGACAGAATTTGATTTCCCTTTCCTTTTTCTTAACAGGCCTCTATATAATAGGATTAACCAAGATGGACTTGGTGATTCGGAAACAAGCCCATCCACTTACCCAGATCTAACTGGGAGAACTGACACTGGACATCCTATTGAGAGCAAAATTGACCTACTCTTTAACGATTCACTGTGGACTGTTATCAACAGCTTCATTGTCATAATCTGCCTTCTGGGGCTTGTTGGGAATGGGATGGTCATCTGGCTTTATGGCTTCTGCATTAAGAGGAATCCTTTCACCACTTACATCCTAAACCTCTCCATAGCTGACTTTGGGGTCCTCCTCTGCC
Source organism: Ctenosaura bakeri (assembly GCA_948474755.1). NCBI lineage: Eukaryota > Metazoa > Chordata > Lepidosauria > Squamata > Iguanidae > Ctenosaura > Ctenosaura bakeri. The sequence goes on along the minus strand of CAOLHI010003192.1, from coordinate 163,061 downwards.
TTATCTGTGCTTCTACTTTTGTGGTTATAGTACACTTGTACAGAGAGATTAATACTTTCATGGAAATTTTTTTAGTATTTTTGGAGCTATTTTTCTTCACCTATTCCACTAGCCAATTTCTACTGGCAGCCATCAGCATTGACAGGTGTGTGGCTGTCTTCTTTCCCCTTTGGCATCGATGCCACCGGCCACCAGCTTTATCCACCACTGTTTGTGCCTTAATATGGATCCTCTCCTTTGTACTGTCTGCAATTGACTTCACTCTCCATAAGACTCTGCGTTCTGAAAGGCCCCCACTATTGTATCAACTTATTGTGAATGTTCTCCTTGGCACTCCACTCATGGTCATCTCCACTCTGACTCTCTTCATCCGAGTCTGGTGGAAATCACAAAAACACCAGCGGAGAAAGCTGGTCACAGCCATCTTGCTTTCCCTCCTCTTCTTCCTCATCCTTGCTTTTCCACTGAACATGTTTTATATAATCGATTATTATCATGCCTTTCTTCCCAGCCTCATGGTGGCCGGTTTTGCCTGTGCTTCTCTGAACAGTAGCATCAACCCCCTGATCTATTACTTGGTTGGGAGGAAGCAAAAGAAGGGGCAGCCCAGGATGTCCATGAAAGTGGCCCTCCAGAGGGTTTTCAAGGATGAGCAGGACACCCAGGAGAAACAGAAGCCCCATGTCTGACTCCCTGATGGGATGACCCATAGTAGATATTTTTAAAAGGAAAGAAGAAAAGAAAAGGAAAGGAAAGAATACTTCCAATTTGGAAAACAAAAGGCACTCCTATACACGATCTCCAAAAGCGATGTAAGTTATGTCATGGAGTTTTTTTAAAAAAATGCATTCAGTTTTCCAAAGTAAAAATAAATTCTGTACAATTTTAAAACTTTTCTCCTAATTCTTTCAGAAGGGTTTTTTTTTTGCCTGTACAGCAAAAAGAGAACCAATCCTCTAATAATAAAAAATGTTTTTCACTGTAAATATTTTTGATAGATGATCATTGCAATTATTGGGAACAGACATGTACTTTAGATTAACCATTTGCTCCTAATTCCCCTGGTGATTTTGCCACCATAATGCACAAAATGTTAGCAGATTATTTTTAACAAATTGTTTTCTTTAACAAGTGTGTGTGTGTGTGTGTGTTTACTTGGGAGAAATATATACTTCTTTGCTCGGGACAAATTTTATGGGCAGCTGATTATTAGTTATCTCTCTGCTCAGTTTCTCAAATTTTCATTTCCTTAAGTTGCCGATTTCAGGTCTTCTTTCACACAATAAAGAAACAGGCCACCCTGCTCTCTCAGTAGTTTTAGTCATTGTCCTTCCACCCACACCCACCCCGCTTTTTCTTTTAACTTCATCTGTTTTTCTGAGAGGGAGAAATATACTTGCAATCTTTTTTTTTAAAATGTAACAATTCTTTTTGAACTTTTTGCTGGGTAATTTTTTAAGTACTTTTTAGACTATTAAAAACCTATGAGAACACAAACAGAAAACATTCCACTCATGCCTGTCTTAAAATCTTGACATAGCCAGTGGATTGGAAGTTATGCCTTTATTTTACAGCTGAAATTTTAAAATCCAAAAGTCAGCTAGACTAGAATGGGGTTTTGTCCTCTATAATGCCTTTATTAATTAGCAAAATTAATTATGCTACTTATTTTTTTCACTGCCCTCATATGCTAGTCATATTTACAATTGCTTTAGTTTTTATATTTTAATGAGATTGGCATGACCATTGCTTCAGTTGTTATATTGTTGTTCTTATTATTAATTAGCTGCTTTATTCACTGTTATATAATTATCAATTGCTGTTTGCTGTCTTTTGAATAAATTTTAAATTTCCTGTATTTTCTTGTGATTCTGCTTCAGTGATCACTCTTCATTCAGCTTACTGAGACATAATACAGTATTTTATAGAGATAGAGAGAGAGAGAGAGAGAGAGAGAGAGAGAGATAGTTAGTTAGTTCATGGGCCCTTTCTGCACTGGCCTATTAAAACGGTGCAGAGCGACCTCCAACAGAGGTCTTCTGCACCGTAGAGTGGTCTGGGCTAGACTACTTTTCATAGTTCCGTACCTCAGTCTGCTCCGGAGCGACCGGAACTGGTCACGCAGCATGCTTTTTAAAAACCTCTTTTAAGAGGTTTTTAAAAAGTATGGAGCACACGACCCTGTGTCGATCCGTCACCACTCTCCGGTGCAGATTTGCAGGTGCGCACTAGTGCGAGCCTGCAGATCTGCCAGGGGCGGGCTTTTGGCTGGCGAGCTTCTCCAGTTGGTGGAGAGCCTCCACCACCCGGAAGCCACCATTTTGGATGCCGGAGCAGTGTGGAGCGACAAGCTCGCACTGCTCCTCGTCCGAACGGACTCGCCCAGACCCACCAAAAAGCTGATGAGTAGCAGCACAGAGCGTTTCCCTCGCTTGGTGCGGAAAGGGCCATGGTTAGAGCTCTATTCCTCAAAAGCAAGAATCACCTCTCCCCATGCTAACTCAAAAGATGGGCATGTCAGCCAGTACTTCTTGTACCAAAATTTCTACCCAAAATAAGAACGGTTGGTTAGATCCAACTACAGTAGACCCTTTCAATGCATTTTCATATGATGAGTCAATATGTAGATAATTCCAATGGCTTCAGCGGGTCTACTCCAGAAAGGACGAAAATAGAATGTAGGCCAAGGTGTTGTCACTTTAAGATGTGGAGGACATTGGAGTCCACCTGCAATGCCAGCACAGAAGGATAAAAGCAAGCTCTTTTCACCTATGTATACCAGTACTAACTTTAGAGAGGACTACAGTTGAACAAAGTATTTTATTTGAGTTGGCAAACATATGTGACATTAGGTATTTCCTGATAGCCATGTCAGGTTCTTAAGAGTAAGACAGGAAAGGTTGGATAGGGAGAGAGATACTGAAAATTTATGGGGTTTAGTTCATTGTACTTTCACCTAATATTCCAGCAGACTAGTTGATAGACTTCACTGTTCTTAAATGCCCTTGGGTATTCCATGCTCTCAAATTACTCTTGAGCCCCTCTGGTGACTTCATAAATAGGGTGAAGATTCATAAAAAGCACTTCTACATGTTTGCATCAAAGCTTTATAAAATTACTAGCTCAAAACAGTAGCTTGCTGGCAAAACCACTGTTTCCGGTGAGCTGCCTTTCTGAGAAAACTACAGTTATGCCAGTCCCACTTTTGTGGCAAGATGGAAAGAGAAGATTGCATTCATGGAGGAAAGAGGCACCCTTGTAAGGCACAGTTTATGGAATACAGATATTAGATTTGCTCCCCTGCCCTTAAATGAACAAAAATGTTCCCTTTTTTAGGAAAACAGTCTCAGGAAATACCAAGAACTTTTTTTTTTCCTGTATTCACTTGTTCACAAGTTGCATCCAATTGCATTTCCTGACAGATGCTGGTTTTCCTTCCTCCCTCCTTTATGTCTTTCCCTTCCCTTCCTACTGATCATGTTTTACATCCAGTTCCATGCAAAATTTCAGAAATTAGTTTTCACAAGATGATGATGATGATGATGATGATGATGATGATGATGATGATGATGATACAGGAGTTAGACTCAAAATCTGAAGTGCTTTAGAAATATTATACTTGTTAAGCATTAGTATCATTTTGTTTTAGTGCTAAATATTCCTTTTTTCCTCCCCTGGTTTCTTTGTTTACCGACAGCAGCCACCTTAGCTAGTTCTGAGAATGCTGAAGCATATCAGGCAGGTATAGATACATTTCATTTCAGAAAGTGCTGGGTTAAGTTGGTCTGGGGAATGGAAATGAAAAATTGTTTGTCACGTTGGGAGCTCCCAGGAAATACTTCAGGATGAAGAAAATGTCACGTTGATCTCCAAAATAAAATGGATTCGTACAGTAACAAAACCAAGAGACCCCCCCCCTTTTTTCCCCTAATCTGGAGGCACTCTTCCTTTCAAAAAGATTGGGATAAGATACTTTTTCAATTGCAACTTTGTTTGGGGTTGCTCAGAATTTTAGTGCAAAAAAGGATAACATTTCAAAACTCTAGCCATAAAGGTAGGAGTCCTTCATAGGTCTTGTTGGTGGGGACATGAGACAGAGCTTCTCACTGGCTGCCACAAGGTTCTGGAACTCCCTTTCTGTGGAGGTAGAATGGACCCCTTTTTACTGCCCTCTGTCATCATTTATTTCAAGAAGCTTTTGGAACAGAAGAGTTTTTTAAAAGGGGCTTTTCAGAAGGTGCTTTATGTTTTAAATTGAACGGTATGAAATTGCTTCTTAATCCTTCTAAGTGTATACTTTAAGTGTATTTATATAGTGAATAGTTTAAATCTATTTTAATTTTGATCTTTTCTATATTTTAGTTGAATTTTACTAGTTTTAAGGGGACTTCCAATTTCAGGGAAAAGGCGGAGAAATCATCACCATTGTCGTCGTCGTCATCATCATCATCAGCAGCAGCAGCAGCTACAACAATGACAAATCACTATTTTTTATTTTGTTGAACTGCAACTCCCAGCTTTCTTCATCACTGGTTTGCTGGCTAGAAACCCTAGGAGCTGTGGTGCAGCAACATCAGGCGAACCTCCTGTTACCATAAAAGGTGAGGCATCCTAGATGTCCTCCAGCAGTACTTGCAACTCTGTGCAAAAGTGTGGAATGAATTATCTCATATTGGGAGGTTTGCAATAGGTGGGGTGACCTAGCAAGATCTTTTCACCAATGCTTATAAGGTCCTTGAAGGAAAACCAGCGAAAGACTCAAAAGGAAACTGAAACCTGTTTTATTCAAGGGAATTCAATCACACAAGCACACAAGATTCAAACAGCCATGCACTCACACAAGAGCTAGCCAAAACAAAGGGAGGAAAGCGTTGATAGCAAAGCTTAAAGGAGTGAATTATAATTACCAATCCAGAAGTGAATCAAAGAAACAGCAAGGTGGCTTAGACTTGCATCCAAGGACAGTACAAGTTGGGATTCAAACTGACATAGTGACATTCTGCTTCTGATGTAGTGGAACCAACTGGTCAAAATCAAGAATGTTTATACCCCACATTTGCCTGTATGGCATGGGTATAAATGCCTCTCTGGTCAAGCAAACAAAGGAGTTTGCAACAGATACAAAGAGGTCCAGAATGAGTTGATGGTCTTGCAATGTAGGTGACAGAGAGTTAATAGCTGACGTGGTAGCTCTGTTCCATTTGTGCAGGAAGGGAGATAAAGAATGGCCATTAAACGAAAGAGGAAACATGAATGAGCCAATTAACATTTCCATGAGAACATTGGAGACTCTTTTGTCTCCATGTATCAAGTTCCTTCCCCCCGCCCCCCGAAGGATCTTCTTTGCTTCTAGGTATTTTCCCAGCAAAAGAACTTGAACATTTTTTAAAATGGCATGCTAAGCTTTGTATTTAGTATATTTTTAATTGTATTATAAATGTATTTTTTTAAAAGCTTTAACCATTTTTAATATAACTGAGATTTAATTTATTAAAACTTTTTTGCATAGAATTGTTTTACCTGAACTTTTTTTTTAAAAAAAGAAACGTTATACAGTCCCTTGGGTCTTTGGCAGGAGAAAGGCAGGATATAAATTGAAGAAAGAAATAAACATAAAAATAAATTCCCATCCTTGTCATTCAGGTTATCCTAATTAAGAAACTTATAAAATTTCTGAAGGCTAGATATAGGGGCTGTGGGCTTACAGTGAATGAAAAACAGTTTAAAAGAGGCACCAAAAGGAAATAGTAGATGGGAGGGTGGGAGATGTGGAACATACACTAGCAGATGTAGAAAGACTTGAAGAGGTGAGGTTTTCCAGTGTTATAACCTTGTAAATCCCACCCAAACACCTTCCAACAAAGCTATAATGAGAAGAAGAGATGAGTAAAAAGGTATTGGAGATTGAATCCATTCTATGCCATAGTGTAATGTATTACCGCATAGTATACAGCATTACTTTGACATCCCACCCAGAAATAAATGGATCATTTACTGTGTTTTTCTTCATAAATTATGTTTAGAAGTTAGAGCTGCTAGTACATGCTACCGCTGTACTCCTGTCTCTCCTCACTGGTGATGCTGATGATGGCTCTCTCCATTTCTCTCTCACAGTTGCGAGAGGTGAAGTGCATCATGGGTTATGAAGGACTGGGGACAAAAGCAGCTCCCCACATGCCCTCTGCTGTTTCCCAAAATGTTGGGTGACTCAGAAGTCCATCAGCAATGTCAGAACCCTATTTATTTATTTGTTTGTTTGTTTATTTCCATTATTTCATCCGGTAGCATTGAGCTTTGTCTCCATCTCCCTCACTTCCTCTGTATTCCTGTTCATGGTTTTGCTTGTATTATTTTAGAATCTTTATAGTACATTTAATTTTGTTACAATTTTGAGTGGTTTTTAATATGGAGTTGGATCCATTTGGGGGTAGATGAAACATGAGTACATGTCAGACCCATTTGAGGAGCCTGTAGGAGATCTTGGGGGCATAGACTACCGCTCATGGGTAAATGTTCTTCCACATTCTCAGGAATCAGTACAACTGCACAGTGGCTTCAGTCTGTGTGGAATCACAAGTCTCTGATTCCCAAGATATACTCAGCAGGCAGGCTGGGAGACTTGCCTTCCATGTCCAACAGGCAAGTTGGGTAAGTGGTTCCCATCGATCAACAGATCAATCAACCAGTGCCTAAATCTCAACTCACACTGGACTCGAGCTTCTACAGCTATAACCAATACACAGCTGCACTCTCTTTTATCCCAACAAAATGCAGTTCTGTTGTCATTGCTAAGCAGAGTCTCGCTCACCACTGAGCCTGCACACTCTCAGCAGTCCACTCTTCTTGCCAGAGTTTCTTGACATTTGAGAAACACATTGTTGGAGTATTAAAATTGCAGTGTGCTTTCCCCTAGTAAACTAGTGAAATGACAGGCCAGATTTCCTCCCCTTTTCAATTGCAATTTTGATTTCCTCAAGCGTATTAGGGCATAAGCCTTGAGAATCTCTTCCTCCTTACACTGAAGTCCACCAGTGATTATCTTGACAGGAAATAGAAAAACATTTCTTCATATTGTGTATGACTTGGGAAAACATCTAAGGAGAGACTTTCTTGGATGGGACCTACCTTCTCCTAGACTATATCTAGTGCCTTGTAGACAGTGTCCATGAAAATGTATTCCACAATCAATAGGTTAACCTTTAAGGTAGCACAGTGAGAAGACTCCGATCTCACAATGAATGGGTTAGCTTTTATGGTAGCGCAAGGTAACTCTTCTGGTTTTGATAAAATAGACCAGTTTAACTACCCTTCTGGAAATTGTTACTGTTCCCTCTGCATCTTTCCCTTTCAGTTCTTAAATAAAGGTAACATTGCAAACACTATCTTTCTCTGGGACATAGCTGTTTTTGACTAGCCTCTACTTCTTCAGAAACCTGTCATGATTTGCAGGTACTATGCAAAGAATAACCCTGTGTCAGTTGTGACAAAGAGACATGGGACAACCACAGGGTGATCGCTCTGCTTTAATACATATGTGTATTTTTATAGATGCAAATTTCAAGAAAATTTATTCTGGGAATATGGCCATCTTACATCTGTCAGTTCATATGCCTAAATGATGTTCATCCCCTATGCTATTCTTTTTCTCTTTCATTTTCTACTTCTGTTACTCCAGCTATGGCATGGTTGGTGAGAGCCCCAGATATCATTTTGATAAACAATTCGGCCTTTGCTTGAACTTTTACAGTCACCCCACTCCACGTGTTTGCGAGGTTCTCCGGACAAGCATGTACAGGTCGTGGCCGCTAATGGTTTTGCATTCCAGACCATATGGAGGCCGGCAACTCAAGCCTCTCTCGTCGCTTCAGGGAACTTCCCACTGCAAACCTTACAATAGGTACACAGCTCTCAGCCGGACTAGTCCTTTTAGACAAGACATTTACATACTGGCCAAACTATTATCGTCAAGCGTTAAGCTTATCATGCAAACCTGACCTTTTCCAACGCCTTTGTCCAGCTCCAAATCTCCTTTGTTCTCACAGAGCATGGCATAGCCTGTAGGCACACTCCACCCTATAAAAGGTCCCCACTTTCGGATTCTCTTTCGGTTCACCCTCGACATCCATCCCACCTTGCTGTCGGTTGGTCTAAGGAGTTGCCCTCATCAGCCACGCTGAGTTTCCTCTTCTTCAGCCCCTGCTTTTCTCCAGGACTACAAGTCCAGGTGTCTTATCACCCATTCTCCCCAATCTTCTCCGTTTCCATTTCCAAGCTAGCTAGTGTGTATGCATTGCTTTATTTACTGTTCATCTTTCAATAAAACTGTTATTTTTGCTACTTTAAAACCTGCCTGCCTGCTCCCTGACCTGAAGCCGTAGACATCGGGTTAAAAGATCCTGGCTAAAGTTACCCTGCCTCTCGTTTAGCCAGGAGAGTGCTCGAGTTAAATCCCCCCAATTTGTGTTTTTATTTCATTATTTGGGCACCCCTCCCGGGACCCTCAACACACAGGGTAACACTTCTTCTTCTTTTTCTTTTTTTCCTGTCTCTATTCCTTGTGAATACACTTTTAAAAATCAAATTTTAAGACCTACTCAGCCTCTTGAAAGTGTTCCAGAGCACAGGCTATAATCAGAGTTGAGAATTACCTCACTATAGGAAACTTTTTACTTCCCAGAAGTCAACTCACAAGATACAATTTTTCTTGAGCAATCTGACTATGTCATCTGCAGTATTGCATTATTACTTAGAGTGCTGAGAAAATACCGAGCAAGGTCCTCTTTTTTCCTCTTTCTCACCAAACATCATCAGATTCAGCTTAAGAAATTCTAATTTCTGACAAGAGTGTCAGGATCGCTCATAATGAAGAATGCGATTCAACCTGGCAATAGAACATTCTGGGGACACTTCAAATCTCACAAGACACTGCTCCACAACACCAAGAACTGTTGCTGTCAATATCAGGTAAGTCTGAGACTATTCACACTACAGACTGAAAGAATGCTTAGATTCTGTCATGTATTCTAGCTCCAAAAGTAATAGATGAGAGGCTAAGATGGCGGCAACCTGGTAGGACGCTATATTCAGAGCTCCAGTGTTTTCACTTTTAACAAGGTTTTTTATTAGTTCTATTACTCCCTCAAACCATCTCGTTGCTAAATTTTGTTTGAGGTTTTAATTTGTTAACCTTCCTTTGCCATGAGCCTTTTAATTTAGCCTGCTAAATGTATACGTTATCAGGTCTTCTGCAAATTAACTGATTAGCCAACCTAGCTGGCTGGAATCCCAGGAGCTATACAAGAATCCAAAACTTCTTATTTGGAAGCTATTAAAGTGAAAGAGAACTGTTTTTAGGACAACATTTAGTGTTGTGATCTACCTTATTAGTTGGAACTAGTTGGAATAAGCTCGGCGGAAAGAGAATTGCATTCAGAGCTCCCTGGAGAAGGCAAGGGATCTTGGTTACAACCATAGCTCAGAGAAGGCAGGGGAGAGTTGCAGAATGCACTTCTTCATCCACACAAAAGACTATTTTGGACTTCTGCCAGCAAATGGGAACTAGAGAAACATTTATGGAGAAGACCAATTGCAAGGATAGTTCCACCTCTGCTTTTTTTTTGCAACAGAAGCTCTGAACTCTATTCTTTCTGGGGATAACAACATCGATAAAGATTTTCTGGAATTCTCAGCAGTGTTATGCAACCAGGAACAGGAACAGGTGGGTAATTGGTCCCTATACTCAGAACTCTCATGTGAAAATTCTTACTCTGTTCCCTCTGCTTGTACAAAAGTAATATCCCAATGCTGTTTTCCATTCAGAATTGGTTTCACAGAAAGCTAAAAGAAGAATGGAGACACAACTCAGTTAATAAGCCTCATTCACAAAGTCCTTTAAGCCCTTTCCCCTTTCTGCCTTGTCTTCTGTCTAGCTGGAAGTTTTTTAGCAGCATTGTCATTGGTAGGGTATGGGAGGAGAGCAGACAAAACACAGACTTGCAATGCTGGGTTGCCATAGCATATCTTCAGTTGACAGCATCCTAAAACTTGAGCTGGGAAAGAATGGGATTCTATTCTACTCAATCCTATTGTAGCCATGTATGCCTGTCTCCAGCAGGAGAGGTAAATAAAAACTGCCTCCAATTCCCTTACTGAGCATGCAGGAAGAGTAAAACCAGTGCGGACAGAAACAGGAGCAGGGGTGGCGGTGCACTCTGGGAGGCAGGGTTTGAGAGGCGGCACCGGGTTACACACACACACACACACACACACACACACACACACTCCCCCCTCCCTATCTGGGTGATTCTGGAGCTTTTTGTTGCATCTAGTCATATCTCTCTCTCTCTCTCTCTCTCTCTGTGTGTGTGTGTCACACATACACACACTCCCCATCTCTCTCTCTCTTCCTTATGGTGCAGCTGAGGTGGGGAACAGGGAGAAGTGAAGCAAGAGCGGCAGCAGACAAATGACGAGGGGGAAGAGGAGCCAGTGTAAGAAAGAGCAGATGCAGAGGTTTTGCTCGTTGCTGCCTCATTGGACCATTTGACATGGTGTGTGGGGTTGTTTTTCCCTGCCTTCAGGAGAAGGAAGTTGAAAGCTAAGCAGGTCTTCCTTTTTCTGGTGTTTAGAGGATTATTTTTAACTCAGGATTAAGAAATAAAGATCAATGTAGAAAGGAGGGGGCAAGTGTTGGACTCCACTTCTGGTTGTGTTGGAGTGTTTTCTCTGCTCCCACCCCACCACACCTTTGGGCTCTGAAATCTGCCTCTGCTGACTTCAAGAAGAGGGTTGGAGAGAGCAGCGGGGTGAAGAGTTAGCCAGGTCTGAACAGACTGGGAGTTAATGGAAGTGGTTTTAACAGTGTGCCTATTTTTTTAAGGGTGAATCGAGGGAGGTAATGGTATCACTTTATCCTGCATTGGTTAGACCTCATTTGGAATCCTGTGTCCAGTTCTGGGCACCTCAATTCAAGAAGGATATTGACAAGCTGGAGCATGTCCAGAGGAGGGCAACCAAAATGGTGAAGGGCCTGGAGGCCATGTCCTATGAAGAATGGCTTAGAGGGCAGGGTATGTTTAGTCCGCAGAAGAGGAGGTTAAGAGGGGACATGATAGCCATGTTTAAATATTTGAAGGGATGTCTTGTTGAGGATGGAGCAGGCTTATTTTCTGCTGCTGCAGAGACTAGGACAAGGAGCAATGGATTCAAGTTGCAGGAAAGGAGATTCCACCTGAACCTCAGGAAGAACTTCCTGACAGTCAGAGTTGTCCAGTAGTGGATTATGTTGCCTTGGAGTGTGGTAGAATCTCCTTATTTGGAGGTTATTTGGATGGCCCTGGGGTCTCTTCCGACTCTCTGAATCTATGATTCTATGAAAACTGGACTGGAGAGTGTTGTGCCAAGCTGGTAAAGAAAACAATCCATTCCTATTCTCCAATCCCCCCTCCCCATTCTACCAGCTTTCTTTCTCTTTCTCTCTCACCCCATAAAAATTCCAAGGTGTGTAAGAGTGGCCTGTCAGGAGGGTCCATGGGCTCCTTGAGTTGAGTCACAGGCACAGTCAACACATTTCTGACTCCACCTATAAAATCACAAAGAAGTAGAGATAGAGAAAAAATTGAAAATGGTTGAAAAAATAGTTGACAAAGATGTTTTTCCAAGTGTTGACAAACCTGACAAGAAGAATCATGCACTAACAATAAACTTTGCTGTTCACGATTTATTCTGTGCAAAATTTACATTGCTTCTTTTGCACACACAACAGTCTTTTCTGTTCAGGAAACAGTCTTTTCTGTACAGAGTTCTACATGGAGGCCATTTCCACACTATACTGCTATAGTGCTATTATTCTACTGGAATTCTGGGCTTTGTAGTTTACTGAGGCTAAAGAGCTCTCGGGGTGAGAATTCTAAATGCACCGCCCTAAACTGCAAATCCCAGGATTCCATAGGATGTTGAAAGTGAAATAATTGCGCTATAAGAGTATAGTACGGGAATGGCCTCAGACTCACTCAAATCATAGGGCCAAGCATGAAATTCTAGCTGGTTCTTTCATTATGTTACAGCACGATAGCAGAAACTAACTGTCCTCTTTCCTTTTTCCTACTCAGCATGAACATACAAGAAGGCATCCACAACCAAAGGCTGAGTCTCATGGCCAATTATAGCGAAGTATCACTGTCCCCTTTGGATAATGGAGAGAATAACTATACATACAATCAAATTGGATTTGAAAACTTCTTCTGTTCTTCTTCAGAATGCAAAGCTATCAGCAGCTTTTCTTTTCTTTTCTGCAGTCTTGGACTTGTGGGGAATGGCATTGTCATCTGGCTTCTTGGCTTCCGCATCAAGAGAAATCCTTTCACAACATTCATCCTGAATTTGGCTGTCGCTGACTTTTTGGTCCTCGTATGCACAACTATTGATTCTATTATTTATTTTACACGTTTAATTTCAGAAACATATATAGTTCCATCTTTTTATTCTTTCTGGTATGGGATGTCATATTTCAGTTTCTTTGCCTTCGTTAACACTGTTGAGAAATTTCTTCTGACAGCCATCAGCATTGACCGGTGTGTGTCTATCCTCTTCCCAATTTGGTACCGACGCCACCGCCCGACCCATCTGTCTCCTACTGTTTGTGCCCTCCTATGGCTCACTTCCTTCCTGCTCTCTCTCATTCTCTGCACTCTCTATCTAAATTTTTTACTCATAGAATCATTTAGAATGTTTTTTGTGATTCCCTTGCTTAGCTCTCCACTCACAATTATTTCTTCTCTCATCCTCTTCATCAAAGTCTGCTGTAAGTCACCCAAAAATAAATGGGGGAAGGCCCCAATAGTCATCTTCCTTACTCTCCTCTTCTTCCTCACATTTGATTTTCCAGTGAGTGCTTCTCTTTTCATAATTCACATTACAGGTATTGGTACGAACTTTGTAACTGTGTTTCAGTACATTTTCCTGGGCGTCACCATAAACAGCAGTGTTAACCCCTTCATTTATTTCCTGGTTGGGAGAAGAAAGAGAGGCCAAAGAAGGGAGAAGATGCAAAATATCCTCCAAAGGCTTTTCAGGGAGGAGGAAGGGCATGCAGCAGAAATCGATTCCCCGGCAGAAATGGATTCCCCAGTGTAAACACAGTTATTCAACAACTCCGTGATGTATGCTGAACCCCACACTGCCTTTTTCAATATAAAAATAAATGTCGTGGTGGCTTGCACTTTCTTGGTTATTGAGGTGGACAATGTGCTGTGTGATTCAGTTAAAACTTTGAAGGATATATTGAAGGTGTGGCAACTCTTTTGTGGATCAGGCTCAGTATCCAGGGTTGCACCATTAAAATTTAGGTTCAGGGACATAGAAGACAGGAAACACCCTAGGTACCACTCCCTCCACCAACTGACACCTATGGAACATTTAATGAACGACTTGACCATCAAGGAAGTGGAACAAGAATCAGGTTAGTGTCAAATGCATGAACAGGAAACAAATGGAGGAGTGAGAAAAAGGAAATGGGAAAATAAACTTGGAAAGATGGGAGTATTTAGCAGGAGAAGAGATGAAAACTGAGAGGAATACAGTTAGGGCCAACATATTTGCACCCTTCAGGACTATGGAACTGCAAGCCTCTTCGCGCCTTTTTCTTCCACCCTCACAAATGTTTTCCTTCTGTGACTTGGCTTTCAGATTGCACATCATATCCTAACAACAGTAGATATTGTCTTAATATTGATTTCTGACAGCTTTTCTAGGAGACTTATTCAAGCATATCTCGAAATGATTTGTTTAATGAATAAATAATGATTTCTTCATAGTTTTCATGAACATGTCTTAAACTGGCTTTTTAAAGGTCACTTCTGGACAATATTGTAGTTTTTATTTGCAGAATAGAGATGTTCCCTCTTTCCCTTGAAGGAGCGGGGGGAAAGCAAATCAGGCTGGTAGAAAATTCATTCCAGTTCATCTTTTTAAAAAATTAAAATTTAATTTGAAAATATCTTCATATTTAAGAAAAAGGAGGAGGAGAAGGAAGATTTGTCAAAATTATGAGTACAGGAGAAACTGGCAAATTCATACATCAAGTTCCAGGGATTTCCTTCCTTATTTTCAAAGAAACACATATTACAATTCCTCTGCAATCAACCATGATAATACTGCATTGCATTTGCCAGTCTTTATTTTTCCCTGATAAGCTCCTTATGTTTAATCAGAGATGGGCAGTTTAGCTTTCTCCCACCATGCAATTTTGTGAAATCTAAATTCAGAACAAAAGCAAATTGAAGCAAAATTTTCATCCACCCCCCCTTCCACCCCAATGATAGTAAACCCACTAAATCACTGAAATGTGGTACGATACCAAAGTCTATTTATTTGATTCTGATTAGAACTAACAATAAGATTGAGATATTTGCCTCAGAAAGTCAGATGGCTTGGACTGGATCTATGAAGCCCTCATAAAAAGGGCAGCAAATTTCCCCACATAAACTTCCAGAAAGGCAGCCATAACCGTATTCAGATACACGGTCCAAGAAAAAGTCAGATATGACACATGTGCTTTCTGCAGTTAATGACAGGAAACCATTTTATATCATCTTAAGAAGGTGAACCAGATATCTGCTGGTAGGCTGGAGAAATAACATGAAAAGAAGCACGCAAATTAAGTATTGTACTACAGATATCTAAAATCTTTTTTAAAAAAACTGACTGACATTCACCTGAAAACAAAAATTAAATTGATGTGACATCCCTTCCAATCATGTCAATCCTGCCAGTTTGCTCCCTCAGCAGAAGCAGTGTGAAATACGGCCCCTAGATCTTCCCTCTCTGCAATTGCTTACCCTTGTTCTATCCCACAGGCCATTTCTCTTGGGGTGAACCTCCCTTAGTTTTAAGAAAACCAAGGAGGGCTTTTTTTCAGTACCACTCACGTCGGCAGTTTTGGTAAGGACGCATGAGAGGGCCTTTTCAGTTGGCCTGGATAGAATATTCTAAAATACACACACACGCTTCCAAAGAAATGATTGGAAAACAGGGTTTCCAAGTGATAGGAAATAGTTATAGCAAAACATTCTGTACTGCTGAGAATCTTCACATTGGAAGATCTTTTTTTTTCAAAAAAAAAAAGAAAAAAAAATCAGACACGGTTGGTTTGCAACGAAACAGCATTTCTCCTACACAGAAAACTCTGTAGTTTGGCAGTTGTTCTGCAAAACATAGAGACATGGTGGTTTTGTGCAGTAACAATATCCCTTTTCTGCCCAGAAAACAGCATTTTCAGCACACAAAATAACATTTCTCTGCAAAAATATTATTTTCTTCACAGCAAATACCTTTTGCTGTGTAAAACAATCTCTTGTGAATTTTGCAAGAAGAAAACTGTAACATTACTTTTTGATTCCTTCAATGACAAAACTAAGAAAAGTAACTGGGGTTGGACTGAATTTTGCTTAAGACTGCCATCTCTTGCACACTCTCCAAATTACCTTTGAGAGGTAGTGAAATGGGCATGGCTCCCTAGCCCATAACTTTTCGCTTAGAGGGAGGGACTGAAGTTCTTACCTGTTTGTCAGCTAATGTAGATCTTTCTGGCATTACCCTGCATGACCTTCTGGCTACCTGGGCTTCTGCCTTTAACTTCAAATCAAAGAATCACAGAATCAAAGAGCTGGAAGAGACCCCAGGGGCCATTCAGTCCAAATCCCTACTATGCAGGAACATCCAGCAAAGCATTTCCAACAGATGGCCATCCAGCCTCTGCTTAAGAACCTCCAAAGAAGGAGATTCTACCACACTCTGAGGCAGCAGATTCCACTGCCAGACAGCTCTGACCATCAGGAAGTTCTTCCTGAGGTTCAGGTGGAATGTCTTTTCCTGCAGCTTCAATCCATCGTGTTACCCTGTTTACTGGGGGTCCCGGGAGGGACACCTAAATAAAGTTACAATTACAAAAGATGGGGGAAATTAGTCAAGAGCACTGATTGGCACTACGAGAGGCAGGGTAACGCAGCAGGATCTTGTAACCCAATGTTTACGGGGTCAGGCCAAGTCAAGAAGCAAACCGTGTTGGAAATAATGAATGATCTTTATTAAATGCAGGCACACAAGTAAGCAACACACGCACACAGATAACTAAGGAAAATAAAGGTGTGAGTATGATAGCGGGATTTTCAGAGGGATAGTTGATTCGGGTGATACGAAATCTGTTCCTGAAGCCTGGAAAGAAGATAGAGAGCGAAGCTGGGGTTCGATGTATCTCAGCACATGGAGCTGAGGGGAAGCTTGCCAAGCAAAGCGGCAGCAAAGCGGTCTGGAATTCGGGAGTGATCCGAGGATTGTCTCCGAATCAGGGGTTTTTATAGGGAGAAATGTAACTGCAGGCTATGCCTTACTCGATGAGAACAATGAGTTTTGGGTGTGAGACAATGTCTCAGAAAAGTCACAATTTAGCATGATGGAATCAGAGCCGAATTAACAATAGTGTAGCCAGTATGTAAATGTGCAACGCTTGGCAGTGGATGGTTCGAACCTTGTCAAGTTGCCTGCTCTGGGCAGGTAGTCCTTTGTAGGTAGCACGCATACATAATGTGGTGTTTGCCAGGGAGGTCCCTGAAGCGGCGATCTGGCTATGTCTGGCTTGCCTGTATTGCTTAAGAATATTGCAGCAGTTAAGTGCCAAGCCTAGTTTCCTACTTGCCCGGGGTCCTTGCAAACACGTGAAGAGGGGTGGTGGAAGAGAGCCAAATTATTGATATCAAAATGATATCTAGAGGTATCTCCAAGGAGGCCTAAACTGCAGTAACAAATGCTCCTTATCGTAGTCTCTGGAGCAGCAGAAAACAAGCCCGCTCCCTCCTCAACGTGACATCCCTTCAAATATTTAAACATGGCTATCATGTCCTCTCTTAACCTTCTCTTCTGCAGACTAAACTACCCAGCTTCCTAAGCTGCTTCTCATAGCGTATGGCTTACAGACCCTTCACCGTTTTGATTGCCCTCCTCTGGACACATTTCAGCTTGTTGATTTCCTTCTTCAATTGAGGTGCCTAGAACTGGACACAGCATTCCAAATGAGGTTTAACCAATGCAGAATAGAGTGGTAGCATTACCTCCCTTGATCTAGACACCATTTCTCTACGATGAAAAGCAGCCATTGGTGAGCACCCTTTGGGTTTGATCAGTCAAGCAATTACAAATCCACCTAACAGTAGACATGTCCAGCCTGCCTGCTCCCCACCCCCCAAGTTGAGTATTTCTATCCTTTTGAAAGAAAACTGAGGCAAATAAGTGTTGAGTACTTCTGCCT
Source organism: Ctenosaura bakeri (assembly GCA_948474755.1). Taxonomy (NCBI): domain Eukaryota; kingdom Metazoa; phylum Chordata; class Lepidosauria; order Squamata; family Iguanidae; genus Ctenosaura; species Ctenosaura bakeri. The sequence continues at coordinate 145,759 of CAOLHI010003192.1, read as the reverse complement.
TCTCTCTTCCCCCTGTTAGTAATGAGCCATCTTCTCCATGCAATGACCCTATCATTTCCTTGTTTTTCCTTTTGCTGTGTACATATCGGGGGGGAAACCAGTTTTTATTATTTTTGATGTCTCTGGCAAGCTTGAGTTCATTCTGTGCTTTCGCTTTTCTAACCTTCTCCCTACATATCCTGGCTATCTGTTTGAATTCCTTCTTGGTGATTTCCCCATTCTTCCATTTCTTGTACATGTTTCTTTTAACAGTTAGCTCAGCTGAGAGTTCTTTTGTCAACCATTCCGATTTCTTTAGACACTTCCCATTTTTACTCCTTATTGGAACAGTTTTAAATTGTGTCTTCAGTATCTCATTTTTAAGAAACTCCTATCCATCATGAACGCCTTTATCTTTCAGTAAGTAACTTCCTAAATTTACAGAAATCAGCTTTTTAAAAGTTTAAAACTTATTGTGAATGTTCTCATTGGCACTCCACTCATGGTCATCTCCACTCTGACTCTCTTCTTCCGAGTCTGGTGGAAATCACAAAAACACCAGCGGAGAAAGCTGGTCACAGCCATCTTGCTTTCCCTCCTCTTCTTCCTCATCCTTGCTTTTCCACTGAACATGTTTTATATAATCGATTATTATCATGCCTTTATTCCCAGCCTCATGGTGACTGATTTTGCCTGTGCTTCTCTGAACAGCAGCATCAACCCCCTGATCTATTACTTGGTTGGGAGGAAGCAAAAGAAGGGGCAGCCCAGGGCGTCCGTGAAAGTGGCCCTCCAGAGGGTTTTCAAGGATGAGCAAGACACCCGGGAGAAACAGAAGTACCATGGTTGACACCCCGATGGGTTGACCTATAGTAGATATTTTTAAATAAGAAGATATTTTTAAATATGAAAAACATACGTGCAGTTAGGGAAACAAAAGCACTCCTATGCACAGTCACTAAAAGTGATGTAAATTATAAAATGGAAAACAAAATAAAATAGATACAGTTTTCCCAAGTGAAAATAAAAATCTGTACAACTTCAACAATTTTCTCCTAACCCTTTTAGAAGGGTTTTTGCCAGTACAGCAAAAAGTACCTAATCTTCTAAGAATAAAGTTTGTTTTTCATTGTAAATATTTTTGCTATAAGTTCATTGCCATTATTGGTAATGGCTATGTACTTTAGAATTAACAATTTGTTCTTGATTTTTCTCGTGATTTTGCCACCATAATGCACAACATGATTAATGAACTATTTTTAACAAACTGTTTTCTTTAATAAATATTTTTCTTATATCTTTACTTGGGACACATTATAGGGTTATGAATTATCTCTTTGATGAGTTTTTTCAACTTTTCACTTCCTTAAGTTGCTGATTTCATTTCTTCTCTCACGCAATGGAGAAACACGTCCCCCTGCACTCTCAACTGTTTTAGTTATCTCTATTGCCTTTTTCTCCACTGCATGTATCCTTGTGAGAAGGGGAAATACACTCACCTTATTTTTAAAAAATGGAAAAAAAAATTGGATAATATTTCGATAATATTTGGATAATATTTTCAATACTTTTTAGACTTTTAAAAACTATAGGGAATAGAAATAGGGGGGGGAAATCCACTTGTTCCCATCTTAAAATTGTGACATTCCCAGTTGACTGGAAGATGTGCACTTGTTTTACAGCTATAAGTTTGAAATTATAAAGATCATTGGACTAGAGTGGCTGCCTCTTATGATGCCCTGATTAATTACCAGAACTAATTTTGCGATGTATTTTTTTCACTGAAGCTCATTATGCCAGTCATATCGTAACTGCTTCAGTTCTTATATTTTTATGGTACTCTTTCAATTGTTATGTTGTTATTGTTCTTCTCGTTGTTTTTGGCAAATATCTGCTTTATTCACTGTTTTATAATTATCAATTGCTGTTCATTGTACTTTCAATAAATTTTCAATATGCTTCATTTTGGTGTGGTTCTGCTCCAGTGATCACTGAGGCAAAATACTTTATCTAGTTAGTTAGTTAGTTAGTTAGTTATTACTGGTTTGAGTTACTTTCCCCAATAGCAAGAGTCACCCCTCTTGATGCTAACTCTAAAGATGACCATGTCAACAAATCCTTCTTGTGCCATAATTTCTTCACAAAGTGAGTATAAAATTGCTGGCATGCTATTGCTTAGACCCAACTAGACTAGACCAATTCAATCTGTTATCACAGGATGAATCAACATGTAGATAACTCCAGTGGCTTCAGTTCTTCTCTTTCAGTCAGGACTGAAGTAGAACTTAGGCCAAGATGTGCTCCTGTTTCTGATTCTTGAAAGAGAACAGGGAGATTCCCTAAAACAAACACAGAGAGGTGATATCATAACCATCTTCAAATATCTTTGAAGGGCAGACACACAGAAGATAGAGAAGCCTGTTTTCTTTTGCTCCACGGGACAGAACCCAAACTGATGGATTCAAATTGCAAGAACCAAATATGACTGTGGTGCTGAATTTGGTTGCCTGCAAGGCTCTTCATTTTTAACAGCCACACTGCAGGGACGTAAAACTTGGTGTCAATCCTAGGGAATAAGAATTCTCTCTCATGCACTTGCTCGCTCTTGTTCTCTTGCATGCGTGCTCTCTCTCTCTCTCTCTCTCTCTCTCTCTATATATATATATATATATATATATTATATATGTTTGCAACATATGCAAAAGTGTTTATGAATGGAATGGAAAGCATTTCAGATTTTAAATATCTGAATGAGAGAGAAAATAGAACTGACAGATTTGTGTGCCCCTTGCTTCCTATAGTCTTGCCAAAAGAAAAATTGAAATAAATAGACAAATACTAAAAATGTATAGGATTCAGCTCATTTTACTTGCACCTAATTCAATAGCAGAATAGCTGGTTGACTTCATTGTCCTTAAAACATCCAAGAAATTTGTGTGTACCATGCTCCTAGATTACACTTGAGCCCTTCCAGTGACTTAATGATTCTTGGTTATTATCCTAAGCACTTCTACAAGTTTGCATCATAAAATTACTAGCACAAAACCTCACCTTCCTTTTAAAATCACTGCTTTTGACCAGCTTCCTATTCTGAGAAAACTATTGTTATGTACTCACGTTTTGATGGAAAGAGAAGAGTGCACCCTTGCAAGGCACAATTTATGTTTTACCTGCATTATTTGCTCTCCTGCCCTCAAATGAACAAAATAGCTCTCTTTGGGAACCTCCAGTTGGGAAAAACACTCTCTGGAAGTATTTCCTTCCCCGTCCACCATAGGCATTTGTTCACAAGTTGCATCCAACTGAATTTCTTGAAATATGTTGGGTTTTTTCCTTCCCCCTTTCCTTATGGGTTCCCTTTCCTCTCCTACTGATCATGTTTCACATCAAGTTTCATGCAACATTTTAGAAATTAATTTTCACCAGTTTTACACCAGATGATGATGATGATGATTAGCAGGAATAGGAGCAGGAATAGCCAGGAGTGCTTTAGAAATATCATACTATTTAAGCATTAGCATCATTTTGTTTTAGTGCTAAACACTCCTCCTTCCCTCCCCTGATTTCTGTTCAATCTGTATTTACTGACAGCAGCCACCTTAGCTGGTTCCGAGAATGCAGAAAAATACCAGGCCTGTACAGTATGCCTTCTTCTATTGCAATTTCTGCACACATGAATGTGAAGTCACATGAAGCATCATTCCTATTATAGTCAATGGATGAGAGGGGCTTCCATTGACTACAATAGGATGCAACACTTGCTTATATATATATATATATACGTAGAGCAGGGGATTCTGCAATGGAAACCCCACGTATATGGCATGGAACACTATATAGATACATTTCATTTCAGAAAGTACTGGGTTAATTTAAACTGATCTGGAAAATGGGAACATAAAGCCTTGACAATGATGGGAGCTCCCAGAAAAAAACTTCAGGATGAAGAAAATGTCATGTGGATATCCAAAGTAAAATTAGTTAGTATAGTACAGCAACAAAACCTGGGATCTCCAGAGACTTTTTTTCCCCTCATCTGGAGGCATCTTTCCTTTCAGAAACAGATTGGGATAAGTTACCTTTTCAGTTTTAACTTTGTTTGGGATTGTTCAGAATTTTAGTTTAAAACAGGGTAACATTTCCAGTTCCTAAATGGAATCCTGTTAGGGACTTGAATATTCACACATGGACTTATGTATGTGGAAATTGGAATTGCACAGTTGTCCATACCAATCCAGGAGAGGGATTTTGTTATGTCAGCAAAGGACCCAGTACATATTGGTGCCAAATACACAACAGGATCGATGCACAATGGGACTGATAAATAATGAGTGCATTGGTCCCATTCATTTCTTAATAAGGCTAACATTGTGAGCTCTACATTTCTCTGGAACATGGCTGCCTTTAACTGGCACTCTACTTCCTCAGAAATGTACTTTTGTGAATTAGTTATGATTCACAAGTACTATGTACAAAGTAAGCTACATCAGCTGTGACAAAGAGATACAGGACAACCTCAAAGTGATGACACACACACATATATTTAATACATACATGTATATTTTACAGATGCAAATTTGAAAAAAAAAATTCAGAAATATTTTTCATCTATTAGTGCATATGCCCAGCTGATGTTCACTTCCTATGCTCTTCTCCTCCTCTTTCATTTTTTTTTCTTTCCCCCTTTTTCTGTTTCTATTCCCAGTGATCACAGTTTTAAAATGCCTTTTAAAGGTCTGCTTGGTTTTTTGAAAGTGTTCCAGAGCAGTGTGTTAAGCAGGGCTGGGAACGGGTTCACCCTAGGAAGCACCCCACAGTCCACCTACAAGATACATTTTTTTTAAAGAAACCCCACTGTGTCATCTGCTTCACCACTTTTGGGTTCATGAAAAACATCAAGCAGGGTCCTCTTCCCTCTCTCTTTCCCTCCAATGTCTGCAGTTTCAATTTAAGAAGTTCTGCTTTCTGGCAAGAAGGGTGTCAAGATTGCTTCTACAGAAGAATTAAATTCACCAAGGAAATAAAACATCCTCAAATCTCACAAGCAACTGCTAGACAACACCAAGAGCTGTTGCCCTCAAGACCAGGTAAGTCCGAGGCTTACTGAGACTGAGATATCATTTGGATTCCACCATGTATTATAGCTAGAAAAGTAACATCCCAATTCTGTTTTCCATTTATAATTGGTTTCAGGGAAGCTTAAAAGAAGAATGCAGGCAGACCTCAGCCAACAAATCTCTGACAGAGACAGTCTTTTTAAGAAAGTCCTTTAAGTTCCTTCACTTTTCTGCCTCATTTTCTGACTAGCTGGAAGCTTTTGTGGCAGCATTGTCACTGGGAGGATAGGGAAGGAGAACTGATGAAACAGATCTTCAGTGCATGGTTACAGCAGCATATATGCAGCAAATAGCATCCTAAAACTTGAGCTGGGAAGGACTGGTTTTGTACTCTACCCAATCCTATTGTAGCCATATATGCCTGTCTCAAAGCAGGCAAGGTAAAAAAGCAGCTGTCTACCACATCCGTCACAGAGCATGCAGGAAGAGCAAAATAGGGGGGATTCAGGAAAGGAGATAAGTCCATCCCACCAGATACTCTCAGCCCAGAATGTTAAAGAAGCATATTTCAAAATGTTTGGTCACCAAAATGGAGTCGTAAGAAAAGTGGGTGCTGGTGAAAGAAAAATAATAACTCAATGCCTTTTAAAAGAAGCTTTCAGGAGAGCTTGTTACCTTAAGAGGTGGGAGACATTGAGGTCCACCCACAATGCCAGTGTCTCCTTAAAATTTGGGGGAGTTATAGCTCAAAGGAAGCATGCAAGAGGAGGATAACAGTGGGATCGTTTCACCAGTAACAACTGTAGAGAGGACTCAAGTTAAAAGTTAAACAGAGTATTCTATTTGGAGTTAACAAGCATACAGGAAATCAGACACTCCCAAGAACAGTACAAGGCTGTCTGAAAGTGAGGCAAGAAATGTTGGATAGAGAGAGATTGGGTGGAAAGAGTGTTAGTTACCAGCAGAAGGTTGAAGCAGAATGACTCAGAACACCTCTGAGGATAGCAAGAATGAACAGAGGTCTGGGCACTACATATTGCATCCAAGTACTACAGTTTTCTGGGGCTAGAGCTGCGGGTTTTGTACCCTATTTCCTGCTCTTAAGGAAGTTGTGTGGCCAAAGTGATAGTGGCTTTCTCAGGGAGTTGACAAAGGAGTCCAGAATGGCCTGACTGTCTTAGGTCTAGATGACAAAATATTGATGGAAGTCCAGACAATCTCTTACTGTTTTGGTCAGATAGTGTGAATAGGGAGGTCTCCTTAGGATATGTTCAAACTAGGGTACCTGTCTGCTTCACTTGGGCAGTTTTGCCTTCTATTTTTTTGAGAAATACTTGTAGCTTGCAGTTTTTGAAAGAATTATCAAAGGCCAATCAGCATCAGGTTTCCTGCCTAATCCTCTCTGAACTTACAATCATGTCTGAGGTCATCCTGACCTGGCAACATGCTTACAGCCAGCACTCTTTCAAGCATGCATTTCATCTACAAGTATGTCCAATTATGAAAAGAGCACATCCCACAGAGTGGGAGTGTATGATGTGGTAACAGACTCTAGGAGGTTCAAAATGTTTTTATTTACTTAGACAAAACTTACCTCACCTGGTTGTTTCATTTCACATGTACCTGGTGCTTCTTTGTAGGAAAAGTTTACTGAAGCTGGTTGAACTGCTCTTCTTTCTTCATGGTGCACAAACTTATTCCTACTCTTTCCATGTTATTTCTGTCTCTTGCATGAAATGTTCTGTTAAAGAGGTCATGCTCTAAAACACAAGTTAACTGAGTTGTACCTGCTCTAGCTACTAAGACATTTTCTTACTTTGACTTTGAAGCTCATGCAAAATTCCAGCTGCAGGCTTAAAACAGGCAAGAGAGAAGGCTTATAGCAAGCTGTCTTAAACAAGTGTTGTGGAAATTTATTTATTATTATTTACAGCAGGCCCTCCACATTTGCAAGGGTTAGGGAAACACAACTGCCGCAAATGTCAAAGAACCACAAATACTCATCTTCCCTGCATTCTCCTGCCTGCCACTGCCAACACATCCATGCAGGTGGTGGATGGGAGTGTGCAGGGGGAAGAATATCTTTTCCCCTGCTCCCTGGAAAGTTCACAGGAAAAGATCTTCCCTTCTCTGCACTCTCTTGACTGCTGCCCTCACAGGCATGCCAACAGTGGTGGGCAGGAGAGTACGGGGGAAAAATCTTCCCTTCCCTATCTCACCTCCTGCCTGTGTGATCGCATGGGCAGAGGTGACAGGAGTTGCGCAGGAGGAAAGATCTTACCTCCCCTTCACTTTCTTATCCCCCGCTCCCACAATCGCATGGGTAGCAGGAGAGTGTAGGGGAAATTTTGTCCCTCTCCTTCACTCAATTGCTGCTGCCTGTGCACTGCAAATAATCAAACCTGCAAGAGTCAAACCCAAGAATGTAGGGGGAGGACTGTATATATTACATCTATTTCTGTATCACTTTCCAGCCCACAAGGTATTCTGAGGAGAGGAACAAATAAAAGCCAATTAAAATAACACAAAGATAAAAGCAATTTAAAAACCCATTAAATAGTCTACTGAAATTACTACAGAAACAGTCTCAAAACAATCCTAGAATCCAGTTTTGAAACAGCTGAAACAGCAATTACAAGCACTGATTGCGATGTCGAACAACGCTATCTTGGCTGCTTGACAGAAGCTTAAAAGAAATGGGCCAACCTGATAAAGAGTTCCACAGGTGAGATGTTTCGACAGATAAAGCTCTGTTACATGTATCTACCAACCTGACTTCGTGAGGTGCTGGGACATGAAACAGGGCCTCTTCTGAAGATCTCAAACTTCTAGCAAGCTCATATGTGGGGTGGCAGTGTTTCAGATATCCTGCCCCTAAATCATTTAGAGCATTGTTGGTCAACACCAGCACCATGAATTGAGCTTTGAAGCAAATTGGAAGCTGGTGTAGTTCTTGCAAGACCAGCATCGTGTAGTCTCTAAAATGCACACCTGACTCTAGTCTGGCTACTGCATTTTGCACTAGCTGCAACTTCTGAACACTTTTCAAGGGCAGCCTCATGTAGAGTCTATTACATTAATCAAATTGTGATTTTATAGGGTTTCTCTCACCTCCACTTGTATTTTCTTCCCATCCTTTTTTCATACCAATTTGCTGCCATGATTACTACGAAGTAAGTTCTAAAATGGTACTTAACCTGTATTCCATTGGAGTCTTTCTCCACCATTACTCTAGTTTTCTACCCAAGTGTTTCATTGCCCTGAACTCTTCAGAAAACCAAGAAGCCCATGCTCTGGTCCCAACTAAATGCCACTTGGGAACAACAGTGTCAATTGCCTGGGTCATCTCCCTATTCAACAGATCAACCAGGCATCAACAGGATCATGAACTCCAGCAGCTGGAAAATCCTCCAGAGTATTCAGGAATCCTTTTGGATCCATTAGTCTCTGGTGATGTACCATTTTAACAGATCCACCACCCTATCCTGTTCTGTTCCCCTGTTGCCAAGTGTATTTAAGCAATCCTTGGAGATTGTCAGACAGGGTACTTCAACAGAGGAATGAACTCATAATGCAGCACTGCAACTCCCCGATCCTGCTCATCTGATCTTGCCTACTACTGGTGCACCCGGAAACCTGGTGGGCATAACTGAGCCAAGCTCACACTCCTCTCTTCTGTTAAGCATGTTTCAGTCATACATGGAAGGTCAGCTTGCTTGTCCAGGATCAAGTCCTGGATCATACAGCATTTCCCAGCCACTGACCTGTGTTAAGCATTGAAACTTTGTGGTCTGATGAGATTCTCCTAGAGTAGCCAGGAATCTGTTTCTTGGATAGTGAACCAGAAGGTGAAAAATGCCTCTCCCCCTTGCTTCTCCTCCATCAGCTTGCTTTACCTCTACTGTGATATCTTGCCCAGTATACCTGAAATGGCAGCAATCCTTTTGTTTGCTGAATACATATTTGCCTGACCAAAAATACAAAACAAGCAAACTATGATAAACACATAGATAAGTTTGAGTCTGAAGAACTCTCCATACTCAGGCAAAGCAGGCCTCATGAGATTCAGCTCAACAGGTGCTCCATTTTCTTATTCAAAGAGCAAACATGCTGTTCTAGTAAAAGTTTCCCAAGGCCAATGTACAGTAGTTTGCCTTGCTTGTCAGGAACTGAATTCACACACATAAATATAACAGTGCATAAACACTATTTATTAGGAATGTGATACATAGTACAGGACTTCAGTGAGTGAACTGGAGGCAATTAGCTAAATTCAAAACATAAAAAGCAAAAAGTTTCTCATCCCGCCTGCAAGAGACCTTGAAGTTCTGGTTTAGCCTGGCAGTGCTTATCACTACATTCCTAGCTTTGTTTATCTAACAGTCTCTGGTTCTCATACCTTGTTACTAGCAACCTGCTACTTAACTCCTACTACATGTCCCATAACTAAAATATGGAGGGCTACCCGACATTGCTCTGCTGTCCAATCCATCTGGATTCAATAGGAAAAGCAGGACTCTGTCACATCATAGGCTGTGGCTCTCCCTTTGTGCCTCTGGCAAGATGCCTGCCGTAACAATGCCTGCAGGGGACAGTCTTAGCAACTGAAGTGTCCTCAGTTTCAGCTTCCTTCCACAGAAACAAAGCCTCCTCAGTTTCTCTGGAAAGATGGTAGTGATCTCTGAGTCACTGACGTTTTAGGGTAACACTCCATGCCTTAGATTTGCTTCTTGGGACACTTCTTAGTTTAGATAGACAATGTTAAAATATGTATAATCACCAAATACATACGATTGTAAAACACTGGCACATTGTCTTCTCAGTGACAATGGTTACAATAAGCAACCTACTTACGTTGCAATTTCTGTTTTTGTTTAGGTAGCATAATAATTTTTGAAATGGAAGTCAATGGTTCAGTTGGTATTCTAGGTGTTCCAGGGTTTGCTGTGGTACAAACGTGGTAAGTATGTTACCAGATAATTCCATTAGGGGTATGAGTATGTGGCAACCCTATCATGGGGCAGGGGGCAATTTTTTTCAGGGGTTGTTTGTTGTTCCCTTCTTTTAAGGCTGGATGAATGTAACTTGCTCAGGGTTACACTGTGGGTTTCCACTGTTGAATGGTGGTTCAAATTCTAGTCTCCCTGAATCCTGATCCAACACTCAAAACAAGCTTAGTCTGGCTTATTTATTACTGTTGTTGACATCTGCATTGAAGTTGACTCTGACTAACAGCAAGCCTATCATATAGTTTTGTTGGAAAGATTTATTCAGAGTTGGTTGCCATTTCTTTGTGCTATGGATGAAACAGTGTGATGTGCACAAAGCCACCCAATGGTTTCCCATCCTAGAGGAAGGGCTTTAAACCTGGGCTCTCAGTACCCTAGTCATTTAGTGGCACACACAATTTAATTACGAATAAGCCCATATATGGTGAATGACCATAGCTGCCATAGTTACTTGTCTGGCTCCACTATAGAATTTGATTTCCCTTTCCTTTTTCTTTACAGGCCCAAATTGAATAGGATTAACCAATGTGGATTTAATTATTCAAAAACCAGCATGACTATTTTTCGAGATCTAAATGAGAGCACTGACACTGGACATTCCATTGAGAAAGAAATTGATCTACTCTTTAACAATTCACTGCATACTGTTATCAACTGCTTCATTGTCATAATCTGCCTTTTGGGGCTCGTGGGGAATGGGATGGTCATCTGGCTTCTTGGCTTCCATATTAAGAGGAATCCTTTCACCATTTATATCCTAAACCTCTCCATAGCTGACTTTGAGGTCCTCCTCTTCCTTATTTGCACTTCTATTTTTGTGGTTATAGTATGCTTGTATAGTCAAATTAATGCTCCCATTGAAATACTTTTAGTATTTTTGGAGCTTCTTTTTCTTCTCCTATTCCACTAGCCAATTTCTGCTGGCAGCCATCAGCATTGTGGCTGTCCTCATCCCCCTTTGGTATCGATGCCACCAGCTACCTGCTTTATCCACCATTGTTTGTGCCTTAATATGGATCCTCTCCTTTGTCCTCTCTCAAATTCATTTCATTCTCCTTAGGTCTCTGGACTCTGAAAATCCACCACTATTATATCAAGTTGTTGTCAATGTTCTCATTGGCACTCCACTCATGGTCATCTCCACTCTGACTCTCTTCATCCAAGTCTGGTGGAAATCACAAAGACACCAGCGGAGAAAGCTGATCATGGCCATCTTGCTTTCTCTCCTCTTCTTCTTCATCCTTGCTTTTCCTCTCAATGTGTTTTACATAATCAATTATTATTATGCCTTTCTTCCCAACCTAATGGCAACTGTTTTTGCCTGTGCTTCTCTGAACAGCAGCATCAACTCCCTGATCTATTACTTAGTTGGGAGGAAGCAAAAGAAGGGTCAGCCCAGGGCATCCATGAAAGTGGCCCTCCGGAGGGTTTTCAAGGAAGAGCAAGACACCCAGGAAAAACAGAACCCGTATGTCTGACACCTTGGTGCGATGACCCACAGAAGATTTTTTTTTTAAATGTAAGAATATCATACAGCTTTGAAAACAAAAGGCACTCCTGCATACAATTATAAAATGGAAAATAAAATAGAATGCATACAGTTTTCCCAACTGAAAACAAAAATTATTCTATTTTCTCCCAACCCTTTCAGAAGATTTTTTGCCAGTACAACAAAAAACTAGCCAATCATCTAATAGTAAAGATTGTTTTTCACTATAAATATTTTTGGTGTATGATCGTTATTGTTGGTAATGGCCAACAATTTGCTCTTGATTTTCTCTGTGATTTTGCTGCCATAATGCACAAAGGGCGTGATGGATTATTTTTGACAAATTCATTTCTTTAACAAATTGTGTTCTTATATCTCTGCTCAAGACAAATTACAGGGGCAGTTTATTATTAGTTATCTCTCTCCTCAGTTTCATTTCCTTAAGTTGCACATTTCATGTCTTCTCTCACAAAATAGGGAAAGAGGGCACCTTGCTCTCGCAATAGTTTTAATCATTTGCATTGCCTTTTTTTTTTACTGGATCTGTTTTTCTGAGAGAGAAAATATATTATTATTTAAAAAAATTAAGTTTTTTTTCTATTTCCATTAATTTATATTTCTATTAAAAACTACAGAGAAAACAAATAGAAAAAAAATCCACGTGCACCCATCTTAAATATTGATGTACCCAGTGGATAAGTAGGTATGCCTTCATTTTACAGCTGAAAGTTTAAAATGCTATAGTCAGCTAGACTAGAGTGGGTGTTTGTCCTCTATGATGCCTTGATTGATTAGTAGAATTAATTATGCTATTATTTTTTTTGACTGAGTTCACTATACTAGTCTTTTGTAACTGCTTTAGTTGTTATATTTTAATGATATCCACATGGTCATTGCTTCAGTTGTTATACCATTGTTGTTGGTATATATCTGCTTTATTCACTGTTTTATAACTATTAATTCCTGTTCATTGTCTTTTCAATAAATTTTAAATTTGCTAAGATTTGGTTCAGTTCTGCTTTAGTGATCACTCTTCATCAAGCTTACTGAGACAATGGCCTTTTCCGCGTGTGGAGGGGGAAACAGGGGGAAACAAGCTAAAACAGAGCTTACCAGTAGCCAGGTAAGTCTGTCACCATGCGGAACAGCGCAAGCTCACTGCTCCGCAGTCCTCCGGCATCCAAAATGGTGACTTCGGTATCCAAAATGGCGACAGCTCTCCACCAACCGGAGAAGCTCACCAGCCGGAAGCCCTCCCCCGGCAGATCTGCAGGCACACACTAGTGTGCGCCTGCAAAGCTGCACCGGAGCGCGGCGATGAAGCTGCACGGGGCTGCATGCTCTGTGTTTTTAAAAAAACCTCTGACAAGAGGTTTTTAAAAAACACACCACACCACCAATTCCGGTTGCTTCAGAGCCGATTGAGGTGCGGAACTACGAAAAGTAGTCGACCCCAATCCACTCCACGGTGCAGACAAACTCCGTCAGAGGTCGCTCTGCACTGTTTTAATACCCTGGTGCGGAAAGGGCCAATAATACAATACGAGAGAGAGAGAGAGAAATTGTTTGTTTGCGGTCAGAGCTCTATTCCTTAAAAGCAAGAATCACCTCTCCTCATGCAAACTCAAAAGATGGGCATATCAACAAATCTTTCTTGTGCCATAATTTCTACCCAAATGAGCACAAAAAAAAGGTGGCATCCAATTGGTTAGATCCAACTACGTTAGACCCTTTCAGTCTATCGTCATATGATGAGTCAATACGTAAATAAATCCAATGGCATCAGTGGGTCTACTCCAAAAAGGATTAAAATAGAATTTAGGCCAAGGTGTTGTTACTCTAAGAGGTGAGGGACGTTTTAGTCCACTTGCAATGCCAGCATCTCCTTAGAATTTGGTGGAATTAAGCTCAAAAGAGGAGGAGAGGAAGGTAAAAGCAGGATCTTTTCCCCTAGTATACCAGTACTAACCATGGAGAGGACTCCAATTAAAAGTTAAACGTAGTATTTTATTTGGATTGAGAAACAGAGTGTTTTATTTAGATTAACAAACACACAAGGAATCAGACACTCTCAAGAACCATAGAAGGCTTGGAAAAGGAGGCAGAAAGGGTTGAATAGAGAAATGAGGGATGGAGAGTGTGTAGTTACTAGTCCTGAAGAAGAAGGTTGAAATGGAGGGGCTCACACGGCTTCTGAGGGTAGCATAGAAAAATAGCAGTCTGGGCACAACATCCAACATGCTATAATTTTCTGATGCCAAAGCTAGGGTTTATATACCCTATTTCTGACCCTGAAGGGAGATGCTTAGAAAAAGCAGTGATGGCTTTCTCACAGGATTGACAACAGCATCTGGAATGGACTGATTGCCTTAATCCTAGGTGACAAAACATTGATGGCAATGAAAATAATGGCAGCTTCTGGTGAGCTATGACAATATCTCAATGTCTGGTTGGGCATGGGGTATGGAGAAGATTTCCATAGGACGAGATCAAGGGATTGTCCCTAATTGCCTCACTTGGGCAGTCTCACCTTCCATTGTATTCAGGTGTGCATGGAGCCTAGAGTGTTGAAAAGATGAACATACACCCATTAATGTTAGTTTCAAGGTCAGAGACCTGGGCAGCAAGCCAGCCCAGAGAAGAGAGTGGGAGAGCCAGCAAAGTCCAGCCAGGGGGAGACAAGCAAGCACTTACTCAATGAAATTTATTTACCAGAGCACCAAGTGAAGCCATAGTCAGAGTTCCAAAGCCAAGGGTCAAGAGTCCAGAGATCAATTCAAGATATCAGGAACTGGGTGCTGGGAGCAAGGTACAGGCAAGAAGAAAGCTTGTAAGAAGTTTGCCACAATCAAAGGGAAGCTTCCAGGTAGGCAGTTATATAGCCCCAGGCACAGGTGTGTCTGGTCACTACTTCTTAAACTTAGCCAAGGAAGCCTCCCTTTGCACAGCCCTCTTGAGTCTCCGCCTTGATTGAACCAGGCTCCAGAGCCTCTTCAGAATCGGATCCCTGTTTCTCCAAAGGAGCAGGCACAGAATTGGATCCCTGTTGCTCTAAAGGAGCAGGCAGAGGGACGTCCGTGCCTGCTTGGTCCATGGCAGCAGGGGGAGCTCTTGAGCTGCAGGACTCATCTCCAGACAGAGCCACAGAGACCAACAGCTGCTGCTCGTCATCTCCACCCTGAGCAACAGGGACCAACAGCTGCTGCTTGTCATCAGCAGCTCTGACAGGGGCTTCAGTTATCACAGTTAGGGTTTCCCACCTAATCTTCTCCAACCTTATGACCTAAACACATCTTAGGTCAGCTTGATCTGGCAACATGCTTTCCAGTCAGTATGACTTCGATCATGTTTTTCAGCTATAGATATGTCCAATTATGGAAATAGCAGATCTCACAGGATTGGGAGAGTAGGGTTTGGTAACTGTGTACTCTTGTTATTGATTCCCTAAAGAGAACATGGAGATTTCCTGAAGCGAACATGGCCATCTTCAAATATCTAAAGGACAGTCATATGGAAGATGGAGCAAGTTGTTTTCTATTGTTCTACAGGTCAGAACCTAAATGGATGGATTCAAATTGCATAAACCATATTCAATTATGACTACGGTGGTGAATTTGGTTGCCTGCAATGTTCTCCATTTTTAAGAGGAAGGTACAACTTGGGGTCAATCCTGGGCAGTAAGCATTATAGTTGATTTGTTTTTGATCATTTTCCCTCAAAGTATGCAAATGTTCTTATAAACAGAATGGAAAGCACTTCAGATTTTTAATATCTGAATGAGAAAGAAAATGAAACTGACAGATATGTCTGCCCCTAGCTTCTCATAATCTTGCCAAAAAAGTAATTACAATAAAAAGAGGAATACTGAAAAATTATGGAGTTCAATTCATTGTATTTTAACCTAAGACACCAGCAGAGTAACTGATCAATTTCACTGTCCTTAAAACATCCTAGGGCATACCATACTCCGAGATTACATTTGAACCCCTCTAGTTACTTAATAAACAAGATGAAGCACCTGAACAATGTGAACTACAAAGTCAAACTTTATTTTACCGTCCATAGATCCAACATAGCAAACTATCCAATTGTACAAAATAGAGGAAATACACCTACTAAAATAGGTTATAAATATATAAATAGGATAAACTATAAAGAGGATATAAAAGCATACAATAGGACATAAATGCATAAAATAGTATAGAAATACATGAAGTAAATTAAAATCATAGACAATATGGATTAATTGATAAAACATACATAGACGTTCATTAATTCCGTCTCATTAAAAGAATAGAACTGGATTGATGTTAAAGTGCATTGCCAGTATCCCAACATAGTTTTGATACTTCTTTCTGTCTGATCTTAATAGCTGATGACAGAAATTTAGCAACTGATAGGGCTACATTCAGACATGTGTCCTCCAACAGGACTTTTACATAGAATTTTTCCAAATAGCTTGGCATACAACTCAATAAGGGAAAGATCAAATGATGGCGATTCCGACTATAGAAAATACAAGATAGCAAAATACGCAACATTGATTCAATGTCTAGTGACCCGCAAGGACAAAGCCTTAAGGAAGTGGGCAACTCAGCAAATCTGCCAAAAAGTAATTCTGAGGGGAAAGCATTGCATCTGGTCTAATTGCAATAGTTTGCCACAGTCAAGTTATTTAAATAGATAGCCTGATGGAAGGATCCCACATACTGAATATTTAAAGCACTGGGTGAGCAGGATGAGATGGAATTTGCCAGAAAACTGCAGAAAGAAATATCCTATCATCTTTGCTTAATAGATTTTAATGTTGTCTCTTGACTCAAATTAAGGAGCAAGGATGGATAGAGGCCGATAGTGAATGCTTTTGGGGCTAGGTACTTGGACCACCTGCTAACATAGTTATCCAATGCAAGGTGGCTTACTAGACCTTTACCACTCTTAAAGACAAACACTTTAAGCCATTGTTTGAATGCTAACATCCAAGCCCTTGTAGAGAGAGGGCCTTCTATGGTTTTCAGTAATAGAACTGAGTCGGGGACACATCTAGGTGTATAGATAAGTTCCCTGAGGAATTTTGCTTGAAAGTTATCTAGTTCAGAGTTGATAGCTTCAATCCAGATGGCCGCTGCATAGAGCAATTTGAGTGAAATCTTTGCATTAAATACCTTTATAGTGAAAGGAACAAATTGATTCCCTTTCATATGGAAAAAAAAACTTAGAATAGCTGTTTAACAGCCTAAAAAACCACTCAACGCTAACTAACTGTGTGGACTCCAGGAAACATTGTGATGGAATTCAAGCCCGATATTTGAAGATTTTAACTTGTTCCAAGGGACAATCATTTATACTCCAACTGTGCTGATTGTATTTGCATTCAAAGACCAAAATTTTGGACTTTGCAGCATTGATTTCAAGTTCAATCCTGGAGCAGTAATTTGAGTAGGTGTTTGAGCCCTGATCTAGATCTAGAAAGAATCACTGTGTCATCTGGTTAAAGTAGGACTGAGATTTTCTTGAAGCACTTCTGGGCAGATGACCATTTTCATCCATCACTTCTGCCTCAAGGTCATTCAGGTATAGATTGAACAAGGTAGGCGTGAGGATACACCCCTATCTCAACCCCTTCAAGATAGGCATGGGTTCAGAGCGGTGTCCCTGAGGACCATATCTAACACATAGTTGGCTATTATTAGAAAGTGCTTTAATTAGGGCAAGGAGTCTGGTGTCCATTGATAAAGACTCCAATTTATCGCATAACTTATGCCTAGGAAGAGAATCAAATGCTGCCCTTAGGTCCATAAATGCTACAGAAAGCTTGCCATACATGGGTATTGAGTAATTCTTTGCAAGACCGACTAATACTAAACAGTGGTCATTTGTAGAATGGTTTTCTCTAAAGGCTGCTTGAGCCTTGGAAAGAATATTATTCTGGTCTAGAAAGAGGGTTACTTTGGAAGGAAGAAGGGGAGCATAAAGTTTACCCACTATGGACAGCAAACTTATTGGTCTGTAGTTCGCAGGATCTTTAACGTGGCCTTTTTTGTAAATGGGAACTATAATTGCTTGAAAAGCACTTCTACATGTTTGCATCATATGTTTATAAAACTACCAACTCAAAACAATATCTTGCTTACAAAACCACTGCTTCCGGCAAGTTTCCATTCTGAGAAAACTACTATCATGCCAATCACACTTTGGTGGCAAGATGGAAAGAGAAGATTGCATTTGTAGAGGGAACGAGGCAACCTTCTAAGGCACAATTTATGTTTTACAAACATTAGATTTTATCTCCTTCCCTTAAATGAACAAAGAAGTTTCCTTTTTGAACCTCAAGTTGAGAAAAACAGTCTCAGGCAGTATGGAGATTTTTTTTTTCTTTTCTTTTTCTGCACCCACTCATTCACAAGTTTCAGCCAACTGGATTTCTTGAAATATGCTGACTTTTCTTCCTCCCTTCCTGATGTCTTCCCCTTCCGCACCTATGGGCCATATTATTCAGGAATTATACACAAAATCTGAAGTGCTTTAGAACTATCTTACTAGCTAAGCTTTTTAGTATCATTTTGTTTTAGTGCTAAATATTCCTTTTTCCATCCTCTGATTTCTGTGTTTACTGACAGCAACCACCTTAGCTAGTTCTGAGAATGCTGAAGCATATCAGGCAGGTAGATACTTTTCATTTCAGAAAGTTCTGGGTTAAATTGATCTGGGAAATGGAAATGTAAAATTGTTTGTCATGTTGGGACCTCCCAGGATGAAGAAAATCTCACATTGATCTCAAAATAAAATTGGCTAGTACAACAAAAAAACCAAAAAAGCTTTTTTTTTTCCCCCCTCATCTGGAGGCACCCTTCCTTTCAGAAAAAATTGAGATAAGCTTTTCAATTGCAACTTTGTTTGGGGTTGTTCAGAATTTTAGCCTAAAAAAGGATAACATTTCAAAACTCTGGCCATAATCCCGTTGCATCTTCATAAGTGAACATATATGTAAAGGAATTAGGACTGTGCAGTTGTCTGCTGTCCTTATCCCATAGAGGGCTGTCGTTACATCACTACACAGCAGAGGCAGCAAACTGCCCAATGCACATTGGTGCCTGATACACAGTGAGAACGATGCACAATGGGTACTAACACACATCACATTGGCCCTCATGAGCATTGCATTGATTCTGATATGCACTGAGTACCATGCACCTTGACCAGATTTGCTGGGGTCCATTATGCACAATTCATTGAAGAGGTTTCTTGGTGCCTCTACTCCATAGCTAGGTATATGTAAAGTTATGTTATGTAACAGCTCATATAGGATCCTGGCGCTTGGTCTTCACTGAATAGATATTGGCTGAGATCCTACATCAGGGTTGTGTAGCATAAATCTCTACATGTGGAATAATATGTTGCCTGTGCTATGTGGCCCTTGTGTTGAATGGCAATGCTGCAGAACTAAATGTGCAACCCAGTAAAAAATACTTTAACATGCAACTGAACACACACACACACAAAGTACTACTACTTCCAATTTCAGTAGGGACAGATGGATTTGCATCAGCCAAGAAGCCACAACTGCACACACAATAGCACATCATGCACAGTTCTGCCTCTATGGCCTTGAACCAAAGTGAACCAGACCTGGCCTTGCTTAGCTTTCAAGATCAGAACAGATCTGGTGCATTTAGGGTATTTAGGCTATCATAGAGGAATGTATACATGCACAAAACACCAATGGGATTCAAGCTAGTGACTCATATTTCTGGACCATTAACTAATAACATATATGGTGAATGAATGGTTGAACAGGAGACATAAAGAGTATGTGTTTGTATAGAGAGATTCCACACCAATTGCAGCTCTGACTTCAGTGTACCAAAAGTCGGATGCAGTACCATTTCACCTTGCGTTGCTGGGGTGTTGATGGTTTATTGATTGCCCACTGTTTCCCCCACAATGCCACACTGAATAATGCTGCTTCATAATTTAATACATGTCCTGGGTTGTTTTATGGGAAGTAAATGATAGAAATACACAACAAGGAATTCACACAAACACGGCTTAATGTTACTGCCCGAATGTTTAAATTGTCCACTGAAAGGTAAAGTGTGTTGGCCAAAAAAACAAAGAAGGGAAGCAGTTTCATCCAACTCTTTTTTTAATCCAAGCCTTACCTTTCAGCAGCAATTAAAGCTGAGTTTCAGATGTTCAAAACTTTTATTGACCATGCAACAGATATGCTGTGGACAGCTGAGGATAACACAATTTGTACTTCAGATGACTGTGCTTCTGGCATACAAAAAGTTGTGCCACAGTTGTCTCTGCTTGGCTAAGACGCCAAACAGGGCTCCTGGTGGTTTTATTGCAAAACACCATTACACTTTCTATGTTGAACTTTCTAGCACTTTCATAACCACAGAAGATCCCAGCTTCTGCTCTTTGACTTTACCACATCTTCAGGAAATGACAATGCGGTGTAACATGTCTACACTGTAATACAGCATTGTCCAACTACTGTGGGTAACTGATTGCTTGACTTCAAGAGAATCAACCCTATTGAAATGCTGCTGTCCTCTTTAATAAGATACTCTCAAGATCTGGAAAGGAATGTAAACCATAAAATTAGGGCAAGGATGGATGTAATATACATAGTAAACTTGAGAATTTTGCAGAGGTCTCCCCACAATGTTCAAGCAGTTCTTCCACAGTCTCTTCTGTGTATCATTCATTGTAGAACTTCACATTTGTGGTTTCAGAGGAAAATATGGAGCAACGTGAACTTTTTTTCCTGCCTATGTCAGCATTTTCCCTCAAAATAAATTCTGCTTTCTGGCAAGAAGTATGTCAAAATAAATCAAACAGGCGAAAGCGGATCTATCAAAGAAACGTAACTGTATGGATTCCTTCAGATCTTAATCAAGAAGGCTGAAATACATTCTGGATTTTTACCGTTGTTTCTATGTAGGAATGATGCTAAGATTTCCTTCCCAATCACCTAGTGCTTGGATGACAACGTCTACCTCCTACAAAGTCCTTCACAGGCCTTGTTGGTAAGGACATGAGACAGGGCTTCTTACTGGCTGCCCCAAGGTTCTAGAAGTCCCTTTCTGTGGAAGGAGAATGGCCTCCTTTTTACTGTCTTCTGGTAATCATTTATTTCAAGAAGCTTTTAAAGAAAGGGTTTTTAAGAAGGTGCTTTATGTTTTAAATTGAATGGCTTGAAATTGCTTCTTAATCCTTCTAAGTGTATACTTTAAATGTGTTTATATAGTGAATAGTTTAAATCTATTTTAATTTTGACCTTTTCTATATTTTAGTTGAATTTTACTAGTTTTAAAGGGACTTCCATTTTCAGGGAAAAGGTGGAGAAATCATCACCATCGTCATCACCATCGTCGTCATCATCATCATCATCGCCATCATCTACAACAATGACTAATCACTATTTTTGATTTTGTTGAACTGCAACTCCCAGCTTTCTTCATCACTGGTTTGCTGGCTAGAGACCCTAGGAGCTGTGGTGCAGCAACATCAGGATAGCTGTCTGATTCTGAGGATCCTGTTACTTGTTACCCTAAAAGGTGAGGGACCCTAGATGTTCTCCAGCAGTACTTGCAAGTGCAAAAGTGTGGAATGAATTATCTCATATTGGGAGGCTTGCAAAAGGTGGGGTGACCTAGCAAGATCTTTTCACCAATGTTTATAAGGTCCTTGAAGGAAAACCAGCCAAAGACTGAAAAGGAAACTGAAACCTGTTTTATTCAAGGAAATCCAATCACACAGGCACACAAGATTCAAACAGCCATGCACTCAAACAAGAGCTAGCCAAAACAAAGGGAGGAAAGGGTTGATAGCAAAGCTTAAGGGAGTGGATTATAATTACCAATTCAGAAGTGAATCTAAGAAACAGCAATGTGGCTTAGACTTGCATCTAAGGACAGTACAAGTTGGGATTCAAACTGACATAGTGACATTCTGCTTCTGATGTAGTGGAACCAACTAGTCAAAATCAAGAATATTTATACCCCTAATTTGCCTGGATGGCATGGGTCTAAATGCCTCTCTAAACCACTTTGTAGCATACCCTGAGTATAAGATATTTATTTATCTAATGTCATCTTGCAGGTAGCATAGATGAGCTGTGTTCATGGTATAAGATGTGGTATATGCCAATAAAAGACTTGGAACCATAGCATACTGGTTAATATGAAATGATAAAGTCTACTTTGCAATTTTACAAGGTTTCTATAACATTGGCATTGGAACTGCTGGGGTGATATTAGCTGTAATAAGAAAACTACTTCATGGCTGCATTTTTTTTCTATGATGCCGTAGTAATTTTCAAAATGGAGAACAATTTGTCAGAAATTATTCACAGAGTAGAATTTAGAAATACTTGGCGAGTTTAATTTTATTACAGGCTATCCAAAAATTTCATAAAAGAATGAAACCATCACTTATTCTGTACAGTTATCCTAAGAGGAGGGGGACATCAGCTGAAACACTTCTAATGCAAGAGAACAATTACCAAACAAATGGATCAGATTATAAAGGTTATAGGTGGAATTTAAAGACCATGTTATTGCTTTCTGTGAATGGCTTCCCTTTGGTCTCAGCTTTTTCATTGAAAACCCTTTGGAGCATTGTCTTGAAGTGTTCTCTGGATTGAACTATCTTCTCCTTCCCAGTGAAGAAGTAAATCAGAGGGCTGATGCTACTGTTGACAGAACCACAGATTGTACTAACTATCACCACAGGGAAAGGAGAACGGGAGTTGGAAAAAAAATGATAGTGAATATAAAACTGAGCAGAACACCAAAGATGAGGAAGAAAAGAAGTGAAAGTAAGATGGCTTTATAGAACTTCCCTTGTTCATATCAATGGATTGTGCAGCTGGCCCTCATGAACTAAATCACAGTACAGATTATCACAAGAGGTGTGCAAAACATGGAGTTGCTAAAAGTCACAATCTAAATAATTCCAGAAGATTTAACACATCTGAGTGAGAACAGGAAAAGGTGGGTTCCACCAAACAGGCAGGACACAATCCATATTGAGGCCCAGATGACAGCAGACAGGCAACCGGGCTGACAGCATCAGTACCAGATTGGGAAGAGGGCACATAGAAACCTCTCATTGCTGATGGCTGCTAGTGGCATTTGCAAAGAAAAATAGTTCAAACAACAAGAAGATTTGAAAAGTTCTCCCAAAAAAGGATGAGAAAAATAAACAATCCCAAGCTACGGAGGACACCAAAATCAGCAACAGTCAAGTTCAAGATGTCTGTGGTGAATGTATTCTTCTCTATAACAAAACAAAGAACTCAGATGACAATGCCATTACCCCATACATGAATATAGGTAGAAAAGGATCCAAGCCAAAGAGAATCATGTAAATTGTAAGCATATGTGAATATCCAATTTCATCACTATTAGAGGATTTCATTTTGTTGTATTGGCCATGAGAATAAGTTATGCCGAGTGTAAGTACAAATTGTACTGTGGTCAGGTCCACCATGAAAACAACAAAAACAACAAAACAACAAAAGTCTCCTTTTGTTCTCTGCATACAGTCCTATCAACAAAGAGAAGAAGAATTAGCTCAACATTAATGGACAATCTGTGTTTATTGATTTATTTATTATTTTTATACCTTCCCTTCCTTCTGGTGAATTACGGTGGTGCATGTGGTCTTGCTTTTCCCAACTCTATCTTCACAAAAACTCCATGAGACAATTCAGGGTGTGAGCGAGTACATCCCAAGGACATCCAGTGAATTTCATGGTTCACTGAAATTTTGAACTTGGAAATCTCAAGTCCTCTATCTGTGTGTGCACATGGGCTTGCCTTCAAGTCGCCTGTCCACTTATGGTGATCCCATGAATTTCACAGGGTTTTATCTATTATCTTTAGGATTTTTGAGTCCTCATCCAAGATTAATCTAGGGGGAAATGCATATATCACCTCTATTGTGTGATGTTCTTTTTCAAATGAGACTGTAAGGAGATTCAGCAGTTCTGCTACCCACTACTTTCCTATTTGCAGACAGAACAAACTAACCAGTTTACACTCTGAATACAGGTAGCCAAGTAAGAAGGACCAATTGTCCGTAAAGTGTGGCCACCAACCATAAATACCAGTATGTGTGATAAAGTATTATATTAACTACAATATAATCAATATAATACAGAACAGTATAAACACAACATGTGGAGCACAACATGAAGTCCATTGAGCAAATGAATGCTGAAAAAAGTCAAGGAAGTAGTCAAAGGAATACCAAGTGAAAACGTTCCACTAAAGTATCAGGAGCAAATGACAAATTGGTAAGCTTTTTATGTAACCACAGCAGGCACAGGTCCAGGTTTTCACATGAGTGTACAATAATCCATGTAGAGATGCAGAAAATCCAGTAGAAAGTATGGACTTATCTCAAGTGATTAACAGCAAAGCAAAACATGAGTGTACAACAATCCATGTAGAGATGATAAATGCAGAAAATCCAGTAGAAATCATTTATCATTCTGCATTTATTTATCATCTCTATGGGTTGTTGTATACTCATGTGAAAACTTGACTACTTCCTTGAATTTTTTCAGTTTTCATTTGCTCAGTGGACTTCATTTTGTGTTCTATGTGTTGTGTTTATACTGTTCTGCATTATATTGATTATATTGTAGTTAATATAATACCTTATCACACTTACTGATATTTATAGTTGGTTGCCACACTTTAGGGACACTTGGTTCTTCTTATTTACCCACTACTTTTCCCCTTCCTGTCCAGTTTGTGAGGGAAGAGGGAAATGGTCCCCACTGAGAAAGCATCTAGCAATCATTCTGGCCAACTAACCAATAATATGAGATTAAGCAGCCAGAAGCACCTCTTATCAACCCATGACAAGGTGCAAAGTACCCAGTCAGGCAAACTGTTTTGTCGCATAAGGCAGAAAATACCAGAATGACCTCTTTTCCCCATACCCAGTCAAGGAGGGACAGCAACATGCAAAAATAACATAAAAAGCAACTATCTGCTGCACTTTTGTGACACTGAGAAGCAATTGTCTCTCCTAGTTAATTTTAAAGTCAACACTGATTTTGTCCATGCCTTTAATGCATTAGCTCATGTACTTCAGGGACATCCCATAAAAAATAAAATGTCAACAACTCCATGTTTATTTATATTAAAGGACCAGAGATTAATGGTTCCTTGCTAAGAATTTTTTAAGATTTCTGCAAGCTGCACTGAATCCTAGGTCTGGAGGAAAGTTGGAACATTTACAATACAAAAAACGGAAATAGTAAACTCAAACACTAAAAGATTATACTGTTTACAGACAGAATTGGTATTGCTTTCAACTGTGCTTTTTTAAAAAGAACAACATGTCTTCAGTAATCACTCAAGAAGTGGTACAGAAAAATGCTGAATTCATTCAAAAAAAAATTAAAAATGTACCACAAGTCTTATACATGTACAGTCATATGAAAGATCCACTGAATTTAATAATGGTTTATTCCCAGATAAATAGGCAAAAGACCACAGCCTCACACATACACAAACATACACATAGACTCCTTGAAATAAAATGCCTTCCAAAGTAGCACATGCAATGACAGGCTAACCATCATTCCCAGTGAGTTTAATGGCATTTGTTCTTAGTAAAAAAGCCCGCAGCCTTAACAGTACTATTTATTATATTCAGCACAGAAAATGTAATTATAATGAAATGCTTACCTTCAAGGCTTTGAGAGAAATAGTTGAGGAGCATAAAAACCACACCAGCCTTCATAATAAAGGACTCAAGACTTAAGATTCTCATATGGCTGTGTTTCAGCTTTCTTTAGTTCCCTTTCCTGCCCAAATCTTCCAAGGCAGTCTCTGAGCAAACTGCATCTGGCATGTAGAGATCAGAACCCAAAGGAAGGATACACGGGTGGGAGGAAAAATGGCCACAGGCTGCCAGATGGGGTCTAAGCCTCTAAAAGCTCAGCCCATTTACTAAGAGACCCAGTCAATGCAGTGGGACTTCAGCCTGAGAAAACAGATACAGCATTGCACGATCAGCCAATCTGATAAAGGGTGAATTAAGAATCCAATCAGGAGTATGAAGCTCTCATTCTCTAACTGGTGAGATAATGTATGCTAATCTAGGTTGGATTGTATTGATTTTATTTGTGTTTAATTGACTACAGTTGTAATCAAAGTGCGTGGGTCTTTTCTAATCTCAGACATTTGACTGGAACAGACATTTGCCTAAATTAATATTCTACAACTATAATGTGGTGCTTCCCTTCTCAAAAGTAAGCAGGGGAGGGTTGAGATCACAGAGCGGGGGTAAAAGAGGGCTAATCATTCATTCATTGATTTAATGGATTCATACGCTTCCTTTCAGCAGGAAAGGCAGCAGTGGCAGAGCTTAGAGTATGTGGAGGGGGGACAGGAGGGGCAGGGGCTATAGCACCAGGGCAATGGCCACTGTGCATGGAGGCGTGGCTGCAGCACGTGGAATATGGCCAGGGTGTGTGGGAGCACGGCCAAGGTACTTAGGGGTATGGCTACAGGCTGGTAAGCCCCAAAAACATTGTTGCCTGGGTCAAATCACCCCCCACCCTCCTATCACTATGTGACTGAAAGATAGCCAGCATAGCTGACAGATCATTAAAACAAGACTGTCCTTCCTCTCGAATTTAGTCTAAAAAGACAAGAAACATAAGGCTTTTTCGCACTTTGGGAAGAAAACGGGGCAGTCTGTTACTCACCGGACTGGTTTGCTCCCTCCGACGATCCACACTGATCCAGAGCAGTGTGTGCCCACACTATACACCGCTCCGGGGATGAAAATGGAGGCTTCCGGTTGGTGGAGGCTCTCCACCAACCAGAGAAGCTCGCCAGCTGGAAGCCCGCCCCTGGAAGATCAGCAGCCTCACGCTGGTGCAAGCCTGCAGATCTACAAAGGAGCACAGTGATGGACTGGGGCACGCGGGCTATTGAAAGACCTGTTTTAGGCGGTCTTTCAATAGCACGGCGAACCACCAGTTCTGGTCGTTCCGGAGCAGGCTGAAGTCCGAAACTACAGAAAGTAGTCCAGACCCCGTTCACCCCCAAGTGTGAACGTCCTCACTGGAGGACGCGCTGCCCCGTTTTAAAAACAAAATGCGGAAAAGGCCATAAGGTGGGAGATATGGGGAATAAAGGAGGGGAGAAAAAGATAATACAACCAATAGTTCTTAATGCATCCTTTCGAACATTTCACAGATACAGATCGGGACATGTGTGGCCAAACAACATCAAAATGTCATCAAGATGACAAAAGTTATTAATGAGGAAGATCAGACAAGTTAGGAGAAGTAGCAGCAGTTTGGTTCTGCCTGAGTCAACTGGGAAGGGCAAGATTCCGCCCTCTCTTCTCCCTCCCATTGAGTTAATGGGCTGTAAATTATTTTTGCCCTTTGAACTCAGTTTGAAGCAGATGAGTAAGCAGATGATCAAGAGGGAAAGTGGGAAGAGGAAAGAAAAATGGAGACATTTTTAAAAGCAGCTGAAAAAATGAGACAGAGGGTTAATCAGGACTGTCCCTGCCGAGTTGGGACAGTTGGAAGGTATGCTTAATGTTATATATCAGCCTTGTAAGCATTTGGCTGTAAAAGAATAATATCAATGTTGCAGTAACTGGCTGTAATGCTGTTGCAAAGGCTGGAATGCAGCCAGAAACTGTTGGTCTATTTATTGTGACCTATCTACTTATTGTGACTTATTGTGAATGGAGATAGCTGAAACACAGTTGGAGTTCCAATTTTGGTCATTTCCGAATAGCATCACTAAAACACGATAACTGTGGGTTTTAGTCATTTCATGGACCACAATTCCGCATGACGTCATAGCCATCCAGTAGCCAGCCTGTCTGTAAGCATTGCTAGAATGCTGCATTTCAACTCCAGAAATTTTAGCAACACCGTGCAGAAAAGGCCTTTGTAATTCCAAAAATCTTCTAGAAACAGAGTACAAGGACACTTAATAGTGTGCTGTTCTACTGATTTTGCATTTTAAATAGATTTGCTTGAATGGTTTTAATTGTATAAGTAGTTAATTACATTTTGCCAGTAACTTTTTATACATTTTTATTCATGCCTTTGTATGTGTTTTTACCTATTTATTTATTGGTATTTGCATTTGTTTTTGTAAGCAACCAGTGTGTGCCAAACTGAATTGAGTATTTTTCCCAAGTTGGTACACACTTAAAGGCTGCCTTGATCTTACTTTGTATGGGTGCCTATTGTGCAATGGTAGACATCATGGCGCGCACACACACACACACACACATAGTAAAAAGAGCCATACCGGAGCAGACCAAAGGTGCCACCAATCTGACATGCTGTTCCCCACAAAAGCTCCCCAGAAGTCCATGAAGAGGACATGAAAGCAAGGTCATTTCCACACTAAATTGTTATAGAGCTATTATTCCATTTGCAATATTCTATGGAATCCTGGGGTTTGTAGTTTTGGGAGGTGCCGGCTGGCCCCTCCCAAAACTGCAAACCCCAGGATTCCATAGGATGTTGCAAGTGGAATAATAGCACTATAACAGTGTCACCCTGTTCTCTGGGGGTCCCGGGAGGGGCGCCCAAATAACCAAACTACAATAACACCACTTTCGGGGAAAATTAGCTGGAGCACTCACTAAAGCTAGTGAGAGGCAGGGTAACTTAGCAGGGATCTTGCAACCCAGCGTCTACGGGGTCAGGTCAGTCAAGCAGTCAGACAGTTTTAAAATAGCAAAAATGATGTTTTATTGAAAGACAAACAAACAGGAAAGACACCATAATCACACACACCTAATGGAAGAATTCGAAATAGGGATTTTCGGGGGAAATGGGTGATATGACACCTTTCTCATAGTCCTGAAGAAGTTTGAAGATTGAGCTCGTTGGGGTACAGGGAAGAAAGCTCAGCGTGGTTCGCTGAGGGGAGCTCGCCAGACAAAGCAGCAGCAAGGTGGGATGGAAGTCCAGAGTGATTCGAGGTGGTCTCGGAATCGGGGGGCTTTTTATAGGGTGAATTGTGCCTGCAGGCCATGCCTTACGCAGTGAGAACAATGCGAGTTTGGAGAGGGACAAAGCTTCAGAAAAGGTCAAGTTTAACATGATCGGCTTAGCGCTGAATCAACAATAGTGTAGCCAGTATGCAAATACAAGGTGCTTAGTTTGGCTTTATAAGACTATCAACTCAGAGCCGGGCACCTTTGTTAGTGTTGCACTTAAGCAAAAAGGTGTTTGCAGGAGAGGTCCCTGAAGCAACAGAGTGGCTCTGTTCTGCCTGCCTAGGTGGAGAATGGAATGTCCAACAATTAACGGCCACGCCTGTTTACATGTTTGTCCGGAGGCCTCGCAAACACGTGGAGCGGGTTGGCAGAGGAAGGTCAAATGGTTTTGATATCAAAACGATATCGAGTGCTATCACCAGGTAGGCCTGGGCCAAAGTAACAACAGTGGAGTGCAGAAATGTCCCAAGAGTCATTTCCTATTGTTGTTTGGCAGCAACTGGTAACTAGAAGTATATTTCATGCTTCTCTAGCACCACTGATTTCACATAGCCATCGTGGCTGCTTTCAGTTTGTTTTAGACACTGCCTTGAAAACTATAATCGCTTTAATGCCTTCCAAATGCCTATAGTAGTTTCATGCACTGCAAGCTCACTTACTCAGATGCAAGCTACACTCAGTTGTGGATCTCAATTTGCAGCATACATCTGTTTAGAACGCCAGGCTTACTGTGCAATCCTATTTATGTCTACTCTGAAGTAAGGCCCACTGAATTCATTCAGATGACCTGTGCTTAACAACTGCAGTTTAAATGTTCATAATTTACTTGTTGTAAATACTCACCTTATGATGCTTCAAGACAAGAAAATATTGGAAGATAAAAAAAAAAGACGTGTGTTTTAAAAGGCACAAGGCTTCAAATGTATATTTGGACTTAGCTACACTTGCTAGTTCACCCTCCCTCGGATAATATCTACACAATCTGCATTGTCCCTTACACAATTAGAAGAAAAAGGAAGAATACAGTGGGGGAACATGAGATGCAGATTGCAAGATAGGATGGCCTTCTACTAATTGGTGGCCTAAGATGTATATTCTCTTTAAAAAAATAGATGGAGTGATAGGGACATTTTTTTTATGTCTTAAGGAAATATTCACATTTTGATCAGGACTAAAGTTAGAAAAAGCTTGGTAATTGGAAAACGAGAATTCAACCTTAGAATCACAGAATCATAGAGTTGGAAGAGATCCCAAGGACCATCGAGTCCAATCCCCTGCCATGCAGGAGCACCCATCAAAGCACTCCTGACAGATGGCCATCCAGTCTCTGATTAAAAACCTCCAAAGGAGGAGACTCTACCACACTCGAAGGCAGCATATTCCACTGCTGGACAGCCCTGACCATCAGGAAGTTCTTCTTGAGGCTCAGGTGGAATCTCTTTTTCTGTAGTTTCATTCCATTGTTCATTGTCCTAGTCTCTGGAGCAGCAGAAAACAAACCTGCTCCCTCCTCAACATGAGATCCCTTCAAATATTTAAACATGGCTCTCATGTCCCCTCTCAACCTTCTCTTCTGCAGACTAAACATACCCAGCTCCCTAAGCCACTCCTCATAGGGCATGGCTTCCTGACCCTTCACCATTTTGGTCACCCCCCTCTGGATACATTCCAGCTTGTCGATGTCCTTCTTGAAATGAGGTGGGAGATGTGGTCCCTGTCCCTCATGTAGTTGCCTCCTTGTAATGTAGACCTTAGAGCCAAAGTAGCTGTACAACATGTCTGGAAGCTGAACGGCAAAGAATAGAGACGGAACACAAGCAAAACTGGCAAATTACCCTGATCTCCAATATTAACCACACCCAAAGAACACAACAGATTTGTCTGTCTTTTGAAAAATATTTGAGAGGAAATGGAGGTAAGGTAATTTGAGATGGCAGTTACAGCATTCTCTCTTTGCTTCTTGTTATCACACATCCAATGGTATTACAACTCACATTAATTTTTGCAATGAAGCAAAAAACACGGAACTGCTTCCAGGTTGTACAACTCCCAAAGTAGAATCCTGACAGAGTGATGTGGCCATATTGTAATTTCATTTCCTTTATTGTAGCATAAGCCTAGGACATGTTTAGCTGAATTAAATGTGGTTAAGTAATCACACTTCCATGTGCACCACCACCACCCCCAAAAAAATCTGTCCCAAAGCTAGTAAAAAACATGATCCAGTAAGGTCATTTCCACGCTACACTGTGAAAGTGTTCTTATTCCAGCTTGAACATCCTGTGGAATTCTGAGATTTGTAGTTTCCTGAGGCCAAAGACCTCTTGGGCTGAGAATTCTAAATGCCCCTCCCTAAACTGCAAACCCCAGGAGTCCAAAGGATGTTGGAAGTTGAATAACAGTGTAGTGCAGAAATGGTCCAACACTAGAGGGAGACATATTCCATTGAGAGAACAGAGACAAACAGAACAGGTAGGGAATAGTTCACCATAAATGGAATTTCAAGGGAATAGTTTTAATAAATCATAAGAACTAGATGATAGATTTTTATTAGGAGCTGGGATTAGTGATGTTTCCAGGAGAGGAAATCATTTTAAAAAGAAAAAAAAGAATAGAAAGCCTGATCAGCAGTTCTACCATTTGTAAGTCACACACTTATATTCTTCAAAACCTTTTTGAAGAAGGACCACTATGAAAGGATTCTTGGGAACTGTATAGTTCATGGGAGAGAAGTTTATTTTACTGCTAGGTGTGGTTCTGTACACATTACACTGTGCTGATAAGACTCTCTAATACAGATGCTGGGTATATCTTATGTTGTCTTGTCTTCTATTACTGTCAGAGTTATACTGAAGGGAGCACTGATGGTACTTAAGAAGCCCTTTCCTAAAGCATCTGAAACAGAAACTGTACTGGATGCTGTGGTACCTTGACTCTGTTCTTCCATGATTGTTCAGGGCATGGATAGAAATGCATATTACTTGAAAAGAGACGTTTAAGATTTCATGCCTTTTTTTCTCTGGTATTTGTTACTTTCTAATGTGTCTGCATTACTCAATTACAGCAGTTTGGTGTTATTTTAACAACTATGAGAGCCTCTTATAAAATCCTCAGATCTGTACTTTGATGATGGGTACTCAGAATTCTATCCTGGAACACAGTATTAGAACTCTCTACCAGAGGATTCTAACCCCCTCACGAAACCACAGATTTAACAGTTACATAGGGATGGTGGAAATGGGGGAGGTTCACCCCCTGTGGCAATGTTTTTGGGGCATCCCGGCTCATAGCCACATTCCCATGTGCCATGGCCATGTCACCAAGCACCATGGCCATGTTACCCTGTATGTTCGGGGTCCTGGGAGGGGCGCCCAAATTACCAAATGAAAACACAAGTTGGGGGAATTTAACTCGAGCACTCTCTTGGCTAAGCGAGAGGCAGGGTAACGTCAGCAAGGATCCTTAACCAAATGTCTACGGCTTCAGGTCAGAGAGCAAGCAGGCCATTTTAAAAGTAACAAAAATAACAGTTTTATTGAAAGATAAACAGCAAATAAAACAACACACACACTAGCTAACTTGGAAACAGAAATAGAGAGCTTAGGGAACGGGTAATATGACTCCTGGTCTCGCAGTCCTGGAGAGAAGGACGGGGTTCCAAGGAGGGAGGCAGACTCAGTTATGGAGAACTGAGGGGAAAACTTTACTGGACAGAGTGGCAGCAAGGCTGGATGGAAGTCCAGAGTGATCCAAAGAAGTCCCAAAAGTGGGGAACTTTTATAGGGTGGATTTTACCTACAGGGTATGTTATGCTCGGTGAGAACAAAGGAAATTTGGAGTTGGACGAAGGAGTTGAAAAAGGTCAGATTTTGCATGATTAGCTTAGCTCTTAATGACAATAGTGTGGCCAGTTGGTTAATAGCCCGATACAAAGGAATGGCTTGGCTCTCAGCCGTGTGGTTTTGTGTGTATATGCGCCGAGCAAAGCCAGTTTGCAGGGAGGTTTTTCCCTAAAGCAACGGAGAGGCTTAAGTTGCTTGCCTGAAAGAGGTTTGGAATGTTTACCCATTAATGGCCGTGCCCCAGACGTGCTTGTCCGGAGGACCTCTGCAAACACGTGGAGTAGGGTGGCAGAGAAAGGTCAAGCAAAGGCCAAATTATTTGATATCAAAAGGATATCTAGTGCTCTCACCAGACATATCATAACCGTGATAACAGCCACACCCCCTCCTGTCCCCCCCATGCACTCCAAGCTGTGCCGCTGAGATCTAAGGACAACTGCCATGACAGTTATAGTGATATCAGACTGATCTAACTGTACAGTGCAGATGATCTTGTGATCCACATTCCTCTGGCATGACTTTGCTCTCCTTGCCTCCTGTATTTCTAGAACATGAGGCTGAAGATACTGTGTTGTTAGAAACTTGAGGCTTGAAAGAAAATTGAATATGGGGAAGCTGTAACCCTAACTTGTTTTCCTGTAAGAAATGGATGTTTCAAAATGGGAAACCTGATGGGAAAAAATTCTGGTCGGGAGGAAAAGAGAGGATAATTTGGAGGAGGGCAGTGCTTTCAATATTGAAAGCATCAAAAATGGTAATGAAAGCTCACCCAGGCCTCCTTTTTGACTGGAAAGAGAAGGAAGATGAACTCAGCTAATTTGAAACAGGCTTCCCTTCTCTTCCTGTTACCTCCAGATGGAATTTGACATAAAATGAGCAAGTGGGACACTGCAGAATCTGATTATTAGCCTAGAAAAAAATCATCTGAATGTCAGGAGTTCAAAGCTTGCATTCCCAGCCAAGGAACCAGGGGAGCTATGCCAGATTTGCTTCAGACTGCCAGAAGACCACTGAAAGGTTAGTGTTGATTTCACACTCATTCTTTTGAGCAACTGGGATAGTTGTGGAAATCTGCAGAGCACTGAAAAAATTTAGGGTTCTTCAAGACCAGCTACATATTAGTATTACTACAACCTCCTGGCTAGGATTGCCTGCTGATCACAAAAAAAAGAAAAAAGAAACAAAAACAAGCAAATGTGCAAATGTTCTTCTGATTGCCATGCTGGCAAAAGTTCTAATAGGGTGCAGATAATATTTGTTTCTTGATATAAATATTTGTACTTGATATCTTCAAGCAGCCATTCAAGACAGTCCCATGATGGTCAGCTAAAGACTTGGTATCTTGCTGGTGGCTCTTAGTCTTTGAATCCCAATTTCTCCAGCTTTTCCATCAGTTTTGGGGAATAATCTCCTTTCTTTATGGCCTTGTTTTGATGTCAGAGAGTCACAGAGAGGATGACTATGATAGAAATTAGGGAGGGCAACTTGTGGTACTACAGATGTTGGGCTGCAACTCCTATCAGTCTTAGCTACCCAATGGCCAATAGTGAAGGTTGATGGAACTTGCAGCCCAAAACCACCTGGAGAGATACCAATTGATTGTTTCTGGAATGGAGCCATAATGTGGCTTGTGTAGGTTAGTACTATAACCGATATAGAAAATTCTATCCATGTCATCATATAAGGATTTATCTGACAATTTCCCAAATCCTCAAGGCAGCTCATATCACGGTCTCTCTCTCTGTGTCTGTCTGTGTGTGTGTGTGTGTGTATATCCGCTTATCCTAACAAATTTTGTAATATGCCCACAACTTATATTTTTAAAAGATTAACCTCCTATCAACCCAATAAAGGGTGATACATAAGGTTGCCAGATCTCAGGGCCTGATACTGACCTTCCTGTTTTCATGCGTCATTTCCAGGAGAGAGCTGAGAGTGCAAATTTGCCAGTTTTGGAAGGCTCAGGTCCTCCCAATTCTAGGTAAGAGGAAAGGACTGTGCAGATCACCAGCTCAGCTAGTAGATCAGCAACATGCTACAATGTAGGAAGGTTAACTGATTTGATGCTCCCCACATTTCTGTCCAGAGACAGAGGACAAGGTTAGAATTCAAAATGACCTTAACAGATTAGAGGGCTGGGCCAAAACTAACAAAATGAATTTCAACAAGGAAAAATGTAATATACCACACTTGGCAGAAAAAAAAAATGAAATGCACAAATATAAGATGAGGAACACCTGGCTTGACCACAGTATATGTGAAAGGGATCTCTAGGAGTCTTAGGAGCCCACAAGCTGAACATGAGTCAGCAGTGTGATGCAGCAGCTAAAAACGCAGGTGTGATTCTGGGCTGCAGCAATAGGAATATAGTGTCTAGATCAAGGGAAGTAATGGTACCTCTCTATTCTGCTCCGGTCAGACCCCACCCCAAATACTATACAGTTGGCACCACAGTTCAGGAAGAATATGGAAAGGTGGAAGGTGTCCAGAGGAGAGTGCCCAAAATGGTAGAAAGCCTGGAAACCACACTTTATGAGGAGTGGCTTAGGGAGCTGGATATGTTTAGCCTGGACAAGAAAAGATTAAGAGGTGACATGATAGCTATATTTAAATATTTGAAGAGATGTCATATCGAGGATAGAGCAGGCCTATTTTCACTGCTTCAGAGACTAGGACATGGAGCAATGGCTTCAAATATCAGAAAAAGAGATTCTATCTAAACATTGCCAAGGACTTCTTGATGGTAAGAGCAGTTGGACAGTAGAATATGCTGGTGGAGTCTCCTTTTTTCGAAGTTTTTAAACAGAAGCTGGTTGGCCTTCTTTCAGAAATGCTTTGATGGTGTAATCCTGCATGGCAGGGGGTTGGATTCAGTGGCCCTTGGGGGTCTCTTCCAGCTCTATGATTCTATGAATTTTCTGTGTTTTTCCAGGGCTCAGGAATGCCAAATTCAGTCAAGAAACTGGTGAACTTCCATGCCCTCCTGGCTTTTGAAGAACCCCAATATTCTCTATAATATTTTCTTAAAGCAGAGGTGGGGAAAGAATGGAATATTAAGTTGCCAGTGAACCCTTCAGACCTCATTTTTGGTTTCTTAAAGCTACTAATCTCCCCAATTTTTAATTTTTAGATAATTAACACCCCCTCCAAAAAAACAGCACCAACACCACTAAAAATGTATGCTAGGAACCAAAGACTTCCCAGCAGCTCCATAACACCTTCAGCTGGAAGTGGATGGCTGAAAGTAGAATTTTTCTCTCATTACCCTGTTTTCTAACCCACCTTAATAAATTCCCTGTTGCTTCCTTCTTTTTCTTCCTCTCCTTTTCTCCCCTTTTCCCAGCACAGATGAAGTTGGGGAGGATCCTCAGACCAACATGCTCTGGACTGAAGCTCTGTCTTTCTTTTAAACAGCCCAGGAACAGCTAAGAAACTTTTGAACCTAGAATGAGTAAAAGGAAGAATTTTCAGAGCCCAGAAATATTTATCTGCTTTGTCAATCATTCCATTTTATTCTTTTTGTTACTGAATTGATCATTTCTATTTTTAATTACTACAATTATACATTGTTCCGGCTCTTTTCTTATGGACACTGTTGTTACTGTAGTTTCTAGCCCAGACTTGGGGAGATATTAGATATCACTTTGATATCAATAATTTGGATTCCTTTTCCTATTCCTCTCCACATGCTGCGAGGTCCCCCGGACAAGCTCGCAGACGGGCACTGCCACTAATCGCTGTAATATTCCAAACAATTACAGGCAGGCCAGAAATAGCTGTCCCACTGCTTCAGGAGACCTCAAAGGCAAGTACCCTATTATGTATGCACACTGCTTACAAAGAACTCCCTGCCCCAAGCAGGCAGCTTGATTAGAAGAATCCTCATCTGTCGAGCACTCTGCTTTTGCATACTGTCTACTCTATTGTCAATTCAGACCTAACTCAATCATGCTAAATTCTGACCTTTCAGAGGCTTTGTCTCCAGCCTGAAACTCATTGTTTTCCCCAAGTGTGGACTAGCCTACGGCCACATTTTCCCCAATAAAAAACCCTGACTTTGAGCATTTCTTTGGATTGCTCAGATCGCTCAGATCGCCCCCGACTTCCATCCAGCCTTGCTGCCACAATTTTGCTTGGCGAGCCTTCCCCTCAGTTGCACATACTGGGACTCCGTACCTCCGAATGTCTGCTGCAGACTACCCAGGCTTCAGGACAGGTGTATTATTACCCAAACCAACAACTCCTCTAAAAATCCCTCTATCCCACTCCAACCTTTATTTCTATAGTTCTATGTGTGAGTGTGCTGCATACACTGTTTGACTGTATTTTAATAAAGATCATAATTATTATTTTTTTATTTGGTGTGCTCCTTGACTCGGCCTGACCCTGTAGACATTGGGTAAAAGATTCCACTCCGTTGCCCTGCCTCTCGCATTGCTAGCTTTTGCTCTTTGCTAATTTCCCCAACTTATATAATTGAGAGCTCATTTAGGTGTCCTTCCCGGTACCCCCAGAAAACAGGGTAATGTTGTGTTGCCTTGATTTTATGGTTTTACCTTTGCCCATAAATTGTTTAGCCTGCTTCAGCTGAAGTCTTCAATCTGTGATCTTTGCCAGTGGTTAGCCTTTATTCCTCACTGACCCTGGGTGGCACAAGACTATATAAAGAGTGCATATTAATATTCTCTCCTCTTGATGTCTTCCTGACCTTTGAGTATATCCCTCTGTTCCTTCTAACTGTGGAAAACTAGTGGGCCATATTAGTTCTCTAGGAGACCTTAGAGGGCTGCACCCTCAACAAATCTGCTCCCCCCAAAAAAAAAAAAAAATTGTTGCTACCAAATGCCCTCTAGAGAACATGTGGTTATGTTTGGAGGGGCTTCCTGTGCCCCAAGACGGCATTTTGAGCTAAAAGCCTTTTTTAAAAAAAAATTGGTTTGACCACTGGAGGATCCAAATGTGGTGAAAACGCCTTCAATACCTCACCCCAGAGATCATTTTGGAGGATTTCAGAGCAAATTCCACAAGGACACTCTTTTAACCCCTGGCCACACTTTGTCTACCCCTGTTCTGAGTGCTTACAAGCATGACCCTGAAGGGCTATGACATTCCGTCAAGGGAGAAGTTTTTCAAACTCATAACTGCTAATCTCCAGGCAAGGTACAAAGTATTGGTTGTTACCTTCAAAGCTTTACATGGTTTGGGTCGAAGTTACCTTTGGGATCACTTCCTCCTGTATAATCTGCCCTATACACTCAGGACATTAACTTCAGTCAGCCAGGACTAGACTGGCAACTGTCATCCTAGAGGACTTTTTCTTCAACTGCCCTAGACTATGGAATGACGTGCCGGAAGAGATTCAATGGCTAAATATGCTATCTGCATTTTAAACAGCATTAAAGACCAATCTCTTCTGGCAGACCTAACCAGATGATTTTAAAATTATGATTTAATTTAATTAAGACATGACGTTAACAATCTAATTAAGACATGACACAAAAGGAAAAGGGAATGGCAGTGTGGGAGGGGATTAAGTCCAGCAGTGTGGGAGGGGATTAAATCCAGTTCTTTTCTCTCTCTTGTTATCCCAAAAGGTGGGGGACCTTGAGGTCCTCCAGCAGTGCCAGTGTCTCCCTAGAAAGATGGGGAATTATAGCTCAAAGGAGGTCTGTGAGAGGAGGGTAACCACAGGTTCTTTTCACCTGTGTATATCAATACTCACTGTAGGACACGAGAATGAAAAGAATGTCTTTTATTTTTATTGGGGGACATTCACACAAATGCGAGAAATCAAGCAGTCTCATGAATCATACAAAAGCTAGCAGAAGAAAAGGAAAGAAAGGTTGGATAGTGGAGATTTTGGGATAAAGAGGGTAATATGTAACCATTCCTGAAGTAGAAGAGGATCGAAGCAAGGTGTCGAAGATTGGATGGGGGTCTAAGAGCAGCACACTGAACTGGAATCTGGGGGCCCTCACACAGTGTAACACACCAACATTTGTCCAAAGTACTAGCAAAAAGCCATGGTCTGATCCAAGGTTTAAACACCCTTTTTCTGCCCTGAAAGGGAATGTTTTAATTGCTTCCTGGCAGAGCCACCAACGGGTCTGGAAGGTTCTGACGGTCTTTGCAACAAGTGACAAAGCACTGAGGGAAATCACAGTAGCCTCTTAATGACTGGAAAGGTGAGTGAATAAATGGAGAGTTTCTGTGGGAAAAGGTAACATGATGTCAGCCTTTGAGATGCTCCTTCTAGCAGCTTCATTCGCTACTGTTCCCTAGGTTTGGGTATTTCAGAGGACCATCTAAAACTCATCAGGTCAAGCTCTCCAACTGATCCTTCTGAATTTATGACCAGAACATGCTGAGGTTCTTTGTCCTAGTTTCGAAGCTTCCAGTCAAATTCCCTTTTCTCTCCACATTGCTTTCAGACATAAGTATAAAAAAATCTCTGTTTCTTTCATGCCAATTAAACTGTATTTATAGCTAATCATACTGTACCACAGATTGCGGGTGTGCAGCATGGTAACACGCTGTGGCTAGGACAGTGGCAGTTAGGATGTGGAGAGGACCTTCCATCTGTTGCTGGATGTAGTGGACTATAGCCCACTTCATCAGGTGCATGGAGTGTTACCTAAATAGGCAGGTATTTTTACGTACACTTGAGTACTTTAAAAAAAAAACAGTTATTGGAGGGTGACAAGGACATCCTAGCATAGTTAAGCAGGTACATACATTCTGCTTTTCAAAAGAGGTCAGATGGCCACATCTCAGTGGTGCTTTAAGCAATGGGTTCCTGTGCAGCTAGGCAGCTACCTGGCCCTTGGAGCTCTTTCCAGTTCTAAGATTCTGTGATGGTGAATAAATAGTCTTCATCCAATCTCAGTAAGAGAGATGAAGTTTCTTATATTTGGATGAACTTTTCTAGGTGAGGGATTTTATACTTTTTAAAATTAGAAACCATTGACTCTCCTCACAGGGAAAGAGTAATATTCTCTGGGAGTTTGTGCTGTTTGAGGAAGTTTCAGCACCTGACAGATTTGTCAGCCTGCTTCCTGGAAAATGCTGTCAAACTGTTTATATTTTCTGCCAGCGGAGTAGGAAAACAGGAAGTTTCAAATTTGTACAAAAGGGGTGTGATAAGCAATCTGAGCCTCACATTCAAAGAAAGAAAAATAAAAGAAAGCAAAACAAAATATTTCCCAAGGATAATCTCTTCTCATCTGAAATTGGTGTAATAAGGTCTCTGACACCATCCCTCCCAACTGTCCTGATTTGTCAAGATTAATTTTCTATCATCCAACATTTCAAGCTATTTTGAAATGTCCCAGTTTCTCTCCCCTCCTCTCGCTTTCCCCTTTTGTCGTCAGCTTACTTCACTTGCTGTAAACTGAATTCAAACTGCAAACTCAGTTAACTCAGCAGTTTGGAGAGATGAGGAGGGGGCAGAACCTTGTCTTTTCCAGTAGGCTCAGGCAAAAGCAAACTGCTGCAGGCTCTCTTAGCTTGCTTGTTATTTCTTATTAATACCTTTTGCCCTCTTGAACACCCTCTGATATTGTTTGTCCGCATGTGGCCCATTTTTCATCTGTGAAGTGTTGAAGGGTACATGGAACACTTGCTGCCACTCAAATCATATGACACTGGTGGGAACCATGTGTTTCTCTAAATGCTGCTGAACTTCATCTCTCAGCATTCTTCACCATTGTCTATGCTGGCTACGGCTTTTGGGAGTAGCAGTCCTACAACAACTGGAGGGCTCCACATATTGTGGTAACTGAAGCCCCTGTCAGAGCTACCGATGATGAGCAGCAGCTGTTAGTCCCTGTTGCTCAGGGTGGAGATGACGAGCAGCAGCTGTTGGTCCCTGTGGCTCTGGTTGGAGATGAGTCCTGCTGCCATGGATCAAGCAGGCTTGGATGTTCCTCTGCCTGCTCCTTTAGGGCAACAGTGATCTGATTCTGAAGATGGTTTGGAGCCTGTGCTAATCAGCCCACAAACAAGGCGGAGACTCAAGAGAGCTGAGCAAAGGGAGGCTTCCTTGATTAAGTTCAAGAAGTGGTGACTGGCCACACCTGTGCCTGGGCTATATAACTGCCTGCCTGGAAGTTTTCCTTTGCTTGTGGCAAACTTTCTACAAGCTCTCTCCTTGCCTGTTCCTTGCTTCCAGCACCTGGCTCCTGATACCTTGGATTGATCTCGTGGCTTCTGACCCCTGGATTTTGGATTCTGACTATGTCTTTTGCTTGTCACTCAGGCTTAGGTAAATGGACTCCCTCTGAGTAATTGCTTGCTTTACTCCTCCTGGTGGGATTCTGCTATCTCTCCCTCTCCCTTCTCTGGGCTGGCTCGCTGCCTGGGGCTTTGACCTTGACACAGGTGGGGATTGTGAAAGATTGTTGCTGTCCTACACCTGTTCCCATGCCATCCAACCCCATCCTGCAGGATGTGTTATTTTCATAATTGGACATATCTATGGCTGAAACATGTTTTTGAAGGCATGCTGACTGGAACAATATGCTAAGTAAATACGACCTTAGACATGATCAGGTTATAAGTTCAGAGAAGACTAGGAGGGAAAGCCTGATGCTGAGGGGTTGGCATAATCCTTTCAAAAATTATAAGCTACAGGCACTTCCAAAAAGAATAGAAGGTGAAACTGGCCAGGTGAAGCAATCAGGGACCCTACTGTGAGCACATCCTATGGAGGCCTTCTCTATTCACACCACCTCACCAAAACATTAAGAGACTCTTAGGACTCCCATCAATGCTTTGTCACCTAGAGTTAAGACAATTGGCCCATTCTGGACTCCTTTTTCAACCCCACAAGAAAGCCATTGCCGCTTTGTCTACGCACCCTCCTTCAGGATAGGAAATGAGGTATAAAATCGCAAGCTCCGGACCCCATTATTTGTAGTACTTTGGATATAGTCTGTGGTGCCCAGATCTCTGTTCCTCTGTGCTACCCTCAGACTTGTTGCCACTCTGCTTCGACATTCTGCTTCAGGATTGGTAACTATTGCCCTTTCAGCCCAATTCCTTTCCATCCAACCTTTCTTGCCTCATTTTTTGATAACCTGATGTGGTTCTTGAGAGTGTCTGATTTCTTATGTGCTTGTTAATTCCAAATAAAATACTCTGTTTAACTTTTAACTGGAGTCCTCTCTACAGTTAGTACTGGTAGACACAGGTCAAGAGATCCTGCCCATTACCCTCCTCTTGCAGGCTATCTTTGAGCTTATAATTTCCCCAAATCCTAAGGAGATGCTGGCAGTACAGGTGGACCTCAAAGTACCCCATCTCTTAGGATAACACATCATCTCTGCTGCTACACCACACATAGAACACAGACACACTACAGTGTCTGGCCTCCAGGACTGGCAACACTCAAGTTTAATACCTGGTTGCGTCATCACTTCATCTTAGACCTGTGATTGTACCATCTAATGCACCTCAAACTGATATGAAGATGATTAAAGCAGAATGCTGGATCTGTGTAGGCTTGTCCTGAACTATTTGGAAGAAAAGTGGAATATCAGTGGAATATAATACTGAGTTCAGCTGAGAAATGGCAGAAATGAGGCCGTTTAAAAAAAAATAAATTCAATAAATAAATTGGCCTTTTTCTATTGATAGAGTGCAGGCAAACATTTATTTATCTAAACTCTATAGAGTACATACAAACAATTGCTTGGCTGCCACCATGTTGGTGCTGCTGGTGCAGATGATATGTTACACCATTATACTGTTGACTATAAAAGACTGATTCCCATGATAATGCAGTAGTTCGATCTGCTCTTTTCAAAGATTACATCCAGTATTCCTCTTCTTAGTCTTGCACTTAAAAAATGTTAGTGTGGCTCTACCTGGTTCACTTAGGACAGTGGTTTTCAAATTGTTTACTCCTTTACAACTACATGAAGATGTTGTGCCCCACCCGTGCCATGTCTCACACACACACACACACACACACACATCCTTATCCCATCCTACTCCTCTCTCTCCTTCTCACAGGCCCCTCATGTCATATACACCCTCCATGTTAAAGCTGAGTTTTCATGGTCACTCAGGAGCATGTGCCTGCTACAACAATGACAGAACATTGGGAGAAGCTGAGTGTGAAAAGCATAAAATAGGAACGCTGATTTTTGCTATGTTTGAGGTCAGAGGAAAGCGTAACAAGAAGATGTTTTATGTCACTATTTTATAAAGCCTAGTCAATCCTCAGTCAAACATAGAGAGAAAGCTGTCCTTCTTTTTAATAATAATAATATTAATCTTTAGTAAGATTAGTCTGGCATGACTTATTTTTGAGAAATCTGTGTTGACTTCTCGTGATTACTGCGTTGCTTTCTAAATGATTAGAAACTGACTGCTTAATGATCTGCTCCAGGATCTTTCCAGGCACTGATGTCAGGCTGACTGGGGTTGGACTGGATGGCCCCTGTGGTCTCTTCCAACTCTACATTTCTATGATTCTATGAATATTTGCTGTACTTGCAAGCTAACTTTTTTTGTACCATCCTCCTTCAGCATCTGTGAAACCCCCTTTAGGGTCTCACCCCACAGTTTGAAAACCACTGACAAGATAATACAAATATGGAATGGGAAGGAATCCCAAGGGACATCTAATCCATCCCACTGCCAGTACTGGAATCCACACCAGAACCATCC
Organism: Ctenosaura bakeri; assembly: GCA_948474755.1. Classification (NCBI taxonomy): domain Eukaryota; kingdom Metazoa; phylum Chordata; class Lepidosauria; order Squamata; family Iguanidae; genus Ctenosaura; species Ctenosaura bakeri. The sequence continues at coordinate 102,684 of CAOLHI010003192.1, read as the reverse complement.
CTGAAAGAAGGCTATCCGACCTCTGTTTACAAACCTCCAACTAAGCAGACTCCATTGCCTTCTGTGACCATCTGTCACTCTCAAACCGCAAGTTCTTCCTAATATTCCCTTAAAAACCAAATGTCTTCATGGGATCTTGTGATCTTGTGTCCAGTCTGAATAAAGAGACTTGGAGTATCTTAGCAGGTTTTATTTAATATAAAATGGTATGGACTGCAGCCCACTTTAGATGTGGCCCCAACTGGTAGATGTGTTAGACTTAGCTGCATTGTGAAGGGAACATTCTTTCCAAGAGGTAAATTTAAGAGATCAGAAGTGACCTCTCTGTGGTCCTGTTACTTTTGAGAAGCTAGGGAGCCTACCTGGCCTGAACAATGCAAGAAAAGCAGGACAGGCTGAGGTTCCCTAAGCCAAAGCCAAAAACTTTGAGAAAGAAAATAAGCTAATGAGATTCATGGACCAGAATCCTGGATTATAAGGGTCTGAAAGAGTGGTTTCAGCTTGGAGCAAAGCTAGTGTGGGAAATAATTTCAGCAGATAAGGGCCTATAACTAGATCAGTGATTTTCAGCAAGACACATCCAGAAACAGGCAGGCAGCTTAAACCATTTGTTCCAGTAGATCTCTCCCTAGAATACTACCTTTCAAATTGGATACCTTTTTAAAATATCTCACGGGGGGGGGAGGGAATGAGCATGACATCACCAAGCATGATTGAGCATGATTTCACCAATACCTTTATTTCTATGATACAATCAACTCTTCCGGTAAAATAAGTATAATATGCATTGTGTTGTATTCTATAGTATCTTTCATTATTATACTATATCTCAGTGGGTTCAACTAAAGATACTGGAAACTGTCTTTATTTCATGCCATGACTGTTCATTATTTAGTTTTCAATGTGCCCTTCATTAGCAAAGGTAGGTCAGTCATTACACAGAGAAGCTATATGGATCCACCAAGAAAATGTAACTTTTTGTAGTTCTTTGGCTCTTAAAAGATACAGCTGACCTGTATCTGAGACTGTCATTATCAGGGCCAGGGCTGCTTGGAGAATAGGTTTCAAACTGCTTAAGTATTTCAGATTCTTTGTTTATTTCAGCAGGTAAGAGCATACTATTATTGCGGAGGACATAGCTCGGTGGCACAGTACAAGTTTTGCAGGCAAAAAGGTCTCAGACTCAATCACTACTAACTCCAGGTGTGAAACAATCTTACCTGAAACCTTACAAAGACATGACTCTCACTCAGGGTTGACAAAATACGCTATTCATGTGATTGCAAGTTACTGCAGTCCAGGCCTACCCAAAGAGAGCACTCGATATCTCTTTGATATCAAATAATTCGGCTTTCCTCTGCCACCCCGCTCCACGTGTTTGTGAGGCCTCCGGACAAGCACGTAAACAAGCGAGGCCGATAATTGCTGGGCATTCCATTCTCCACCCAGGCAGGCCAGACAGAGCCGGTTCGTCGCTTCAGGGACCTTTCCGGCAAACACCTCATTGCATATGTGCAATACTAACAAAGGCTCCCTGCCCCGAGCAGGTAGCCTCACAAAGCTGTACTAAGCGCTCCGTATTTGCATACTGGCTACACTATTGTTAATTTGGCTCTAAGTCAATCATGCTAAATTCTGACCTTTCCAAGGCTTTGTCTTGCACCCAAAATGCATTGTTCTCAGTGAGTAAGGTATGGACTGCAGTCACAATTCACCCTATAAAACCCCTTGATTCCAAGACCCTCCTCGGATCACTCCGGACTTCCATCCCGCCTTGCTGCTGCTTTGTTCGGCGAGCTCCCCTCAGCGAACCGCGCTGAGCTTCTTCCCTGCACCCCAACGTCGCTCTCAAACTCCAGGACTACGAAACAGGTGTCATATCACCCACTTCCCTCTAAAAATCCCCATTTCCGATTCTCCAGTTAACTGTGTGACTGTGGCGTCTTTAATAGTTGACTGTATTTAATAAAACATCATTTTTATCATTTTAAACCATCTGACTGCTTGACTGACCTGACCCTGTAGACGCTGGGTTGCAAGATCCTGCTAAGTTAGCCTGCCTCTCACTAGCTTTAGTGAGTGCTCCAGCTAATTTTCCCCAAGTTGTTGTTGTTTTGTTATTTGGCTATTTGGGCACCTCTCCTGGGACCCCCAGAGATCAGGGTAACATCCATATAAGTGAATGTGAAGAATAGCAGGTACCACTTTTTCTGCCATGACACACTACACAGAAGTAAACTAGGCAAATGTTTGGGAAATTTCAAGGGCTCTTTCTTGTCATAGCTGTTTGATTATTTTTAAAAAAGCAATGCAGTCACTCCCTCCCTGTCATCTTTTAGATGTTGTCCAGCAGATTATTTAAGTAGCAGTTGAAAGTGATACCTGTGTCGTGCATATCACAGAGAACTCACTCAAATCATCATCAGATCAAAGTAGGAATCAGTTCATTCTCAGGCTAATAATGTGAAGGGGTTTTCCAGATCTTTCTTTTTACAAAGATGTTGCAGAGACAGCTTCTAAGTGAGATTCTTCTAGGCATTACAGTGAAATTGGCTACTTCTAGATAGTTAAAGCAGTTTGAATTTAATATTCTAAATGTGCAGCTTTTAGCATCATAGAAGCATTGAATCTTAGAGCTGGAAGGGATTTAGACCTAAGTCTTTCATTGCTGATTTATAAGTTGAGACTGCCAGAGAGAATCAAGCAATTAATATTACCAGCCATTTCAATTTCTGCATAAAGAGCATTCAATTTTATAGTCAAGCACAGGATATGTGTCATCATCACAGAATCGTAGAGCTGGAAGGGACCATAAAGACCATCTAGGCTGCAGCTGTGTGAGCATCATCACTGCTACCTGCAGGGAATCGTCATCAAGTTTGCAGGTACAAAACTGGGACAGGTGGCTAACACACCAGAAAATAGAACAGAATTCAAAAGAAAATTCAATAGGGACAAAGATAAAATTCTACATTTAGGCCACATAAAAAACAAAGGCACAGATATAGGATGGGGGAAACACGACTCATATGAAAAGGACCTGGGAGCTATTGTTGATCGTAAATTGAACATGAGCCAGCATTCTGATCTGCAGCAAAGAAAACAAATGCTACTGCAGCCTACATTAATAGAAATATAGTTTCCAATTTGAATGAGTATTGTGTTCAGTTTTAGATGCCTCATTTTAAGAAGGAGAAGGTTCAGAGAAGGGTAACAGGGTTGATAAGAGATATGGAGAACAAAATATGAGGAAAGGTTGAAAGAGTTGAGCACATGCAGCCTTGTGAAAAGACCCAAGGGGAGTAGAAGGGTTGGCAGAAACAAACAGATGAATAAGCACTTCTAGATGGCAGTAGAAAATTGTACATGAAAGCTATATAGCTTTCAAAGTAGTTCCATGGAGGAAGAATCTCTGGTGGAAGGACAGGGGCAGGATGAGCAAAGATTGGGGAGGCCAGAGTCTCCCATGACCCTCCTTTGTCTAACTTCCCCACTGCCACATGAAATGGGCTAGGGACAAGGTATGTGAATCCTTTCTAACTTAGCTTCCCCCTCACACACTTGATATCAAGGAGTTGAGGGGGAGCCACACAAGAATCAGGGAGGCTATAGACTGATCTGATGATTCTCTTTTGACTCCCACCCATCTGCCACCCATGTAACAGTGTTGGCGGGGGCAAGATGAGTGAACATTACGGAAACTATAGCTCTCCAAAATCCTCTTCTCCCTCACATGACATTCAGAAGGTGGGTTAGAAGCCAAGATGATGCTACAGCCTTCCATAATACTCTCTGGGCTCCCCACCCCACCCTTTCATGAAATTGGGAGGGTGAGGTTAAGCCAGATGAAAATTAGCTGGCTATAGCCTTCCACAATCCTTTCTTGTCTCCTTGCTGCCTCACCTGCTCCCTACTGACAGTGGGAGAGGAAGCTAGATGAGGATCATGGAAGCTACAGTCTCACCACTTATATTCTAATAGCTGGTTCATGACATAGACACAGCTTATGGCAACCTCTTCACTGGGCTTCCCTACCTTCCCACCTTGAGAGGAAAGGATTGATGGGGGGGATAAAAAAGAGGTAAAGAGGAACATTTCCTTTATGGCACGTGTAGAAACTTCGGAAGCTTCTTTCTCAATTCCGCCCCCCCTTTATTCAAATTGTCTTTCCATTCCTAGCAGAGGCTTATATAAGCTGCAGTGAATCTTAAAAGGTTAGGAGGAACCAATCCCTTCACAGGCTCCCCTGAGCTGAGAGGGGGAAATTCCTATACTCGGGGGGAAAAGTGTTCTTATTAGTAAAGGGATTTTATTTTCTCATAGGTAAATGTTACTGTGGTCCACAGTCCGAGCCCAGGTCTTACTAAATATAAATTGATATCAAAAGATTGGCCATTCCAAACTGCTCCCCTCCACATGCTTGTGAGGCCCCCAGATAAGCACGCAAACGGACACAGCCGATCGGCTGAAAAATACAAGAAAATTCCCAGGCAGGCCAGTAATTTTCTGGCACACAGCTTCAGGAGACCTCTAGGCAAATACACTTTACACTAAATTAAGTATGCACCAAGCATACAAAAGATTCTCTGCCCTGAACCACCAGCTTGACGAGATTAGCGCTTCAGAATAGCCAACTGTCAAGCTCTCCCTATTTGCATATTGCCTGTGCTGTTGACAACTCCATCAAAATCCAATCATTCAAAGTACTGACCTTTCAGAGGCTTTGTCTCCAACCCGAAACCTATTGTTTTCCCCGGGAATGGACTACCCTACAGGCACATTTTCCCCTATAAGAACCCCTGATTTTGAGCGCTTCCTTGGATCACTCAGATCGCTCAGGGTTGTCATCCCGCCTTGCTGCCACTCCGTTTGACGAGCCTTCCCCTCAGCTTCCATGTGCTGAGAATCTCCACTCCAATTGTCTTTCTTCTGGCTACCTGGGCTACAGGATCAGGTGTAGTATTCCCCCTGAAAAATCCTTCTCAAAATCTCCTATTACATTTCCTCCCTTTATCTTCTTAGGTCTGTGTGAGTGAGTACATAAGTGTGCAGTGGCTGTCTTTTAAATAAAGAAAACAATTACAATTTACTTTGCTTGGTTTTTGACTCAGGCTGACCCCGCAAACATTGGGTAAAAGATCTTGCTAAGTTGCCCTGCCTCTTGCATTGCTACAGCTTGTGCTCTGGCTAATTCCCATTCCCCATTATTTGGAGCACATTGAGGTGTCCCCCATAGGACCCCAGAAATCAAGGTAGCATAATACTTTTTAGAAAGATTTGAGATCCTGTGTCTCTAATTCCCCAAACTGTCTCGTCCAGTACCTGTAACTTTTCCCCATATTCCCCAATCCAATCTGTATTCAGAATTAACACAGAGAGGTTGGGTTCCTGAGACAATATACTGCCCTCCTCCTTGCTGCCAGGCCTCATCTCCATAGCAACTGGCCAGGCCCAAGAGCTCTCTGGCTGAGAATTCTAAAGGCCCCTCCCTAAATTGCAAACCCCAAGATTCCATAGAATCTTCTCAGGCAGACAATCATATGAGAACTTTGCCTCACACAGCCAATCGTATGAGGTCTTCTCACCTGACACAGACAAAATAAACTTTGACTTTTATATATTAACAGATAAGCTGGCTGAATACCAGTTGCATAGATGTCTGGGTTGTGGAGTCTTGTCTTGGCCTTACACAGTTTGTATCTGAGGCCATGCTAAAAGGTTATAAGATCTCAAACACAGAAAAAGATATCTGGTACCCTTGGCCATTTCAGCCTCTAAACCACTTAGGACACACCATAACAACAGAGTGGAAGCCCAATAATTATTCAACTCACCAATCTACAACCTATTACACACTGCTATATGTTACCAAGAAGACTGCCAACAACTACCTGGAAACCAGAATAAAAAGTTAATTAAATAAATATAATCCTTGATACACATCAACTGTCCTGATTTGCCAGGGACAGCCCCAATGAATCCTTTGTAAGCACACTTTTTAAGTTTCTTTAAAAAATGTTCCAGTTTCCCCTTCCCTCCTTCTGCCTTTGTCCTCAGTTTACTTCATTTATTCCAAAGTACAAAAGTAGTTTGTACTTAATGCACTCAGCAGGAGTGGGACAGGAGAGGAAGGACAGTATCTTGCCCTCCCCAGTAGACTCAGGCAAAACCAAACTGCTGCAAATCTTTCCTAGACCATCCTTCCTCATTGATAACTTTATCTTGGTCGTACTCTAACATGGCCACATGTTTCATCTGTGAGACAGCAGAAGGTATGTCCCCCACTCCTCCTCCATCTAATCTCTCTCTTCCCTATTTCTTTTTCCTTGCTTATACTTACATTGGGTGTTCCTTTGGCTCCTTCTAGCGGAACTCTGGGGAAAGCATAATTTAAATCTCCTGCAGCACTAAGTGCCTGTGTCTATCCAAAGCCTCTGTCTTTCCTTGGATCCAAGAAGATCCAAACATCCAGTAGAAATACTGCTCTATTTCTGTCTAATCTTTACAGAAATTTTCCATCACCCATTCCCAGAGTCAGATTCTTTCCTAAACATCTCTTTTATGTTTGAACCCTGGAGAGAAGATTGCATTTTTTTTAAAAGGTCATGGAACCCTAGTAAGTTTATATCTCTTAATAAACCTGAAATCTCAGATCCATCACCCAAGTGAACCTAGGGGACCACCTCAGACCCTTCTCTCTCTAGCAACAGCTGGGCCTGGGTTTGTATCATTTTCAGCAATTTGTAGCAGAAGAGGAGATTCTATTGGCTATAGATGCAGCAGGAGATGGTAATTTGAGAAATGAAGGGTGGGAGGAGTGCGTGTGAATCAGAAACAAGGGATGGAGCTACTGCAAGCTACAAATTGGATTGGAGGGACAGCCAGATGGAGCTGCTGAAGACAGCAAAGTGAGGGGGCTAAGAAGAGCCTGTGAAAAAGGAGCAAAAGGAGAATTCCAGCCAACTGTTGAAGAAGAATCCCAGAGACCATCCAGGAAGGACCCTTTGCTGGCAACTGAAATTGCCATACAGAAGGCAGTGGAGGGTGTCAGAAGGCAGGGTAGCAATCTTTTTGTAAGTCTGAGTTCCTCTCTTCTCTTCTAAAATAGAAATAAGAGAGTTTTTTGCTAGCTTCTTTTACACTCTGTTCCCTGGTTATTTTCTCTTTTCTTTCTCCCAAAAAAGGGGAAGGAATACTTTATAGCCTCCATTCTGTTGTGCAGTTAGAACTCATTCTCAGGGCTCCACCTCTCTGTGTTCTTTTAAAGTCCAGAACATTTGTAATGTTAACAGCAGAGCTTACAGTATTTCTATCACCATACTTACTGGTGATTCTAAGAATTACATGAATACCAACAATGTTACTATGATGACGAAGAAAACCTTTTAGATATAAGAGCTCCTCAACAATAGATTACCTAGGAGGCTGGTGGGCTCTCCATGTTTGGGAGTCTTTAAACAGGTTGGATGGCCATTTTTCAGGAGTGCTTTAGTTATGTATTCCTGCATGGTAGGTAGGAGTTGAACTGGATAATGATTATGGTCCCTTCCAATTCTGTGATCCTGTGATGATGACATGCATCCTATGCTTGGCTGTAAAACTGAATGCTTTTTTTAATGCAGAAATTCAAAAGACTAATAATATTATTTGCTTAGTTATCTCTGGCAGTCTCAGCTTCTGAATCACCAACAGAAGACTTAGGTGTTGAGTAGACCTACTGAATCAATGGAATGTACCTACAAGTTGACTCACCATTCAGCAATTGATTCAATGTAGTCCACAGCAGTCAGTAGAATTCAGACCTGAGATTTCCATTACCATTGCAATTCATCTCAACTAATCCCCCTTCTCCCTCTTTTCTCTCCAGAGCATATGTAGAGTGGAAGCTATATGAAAAGTAGAAATTAGAGCAGTTGTTTGTTATGGGTATCTGCAGCAGATCTGAAGTATGAAGTACAATATTTTGTGGAATATAAGCATGAATTGTATGGATATGGATTGTATACTATGGATGTCTTGATCTTCCTTAGAATTACCGTTGTGGTCAGCATAGTTGGGAATTTGGTGAATGCACATTTTATCTGGCTGCTTGGCTCCCATATTAAGAGAAATCCTTTCTCCACCCACATCGTGAACATGGCTGTATCCGATTTTTGAATGCTGCTGGTTTTGCCTTTGTACCTTATTCTTTTGCTTCCTGCTTCCATTAATGGCTTGTCATACCATGTTCTTATTTTAGAAATAATACTGCAAATGTAAATGCTTTTTCATCTTACATACACGGCCAGCCTGTGTTTTATTACCATTATCAGCATTGAGAGGTATCTGTTTTCTTTTCAACCAGTATCACCACTGTTGTTCAAATTGCCTTTCTTGTAGGTTGCTCTTCCTTGTCTAGATCCTGCGTGCCATGACATATGGAATGCAGATTTCCTTTCACCTGGTTTATTGTATGAACTTAGATTTACCAGGATCATGTTCATTGTCAACTTCTTTTTTGTTCCTCTGTTGTTGGTGGTCCCCACCTTAGTCTCACTTGCCAAGATCTGTTGCAAATCTCAACATCAACCTTCAGGATGTTTAAATGTTGTTATTCTTCTCTTACTCCTTTTTTTCCCCTTAAGTTTTCATGGGCTATGGGTTATCACGCATGCCACACACACCTTTGAGTATTGCTCACTTCATTTCTTTACTGTGAGTTGGCTAACCCAAAACTGAGGTTTAAATACTCTTTTTCTGCCTGGAAGGCAGAGGTGCTAATGGCTCTCTGGCAAGGTAGACAGTGGAGTTCCAAGAGTGGACAATGGTGTCCAAAATGGACTAATTGTCTTAGCATTAAGTGGTAAAGGGACTGATGGGAATCTTGATGGCTTATTGAGGGCAAAAGGACAGTTTGTTGGTCAGAGGATCAGGGACTAAGACCCATCCTGTGGGAATATTGCAGACACCATCATCTCTAAAAGTTGAGTCATTGAAGATTTACTTCATTATCCCTGAAATTTCCTGGTGATTTCCCTGACTATGACCTAGCTATGCCTTGAGGTCTTTCCCTGGCCTGGTTTTGCAGTGCACATGTGCAGCCAGCTTTTCCTCTTAGCTAACATAACCATGCAGCCATAGCAGAGTATAATTTATATTTATGCCAATTAATATTTGCCAATTAAACCATATCAAAGCATGGAGGTGTACAGCCTATCAACACTGCTGGAGCCATTTTGAGCCAAAGAATGTATTTCAAGTATTTATTCAAGTCCGTGTCTGCAAAATGAGAAAAAAACTAAAATTCATACCTTTCAAAGTTACAATTAGGGATGGGACGAATCCAGAATTTCCTGAATCCGAATTCCTGGAAGATTCTGAGAATCCACAAATCTCATGAATCTTTAATCTTTCTAATCTTTTTTTAAAAAAGGGTTTAAAAAGCAAGAGAAAGAAGGTTAATCATGGGCAAGACACACTCTCTCAGCCTTAGCAAAAACCTGGGCAAAGGCAAACCTCCCTCTGAAGAAATCGGGCAGACTAAGACAATTGTCATAGTTTTGTCTCAAAATCTCCCCAGATTGAAAATGACATGAAGGCTCTCTCTACACAGGCAGGAAAATGCGGATTAATCACACATTTTCCTGCCTGTATAAACAGGGTCACATACCACAGTACAGAGAAAATCCAGGTCAAAACTTTGCAAAGCTCCTTATGGCATCCTGGGGTTTGTAGTTCGATGATGCACCCCCACACTTTGGCAGGGAAGGCTGTGACACCTGGTAAAACTACAAACCCCAGAATTGTGTGTGAAAGAGCTTTGCAAAGGAGCTCTGCAAAGGAATCTTTCAGCTGTCCTTGAAATCTCAAGAAGACTGTGCCTTCCAATCAAGTCAAGGCCAAAACGCCAGCCTCAAGTCCAGTCTCAAGTTCTGCAAATGACTTGCAAGTCAAGTCTCTACTCCAATCTCAATTAATTCCCAATCCCTACCCTCCAATCTCAAGTCAAAAGAATAGAGAATAATTATATTACTTTGCAGAGGGAGGCAACCGCAGGCACAGGCAGCACAAGCAGGCACAGGAAGGCAGCCCCAGTGGACACAGGAGACTGAGAAGGCACAGGCAGGTGGCCAAGCAGGCTCAGGCAGCATGAGCAAGCGGGCACAGGCAGGCAGCATGAGCGAGCACAGGCAGCAGCCCCAGGTACAAGCAGCATCCGGCGCATGCACAGCTTTATGCTGCGATTTTCGTGCGCCCAGGGGTCCAATGGCCATTCAGGCCTTTGGAAGGCCCCAGAGTCACCAGTTTTTAAAACCAATTTAAAAACAATTAAACAATCAAAAACAAACTTTTTTTTTTCCTTTCTGCTATGTGCGGTTTCTCATGTGGCTCATGAGAAATCATAACAGGCATTTCACTTCTCATCCTATTCTAGCTATAGGTTTACAACCAGACACTGTCTTGTGGAAGGAGGTACACTGGCCTAGAGGTGGCAATCACTGGATGAGACTGTGTGACCTTGCCCTCTGCCCCATTACTTCTGATAGGCAGCAGACCCACTGACCCCACAATTTATACATGCCCTTGATTTTCAGCACAGAAAATACTGCTGAACTTAAATATTAAATGTTCAATTTAAATGTATTAGAATACACTCCCAGATGCAATTTCTGAAATTGTTAGCAAAATTGTTATTGCTCCAAGGGAAAAACTCACCTACTTGCCATCTCCCCTTGTGTGTCTGGTCTCCCAGGTTTTCAGGTGTCCCAGTCTCCAACAAACTATTTGGTTGGTGGATTTGAAAGATTCGGTTTGCCTATTTTGGTGCAGGGTTGGAGATTTGGCGCAGGGTTCAGATTCAAGAATCTTGAATTCTTGCTGAGCATTTGAGGGTTGGGTTGGCCCATTGCTAATTACAATCCATCTCTCTGCTGTTAGGGAGGGTTTTGAGACCCATCAACTGATGTGCTACAGTGTGTATAAATCTACACTCATGTAGTTACATGGCAGTTATATACTCTGCTGAATACTGACATTGTGCAACCCACTGTGTATCTGCTACTGTGTTTGCTTAGTGTACAATTGTGCAGTAGGGGAACACGCAATGGCTTTTTCTGAAGACACCAGCAAATATTTACGCATCATCCAAGAGGGCACAACTACATGTGGCACAGCTGTACTTGTTAGATCCTGCTTAATACAAGTGCCCAAAACTACATGCTCCTATTTGGGTTAGAGTCAAAAAGTACAAATCATATGTAAGCAAACTTATACTTGCATATGGGACTTCAGGATGTCAACTGTCTTTCAACCTGGCCATTGGAGCTGGTCTCATTTTAATATGATACTCATAGTAGTTTTAGGATTTTCATGTACTTCTCCAACAATCATCTAATAAGGAAGGTTTTTAGGGTGCATCAGACCTGACCATTGTTGTGCTTTTCATTGTTGTTGCTGTCATTACTTTTGGCATGTCAAGAACATGTTGGATCCTATACCATGAGTGCATCATTCATGATATATCTGTATTATATGCTCTGAAGGACTCTTTTCTTTGTTATAACACTGATGACATATTGTACTTTGTGATTGTAATATTCATTGTTAATGGATTTGAGCTTTGTGAGAATGTACATGAATATATAGCAATGTGTATGTTATATGTTCTCTGTTGAATTTTAATGATACAGTTTGTTCAATTGCATTTATTGTTGCACGATCATTGTCATATAGAGCTCTCTTTCTATGAGACATCAGAAGTAAACAAACCAACAAGAAAGGCAACAGGGCACTCTTCTACATGTCTACTCAAAACTAAGTTCTGTTGAGTTAAATGTGGCTTCTTCTCAGGCACGTGGATATAAGATTGCAATTTAAAACAATACATACCAATTATTTGTAGTTCCATTGTTTTGATGTCTAATGCCTTTTCCTCACTACACTCTTAGCGTGATGATTCCACTTTCAACATCCTATGGAATCCTGGGGTTTGCAGTTTCGAGAGGGGCCAGCCGGCCTCTCGGCAAAACTGCAAACCCCCAGATTCCATAGGATGTTGAAAGTGGAATCATCGCGCTATAACAGCCTAGTGCAGAAATGGCCTAAGTCAATATATCTGTGATAGTCTCCAGTACTTTTGTGGCTCATCAAAAAGCGATGTTGCATTGTAAAATTTCTAGGTTCATAAACTTTTTTTGGTATAACTCTCACATTTTAGTAGAGAGCTACAGGGAGCCTGCAACAGCTCCACTGGCTGCTGGCCTGTCTCTGAGCACAATTCAAAGTGCTTGTTATGACATAACCTGGACCTGGACCATATAGAGTTATCAGAAGGATCATATTTTCCCATATGAGCCCATGGGGACCTTGAAATTCTCTGAGGAGGCCCTTCTCTGTGTCCCACCACTCTCACATGAGAAGACAGAAGTTCTCAGTGATTGCTCCCAGACTCTTGAGCTCCCTTTCCAGAGAGGTCACACTGGCACTTTCTGTCCTTTTTTTTTTTTTCTCATAAGCAGATAGAGATCCTTTTCGTACACCAGCCCTTAGAAAGGTGAATCCTCAGGGAGAAAAGACTTTTCATGTGCCATGTTGTTCTTTTTAATAATTATACTTGTAATTGCTTTTAATTTTATTAATAATTTAATTCTGCTTTTATGTTTTGTGTGACACATATTGTATCCTTTTTAATGCTTGTAAGCTCTAGATTGGGGAAAAGGCAGGAAATAATAAGAACAACTGCAGGAAGAGGAGGAGGGAGATGAATGTATGGACTTTGGCCTCGGAAATGTCTATCTGAATTCCTGTTTATTCAAAAAATAGAATGAAAGAAGATTTATTACTTTCCAGTTAGTAGCTGAGTGGCACTGCAAACAATAAATGTGTTTGTGGCAAGACCCAATCCTCTATATAATTAGATTGCTGAGCATAAACTCCACTGACCCTATTGATGCTTATTTTTGACTACACATGTTCAGCTTGGAAAACACAATGAAATTTACCATATGTGCTGGAGTATAAGACACACTTTTTTTCTTAAAAAATGCCCACTGAAAATGGGGTGCGTCTTTTACACCAGCAAATACAGTAATGCTAAAAACATGGGGAAGGGAGGGGCGGTGAAAGGTGTTCTCCCCACCCAGGCAAAACAAGAAGGAAGGGGGTAGTAGAAGCCTTGATCTATAGGAACATAGATAGATGTTCCTATAGTTTCTTCTTACTTTCCCCTCCTCTCCTGTGCATTTTGATTCTGCCCAGAGTTTCTGCTCAAGCAAACAGGAAGAGAGGGATGGTGGTGCATCAGGCTTTTCATTCCCCTCCTCTCCTGGTGCAGCACACTTTTCCTTTCCCTCCTTTTCTGTGCATTTTGCTCACCAAAGAACTAAAAAAAAATTTTCCTGAAAAATACCCCTTGAAAAGTGGAGTGCATCTTATATGCCGGTCCGTCTAATACACTGGCAAATACAGTAACAAACAGCATGTCTTCAAACCAAACATTTCATTTTCAGTTAAAATTCAAATTGATGTTTTCAGGAAGTAAGCCCATTTAAACCGCTAAGCAATCAAATAACCTGGCCCGGTTTCCTGTATCAGCTACGTAGCCTGGCCTTCCCCACAAATATAACAGAAACATTATTCATCTGCACTTCCATTACTGGCAGAATGGATCTCCTTCTCCCCATAGAGCTGATGCCCAGCACAGTAGATTATGGGAGGAGGAAACGATTGTGGCACTCATGTGAAAATCATGACTAAGTAGTGATCATGAATGCAATACAGTTACAGATGAGTTAATCTAAAGAACTGTTCCGTATTCACAATTGCAACTTAGTCATGATCGTGACATTATTAGCACAGTCACAACTCACTCTTTTACCCCCCAAAAACCTACTTTTTACTGGGCATCAGCTGCATGCAGAAAAGGACATCCATTCTGCCAGTGATGACACTGTGGGTGAATGATACTTTTGTTAAGTTTTTTGGGAGGGGAATTCAGGTCAGAAGAGATTATTGAGTTAAGTATTCATAACTGATTAGCTGATTCAGGCCCTGAGCCTTTATTAAAGAGATTATTCATTAAATATACTTTAAGATATTACAGTTTGATGTAGTAGATCAGCTAGTCTTAATGATTTCTTAAACCATTCTTGATATTGCAGTAGGCTTTTTTTGTTAAATGAAGAAGGAACTTCTACAAATCAAATGTCCCCATTTACACAATTTGCATTTTAGATTCTTTTTTATTTGCTAACACAGAGGAATAGACATAATACATTTTTAAAAGGTAAAAATCAATTATTTACTCCTTTATCACAAGCCAAACTGAAAGTTCAATTACATTCTTACTATGGCAAAGAATGATTCACTGTTTCAGTTTTTTCACCAAATGTAGTGATATGATGAACTGTATTTCTTTTGGGATAGGAATACTGTAGAAAGCAAAATCCAAGTCCAAAAAAGTCAGTCTAGACATGACTACACTATCTTCTGAAAACTATGTCTAAGCTTTTACAATTAAACTATTCTCTTGGGAAGCAGTTTGCTCCGCAATTATACTGTTGTTAAAAGATATAGTAAAAGTAAGAGGAATCTGTCAACAGATCAACCAGCGAAAAGACTAGGAGGAAGCAGGAATGTAATCCATCACTAATTTTCTTCTCAAAAAAAGAAACAAGTAATTTTAGCAATTTTCTTCCTTCTGCAAGAAAAAATTCAAAAACTATGCAGTTTTCAAAGGCTCTTTGCAATCTGGAACTTCTGTGCAAAATTCAAACATGGTTGTTTGTTAAAAAAAACAGCATTTTCTCTACAGAAAATAGCTTTTTCTGCACAGATAATAATATTTCTGCAGGTACATAGTATTCTTTTTACAGAAAAGTCTCTTTTCTGCACAGAAAATGCTGTTTTCTGTGAAAAACAACCACATGTGAATTTTGTACAAAATAAGTCCCAAAGTGTGAAGATGCAGCTAAGGATTTTTCTTGATACAGTTTCTCAATATCCAAAAATATTTATTTTTGATCAAATTTTGAGTATATCTAAAGGTTTTTTCCATCCTCAGTAGAAAGTACTTCATCATGAAATTGTGACCATGTTTCAGTTACCAAACTGGAGGGATTAGGGTATATTTTTCACTCAGAATGTAGTGTCCAGTATTGGATGGACAATTTTTTTTCAATCCAGAAACATCCACATTCCAATCCTATTTCAACAAAGTTCTGAATCTTTGAATTGGAAGAAAGGGAGTCATTCTGTTCAGAAATTCTTCCCTTTGTATCGCTTCTTCTCCGTAGTGTTCCTTCTCCCTCTCTCCCTGTCTGTCAGTCTGTCTGTCTATCTCTTTTATTTATCTTCTTTTTGAAAAGTAAACTTTCCTGTAGAACCTTTGCTGTAAATCCTCAGTCACTATCCTGACCAAAAAGAAAACTAACCTTTTCTAAAAGCAGTTGCTTACTTTTATTCTTGGCCTTTTCCGCACCAGGCTATTAAAACAGTGCAGAGCGACCTCCAACGGAGGTCTTCTACACCATAGAGTGGACTGGGGTGGGCTACTTTTTGTAGTTCCATACCTCAGTCCACTCCGGAGCAACTGGAACTGGCCACATGGTGTGCTTTTTAAAAACCTCTTTTTAGAGGTTTTTAAAAAGGATGGACCGCGCAACGCCATGCTGCTCTGTCACCCGGCCCTGGAGCAGATTTGCAGGCACGTGCAAGTGTGTGCCTGCATATCTCCCGGTGGCAGGCTTCCGCCTGGTGAGCTTCTCTGGTTGGTGGAGAGCCTCCACCAACCGGAAGCCGCCATTTGGGATGCCAGAGGACTGTGGAGCAGAGAACTCATGCTGCTCCTCGTGGTGACGGACTCGGCCGGCTGGAAAACAAAGCCGGTAAGCTCCGTTTATGGGCATCCCCCCCCCACATGCGGAAAGGGCCCTTGTTATATTTATTTCCATTTGTTTCTTATCATTCCTTCCTTTTTCTGTTCCTTCTGTTGTAATTACAAGTTATAAATATTAGATTTTAAGCATGCATTGAAGTTCTTTGCAACATGAAAGCTTTAATTCACATACATCTCTTGGGGAAGTTAAAGGGGAAAAAGAGATATAATCCCCAGATTCCCAGTTTTGTTTGAGATGGGAGTGATTTCTATCCTTGTAGTAGCTGAAATGAGGCAAAATGTGCACTTAGTATCCTGCCTATTGTTGAAATAGTAGATTTATCGACTGGGAAAAAAACAGAAAATTAAACTACTCTAAAGGTTGACCAGAGGCCATGTCTACATTTTTCGGTTACTGTTGCCTAGGCTACTAGATTTAATGGTCGACTGGTTCTCTGATGTTGTAAGGCCTTTTTCAGAGGCACTGATAATTTGCAGTTCCAAAGTAACTTATGGCACTTCACCTTTGACTCAAGTATAGCCATTTCCCTTATGTCTGCCAAAGTCTTTGCTGGCAAGCAGCATTGCTAGTCTCTACAGTGTTCTCCAAAAGAAATAATTCCAGGCTATGGTGACCTTTCTCCTAACATGTCCTTTGTTATCTTAATGGCAAGGATGCCAGAAAATGCCCACTACATTCTTAAGACTGCTCTACTCTGCTTATTTGGATCTCCCCCTTATGTTCTCTGTGCTGTTCTTGTTGTTGGTGTTGTTTCACTCAAATAATATTTTGTTGGTGTTTATTATCCTTCTTGCATGAAGCTAGAGTATAACACTCTTCCAAACTGGTGGTGACTGATGTGACGGAGTGACTGATGTCACCTACCTATTCCTTCTTCCCACTGAATTTCTCTTTTATTCCTCACCTGCCCAACCATTAAGGGGCTATCACAATCCCCATCAGTCCTTTGTCACCTAATAATAAGACTGTTAGACTATTCTGGATCCAATTTGTTTGGCCTGTCGGAGAGCCATTGACACCTTTGCCTTCAGGGCAGACAAAGAGTATTTAAACCCTGGCTCTGAGCCAGCCAGTTTGTAGTACATAGTTCCTCAGCATACTGGCTGCTACTCTGAAATTCTTGGGGGTCCCTGAGGGCCACCTTAATATGCTTCACGTGATGGGGAAAGTAAACTCAACAGAGCACAAGCAATCACAATGTGAGAGGCAGGGTAACCTAGCAAGATCTTTTACCCAGTTTTTACAGGGTCAGGCCCAGACAGAAATCACACAAAAAAGGTTCAATTAATGACTTTATTGAATGGAAATATCATGCATTAATGCATACACTCACACACACGCACATCCAAGGGCTAAAGAAAAATAAAGAGTGGAAATAAGATAGCAAGATTGTTAAAGGATTCGTGTTTTGGGTGATACTGCACCTTTTCCTGAAGTCCTTGATTTGGAAAGCAGCAAATGAAATGGAACTCAGTGAAGAGACGCTGAGAGGATTGTGCGGCTGTTGGGAGGGGGGAGTTGTCAGTTGATATGACCGGGAGGTATCCAAAGAACTAGTCAAAAATGGGGACTACTTGTAGGAAAAATTTACCTTCAGAGCAAATCCTCTCCCAGGGAGAACAAAGGGGACAGAAACAAAAAACAACTTCACACCTACACCTTCTTTGATATAGAAAGATAACAAGGTGTCACCCAAATATCAGGATCTTCTGCCGCTTTAGGTTGCAGTGTGAATTTATGTAGATGGTCCTTGTCTGATAAGATTTTATTGCTTCCAGTACCCAACTTTGTGGGCAAAACTCTTAATCCCTTCAAGTTGGCTCCTTAAAGGCTGAGGACCTTTTATCCACCATGGGTTGGCACAGCTTGAGGTCTCCTGTGGCTACGTGACAGGAGAGTTTACTGGCCTGACCTGGTTCTTCCGATCATATGACCATTTGTTGCCTACATGCTCATTCGGGTGACCTCTCTGGTGGATTAGATTATGTTTTATATCAAAGTTGTAGACCCCAGGACAGGGTTTACCAAGGGGGCAACGTGGCCATCATTCTGCTGCTCCAATTTCCGGTCTGTGCATTCTTCGTCTAAGCCACATTTCCTTGTCTCTTCTCTCTGGATAGGTAAATGTCACTCAATTCACTCTAAACAAGCCCTGGTGGTGCAGTGGTTAAATGCCAGTACTGCAGCCACAAGGTTGTGAGTTCAGTCCTGCCGGGCTCCAGGTTGACTCAGCTTTCCATCCTTCCACAGGTCAGTAAAATGAGTATCCAGCTTGTTGGGGGCAATTAGCTAAAACATTGTAAACTGCTTAGAGAGTGCTGAGCTGATAAGCAATATAGAAATACACATGCTATTGCTATTGCTAAACTCTGACTGCCCAACTTTTCCTTCTAGTTCCTTCAGCTAGTCTTGTGTGATTGTGAGACTGCTTCAGTCTTGTGTGCGTGCAATTGTTAATTCCCCCAATAAAACAAATATACTTCAAATCTATGGCTGGTATTCCTGCATTAGTACCGGTATACACAGGTTTAAAAGATCTTGCTAGGTTATCCTCCCTCTCACAGGCCTCCCCTTTGAGCTAATATTGCCAACTGTTTCATGGAGGCACTGGCATTCTAGGTGGACCCCTGAGTCTCCCACATTTGGGATAACATTGTGGGGGTTAATGGGCATCCCAAGGACTGCGCTAAGCCCTTCCTCCATACAGTGTATAGAGCTTGCAGTCTGTACAAGTCCCACTGTGAACCAGGGCAAATCTGAATTAAATATTTGTATTGACAAGTGCAAAAGAAAGAAAGAGTGCTAGCATCAGTGACAAGCCTAGAAGCTACAAGTCCAAAGATGCTCAAGCTACATAAAGAAAAACTCGAAGACCATATCTCAGCTGTTGTTGAGGTGGAGGGGAAAAGGGCTTAAATTTCTGTTTGGATTTAGACTTAAACCTTTAGAAGTAGTTTCCTTCCTTCATTGCTAAAACACCAAAGACTAAGAGGAGTCTGCCAATGGCAGCCTTGCTCTAGCCTTGCTGAACCAAAAAAGAAATGTCTTGTGTTGTTTTCCATCTATGCCTAGGTGCCCTTCTTGGATGAAAGCATTCTTTTGAACACAGGATAAAAATGGAGTAAGATCTGGAACTTCTGAATGGATTTTTCTCACGCCTGCTCTACTATATTGATGTAATGAGCACTTGAACTGGAAACAAGGTAGGACTTTATACGCATATTTTTCTTGCCTATCTTTTCTCTCCCATTTTCTCTCACACTCCTATTCTCTCTGCACTCCTCCACAGCAGCAACTTCACTTACTACTTGTGTTAAACAAAATGAACAGTAATCATGTTAAAATCTATATGCTTATGTTCATTCTTCTATCAGGTTTTTTGGAGTCCTGTTTTGATTTTAATTGTTCTGAAATGTTATGAATCAGCCTAATTCAATACTGGATTTAGGCTTTGGTTGAGTGTGACGTTCACCCCTGATACTACCCATCACGGTTTCTAGGGCAACTATGATATGGTCACTATTGTGCTTGTGAAGTTGCTGAACCAGATGAGTGTGCTTCATCCATAAAGGCAGCTCCAAGGCAAAGTGAATTTATAGCAATAGCAAGTGTATTTCTATACCGCTTATCAGCTAAGTGCTCTCTAAGCGGTTATCAGATGAAGAGGAATGAAATACTCAAAAGTCCTTCCCTCCTGGCTCATGCCATATGTAAATTGGGCTCTAGATCCCTACTCTTGTTCCTGATTTCTCCCCAATAATATTGCTTTTTTAAAAATACATATAATTGATTTCTCCTATTTTCTTGTTTCTGTTTCTGAGAAAGGAATGGAGTAGAAGGTTGGAATGTGAGTCAAAGCCATAATCTAGCTCTACCTGGCTGGATAATTCTCCAGTGTCTCCTCTCTCCAAACAAGGCTGTGTGCATGTGTGTGGACATTATCTCCACAAGGGGTTTCATTTTAATCTTGGTGCAAAACATACTCGTTCTGGTGCACAGCAAACAAATCTATCATAAAGATTATGCAATTTGTGGTGGCAAACATGAAAATACCAAACAATAATGTGTTTTACCACCAGTTGTTCTGTTTTCTATTCTACTCCACATACAAAAATTTTTACTTGCCTTTATAGATCACCAAGGGAGGTGGGCAGCTCTGATGTCAGTGGGCTGTTGAATTCACTCTACTTAGTCCAACCTAGCCAGTGAACCAAAGATTTATCTGATGAAGTCAATTAAGGGACAGAGTGTTCCAGTTTGGCTAGTAACTTTACAGTTTCAACTAGCACTTGAATTGGTTTCACTGCTGCACTGAATAGAAGATGACAACACCCCCTGAAGATTAACCCATAAATTTCTTATCTGCATTTTTGAGATAGTGGAGAGTGGAAGTGTTGTTCAGCTACTTGGTTCTGCACTGAGGAAAAAATAAGAGTCATTGCATGTGTTCTCAACTTAGCCATGGCTGAGTTTTGATAACCTGATCTGTTCATCTGCCTTCATCCTTGCAGTAATTAAAAGAGGCAGATATCTATACCATGCAATTAATTATGTGGCAATGCATTGTCATCACATATAATGCAACTATCTTCTGAGTGACATTAGTATGGAAATTTCATTCTTTTTCCAATATAGGGTCATTGTCACCGTCCAAAACACTTTTATACCTTGTATCAGTCATACTCCAGATACTGTCAGCCCTGTTCACTCTAATTTTTACTTCCTTATATTTATGTATGCAAACTTGGATTACCCATTAGGGTAAGTCCAATGAAAAGCAAATTTGTGTTGAATGGAAGTAAATGAAAAAACCACTTTATCCTTCACCCTGGTCCATCTGGACATTAGATCCTTACATCTGCTCCTGCCATTTAAACAGTAGGCATTTCTTTTCAGTTCATGAGAAAATAGGGGAAGATTGTGATGTGCTGAGTCTAAGGTGTAATACAACTATCTACCAGAATGGATAATGCCCTCATGTATTCTCTCTCCAAACAGGAACATCTCACTCTGTATGTGGAGTTTGTCTGACAAGCCATTTCATGTTGACTATGGAAAGTGTACTTTCTCTGAATCATGCAGACAATACACAAAACTATTATGTAAACGATACAAATTGCAATGGCAAATATGAAAAGACTAACAGTCGAGCTGATCGGTTTCAGGACCAACTGTTCAGTATAATACACTTATCCACACCTGATGCAGTTTTCAATATCATTTTTATCCTTGCCTTCCTTATAAGCATTGTAGGAATGGTGGGAAATGGAAGAGTTATTTGGCTTCTTGGTTTCTGCATAAAGAAGAATAATTTCACCATCTATGTCTTGAACTTAGCCATTGCTGATTTAGGTATACTTATGTGTGCATCTGCTTTATTTGTCCTTATGGTTATTGCTACATTAAAAGTAGCTGATGTCAAAACAATACAGTGGATTTTCTGGCAATTTTTTAGTTTTGTATATTATGTGGGTTTATATCTGTTGACAGCCATTGGTGTGGAAAGATGTCTTTCCATTCTCTTTCCAATCTGGGTCCGTTGTCACCGGCCAAAGTATCTTTCCATCATTGTTTCTGTCTTGTTCTGGACAGTTTCTGCCCTGTTTACTATAACTGAATTCTTACTTCATTATTTTTGTCTAGTAGACGCTTGGGTTACAGCTCTCAGGGTTATTTTTGGTGTCAACCTCTTTATCTTCACACCAGTCATGGCAGTCTCCACTCTGATCCTATTTATCAAGATGTCCTGTAGACATCAGGCAGGAAAGCTGCACACCATTATATTGATCATTCTCCTCTTCTTCATTATCACTGCTGTTCCATACGGTATTTTTTTCTTCTTTACCATGATTGATTATAATTTTCACATTGTCGCTTTTCCAGTGTATTACATGTTAGTTGTTGTGAACAGCAGCATTAACCCTATTATTTACTTCCTTGTAGGGAATCAGTGCAAGTGTAGATCCTGGAGATCCATGAAAGTTGTGTTCCAAAGAGTTTTTAAAGATGAAACAGAGCATGCAGAAATCAGTTTAATAATGATAACACAGTGAGGAAGCCAGGGGACTGAAATTTAGATTCACATGATCCTAAAAGGTGTTTACAGTCAGCCCTCCACATTTTCAGGTTTCACTTTTGCGGGCTCAATTATTTTCAGATTATTTGCTGTCATCTCTGCTGCCTCCTTATGCCATTTTTAAGGGGGACTGCAAGCCTCATGAGACTAAGAAACTGCAAACAAGGCTTCTAAGTCCCAATTAAAAATGGTGTGGGGTAGCAGTAAGCCCATCAGCCACCCACTTCTGCCTTGTGAAGCAACTCTGATGCCTCAAAGGAATCCACAGTGGGTTGAATATGGTGATCATACTTTTTTGTTCATTAAATATGGTTCGGGAGGGCCTATTCATGTTTTTTTTTTCACTTTCATGGGGGGTCCTGTGCCCCTAACCCTTGAGAATGTGGAGGGATGACTGTATTTGGATAGTGCGTTTTACTGAAATCATAGAACTTAGAACAGAGAGAGTGAAGGCAGCCCAGTTACATCAACACAAATGTCTAAATTCATCCTAAAAACCATTTATTTGGATAGTGGATCTTAAAGTAGCTGAATGCTTCTATGGCTTTTTAAAATTCCCTTTCTCTGCCTTAACAAATCTTGTGAATACCTGTTTTTATGTACTATTTTATTTTGGAATATTTGATATCTTTGTCTATTGATATCTTTGTAAGTAATAATAATGTAATAAAACTTCAATCATATAATTACATCTATTTTATAATCATATTTATTTTAGCTGTATTTATTGATATATACATGTATCTGTCATGATATTTATTGTTGTTGTTGTTGTCTCATTGAAATTCTAGAATCCTATTGAAATACTACACTTTAAAAAAGAGGAAGAGTGAGGGCAGACCAATGATATAAATACAAAAGTCTAATTTCACATTATCCCAAAAGCCACTTATTTGAATGGTGGATCATATCAAAATCCTAGAATGTAAAAACAGAGAAAGGGAAAGGAAGAAAGAGGGCAGCCCAATAATAGAAATACAAGGAACTAACAACACAGTATAAAATGAAGAATGAAACAAGCCCAGTAATAAATCACTGATATCTTCCTGAAGTCCCATGCATCCTTCATCGACATCTGTATTTTGGACTCCATGCCTTATGCACTTTTCCAAATTAGATTTCAGTTTTACCAAGCTGAAGGCTACCATCCCTTTTTAAAATTCTGTTCCTACAAAGATCTTGGGAATTCCTATCAGTACTAAAGGCAAGCATACAGAAGTCAGTAGAGCAATGGTAATGCAACCATAGGATCAGAGAACTGGAATTTTATTCCATGTGATCTAAAATGCCATTTGTTTGGATTTGGAATTTTTTAATTCTGGTATTTAAAACAGAGGGAGAGGCATATGATACAGTAGTGTAAGATCTGACTATACAGTATAAAAAGAATTCCAGTGAATGAAGCATGTGGACTAGTCTACATCATTGACAATCTCATCTTTGTGAAGTCACATCTCATCTACTTTCCTCATTTAACACTCCATTTTCCACTTTCCCTTTTTCCAAAGTAATTGTCAGTTTAACCAAGTCAAAGGCTGCTGTTCTGAGATTTCTATATGGGGCATGAGCTGAAATTTTAGGATTTTGAATCTTGACTGTATTGGATTAGTAACATCTTTACTAATTGCTGGAAGACAAATTATTGTTTGTATTGGGAAAACTTCCAATTTCACCTTGAAAACAGCATGAGTGGATACTGAAGTGAACGTATGTGCTATATGCAAGTTAAAGATGGACAGACCTATAAGAGATTTGTGGAAAACGGAGTTTATGTAGTCATTACTGGAATATAAATTTTCATGATGGAAGTCAAACTTGTGTATATTTTTTAAATTATTTTGTTGGTGCAATATGTATTGAAATTATTGATATCTTTATAATTAATAATAAATTAATAATAATACTACAGTCTAATAATTATTACATCTATTGTATAATTGTATTTATTGTCATTATATTTATTGATATGTATCAGTATCTCTCTATGTATCTATCCATCCATTTATGTCTGTATCTCTTTATTCAAAATTAGCAATGTACACATGTAAAATTAAACAACCAGGTCAGGTAATGCTCACATCTGTAAACAAAACATTTTGAATCGTCTTTGGCCTTGGGCATATCAGACACTCTCAGCCCCAGAAAACCCCATGATAGGTTTGCCTTAGGGTCACCACAAGTCAGAAATGAGTGACACAACAACAAAGAGACTGCTTATAAGTATCTTCCAAAATGCATCCAGAGATGACTTTTTCTTTCACTAGCTTTCACTTTTCTTATGCTTTTTTTTTGGGGGGGGGGTGTAATCAATTATGGAATAACAAGACCAGACACAGAATATTGTGTTAAATACAGGCCACTTTATTTGACTTAACCTATTCAAGTTCTGTTGGCAAGACGAGGGAGAAACCTGGTTTGGGTCCAGCTGAAGGCTGGGCATCAATCCTGTGACAACCTCCTCAGGCTTCCCTTGGGAAAAACACTTCAGCTTTGAGGGCAATCCAAAATAAATTTTTCTCTGACCAGCCATAACTGGAAGTTAGCCCAGCAGACTCCCACCCAAGCCTCAGAACTTTATAAGAGCCCAGATCCCAGGTTAACCTCCTTCCTCAACTCCTCCAGCCCAAGAACCTGATAGGGGAGGTTTCCAAGTTCTTCTCTACACCAAAAGGGTACCAAAAATGATAATCAAAGACTTATACTTTTCCCACTACCTGCCACCAATAGGGACAAACATCTGCTTAGTCCCTCCCCGCCCCTGCAAGCCAAGCAACATGGACCTCACCCCCTGTAGCAATGGCTCCAAGAATAGCATATTCTCCTCTTCTGACAAATGAATGCCATTAAACTTGTAAAGCTCTGGCCATCAGAAACTATACTGGGATGAAATTCAAAGGATATATGGTTTTAAGTTTGAGATGAAGCCAGAGTTTTATTTGTTAAATATGTTAGAGCAGCAAAGAGAAATAAGACGTCATCATGTATAGGAAATGGAAGAAGGGGAAACCACCAAAGAAGAATTTAAGCAAGTAGCTAGGAGATGTAGGGAGGAAGTCAGAAAGGCTAAAGCACAGAATGAACTTAGACTGGCCAGAGACATTAAAAACAACAAAAAGGGTTTTTTTAAGTATGTCCGCAGCAAAAGAAAAAAGAAGGAGACGATAGGGTCTCTGCGCAGAGAAGATGGCGAATTACTCACAGGGGGAAGAGAAAAGGCAGAGCTACTTAACACCTTCTTTGCCTCAGTTTTTTCCCAGAAGGATGCAAGCACTCAGCCTGGCGGTAGGGGAGCAGGGGAGGAAGCAGAGGAAATGAGGCACATAATAAGTAGAGAGGTGGTACAGGAATACCTGACCGCATTGGATGAATTCAAGTCTCCAGGGCCAGATGAATTGCATCCTAGGATATTAAAAGAGCTGGCAGAGGTCATTTCGGAACCGCTTGCTATAATTTATGAGAAATCTTGGAGGACAGGAGAAGTTCCAGCAGACTGGAAGAGAGCAAATGTTATCCCCATCTTCAAGAAGGGAAAAAAAGAGGACCCAAATAATTATCGCCCAGTCAGCCTGACATCAGTACCCGGAAAGATCCTGGAGCAGATCATTAAGCAGTCAGTTTCTAATCATTTAGAAAGCAACGCGGTAATCACGAGAAGTCAACATGGATTTCTCAAAAATAAGTCATGCCAGACTAATCTTATCTCTTTTTATGATAAAGTTACTAGCTTGATAGATGAAGGGAATGCTGTGGATGTAGCATATCTCGATTTCAGTAAGGCCTTCGACAAAGTCCCCCATGACATTCTTGCAACGAAGCTAGTAAAATGTGGGCTGGACAGGGCTACTGTTAGTTGGATTTGTAATTGACCGACCGAACCCAAAGGGTGATCATGAATGGCTGCTTTTCCTCCTGGAGAGAAGTGACTAGTGGGGTGCCACAGGGCTCTGTCCTGGGCCCAGTGCTGTTCAATATTTTTATCAATGACTTGGATGAAGGAATAGAGGGCATGCTCACCAAATTTGCAGATGACACCAAATTGGGAGGGGTTGCTAATACGCCAGAGGACAGGATCAAAATTCAAAATGACCTGGATAGATTGGAGAGCTGGGCCAAAGCTAACAAAATGAAATTCAACCGAGAGAAGTGTAAGGTCCTACACTTAGGCAGAAATAATGGAATACAGAAATATAGGATGGGGGACACATGGCTGGATAGCAGTATGTGTGAAAAGGATCTAGGAGTCTTCATAGACCACAAGCTGAACATGAGGCAGCAGTGTGATGCGGCAGTCAAGAAAGCCAATGCAATTCTCGGCTGCATCAATAGGAACATGGTGTCTAGATCGAGGGAGGTACTGGTACCACTCTACTCTGCTTTGGTTAGACCCCATCTTGAATACTGTGTCCAGTTCTGGGCACCCCAATTCAAGAAGGATATTGACAAGCTGGAGCAAGTCCAGAAGAGGGCGACCAAAATGGTGAGAGGCCTGGAAGCCATGTCCTATGAGGGTAGACTTAGAGAGCTGGGTATGTTTAGTCTGCAGAAGAGGAGGTTAAGAGGGGACATGATAGCTATGTTTAAATATTTGAAGGGATGCCACGTAGAGGAAGGGGGGGACTTGTTTTCAGCTGCTCCAGAGACCAGGACAAGGATCAATGGATTCAAGCTGCAGGAAAGGAGATTTCACCTGAACCTCAGGAAGAACTTCCTGACAGTCAGGCCTGTCCGGCAATGGAATCTGTTGCCTCGGAGTGTAGTGGAGTCTCCTTCCTTGGAGGTTTTTAAGCAGAGGATTGATGGCCATCTGTCGGGATTGATTTGAGGGTGTTCCTGCATGGCAGGGGGTTGGACTGGATGGCCTGTGTGGTCTCTTCCAACTCTAAATTTCTATGATTCTATGATCAGAAGATATTGTTATATATGGTAACTGCTGCAAGACTGACATATGCACAATACTGGAAAAAAAAGGGAATATGTAGATATAAAGGAATGGAAACTCAAGGTACTGGATATGGTAGAAACAGAAAAATTAGCATTTTTAACAAAAAATAAACCTATCCAGAACTTTGAAAGGGAATGGAGAGAAGTATTGAACTGGATAAGGAAATAACGTAGAAGGTGAAGCAAGAATGAAAATAAAGAAAAGTGATAATGTATAAGATATATTATAAGTACTAATTTACTAAAGTACCTTAAATGTAACAATTAATAATGTAAGAATTTTGTAATGACGAAAATATCAATGTATGAAGATAAATAAGCAGAGTCAATTGGGACAAAGATGGAAGTGGGGAAGGAAGGGTTGTTTTATGTTTAATATAAACTATAACAAAATAAAAAATAAAGAAACTATGCTGGGATGTGTGAGAAAATGGCCCAACCCCATGCCTGTCATGCCCTGCCTTGGAGACCCTAACAGTGAGGAGGAGGATTCTGAATCTGACGAAGAAGTTTGCCCAGAAATTTGCTCAGTGAAGTATAACAACCAACAGCAGGGGCTGAGCAGAGAGAACAAGTATCAGAAAATGAAACAACACAGATTCCTAGCTTGTTGGAGAGATGATGCCAAAAAGAACATCTCAGACATTCAGCTCATTTAAGTAGCAAATGAGGTTTAATGAGGGAACACCTGTGGCAACATCATTAGCCTGTAAAAGGCAACAGCTGGCCTATCTCCCCCCCTCCGGTCAACAGCTGATCTTCTTAGTGGTTGAAGCCCTGTACCGGGTTTTCTTGTTCCTGAATCCTGATTCCCTTGGACCTCTGCTTGTTTGACACTGATTTGGATTTGCCCTTGTGGATTTGTTTGCTTTGGAACTTGCATTCTTGACCTGAACTTTGTTTGGACTACTCCTGTTCTCCTTTCTGTGAGTAAGCTATGCCCTGCTGGTTTGCTTATTGGCTGCCTGGTCTGCCTGGGACATGACAATGCCCATGGCATTAGTAAGTTCCTTATTGACCATTCTCCGAGCAAGGTCCAAGTGTCTGGGATTACCCTCCCGATAACCATATCTGGCAGGACAAAATGGCAGAAAAAAATAAGAGAAACTCCAGGCCAATGACTTTCAGGAAGTTGAAAATCCTTTGTCAGTTGAAAAACCAGTGTCTTGCCCCTCAGCAAGCCCAAGTTATTCCCACCAAGGTGAATGACTAACATGTCAGCAGGAGTCCAATCTACTCCTCAAACAAAAGAGGCAACAAACCACTCCACCAGAGGCCTCTTTTTTCAAGCCTCTCCACCATGGCAACAGCTCTCAGCCTCAGTTGAGCCCCAAAACGCCTGGTCTGGCATATCACCCAGAATGCCTTACTGTGGCCACAAATCAGGACATGCCATCTTGCCACACAGCACCTAGAATCTAACAGAGAAACAGGAAAAACAGGAACAAAGTTAGTTTAACAAAACAGCCTCAAAATTTAATAAAACTGACATTGCTCTTTGCTGCAGATTTCCAACACCCTGTGCCTTGGGTGTCTTGTGAATCAAAGCCTATCACAGAAGCAGCGGAGGCAGTCCCAAACCCGAAGAATTGGTTGTCAAACAACACTATGCAGGCCCAATTGGGCACTTCAAGGCCTTCAAGTAACTGTCCAAAACTGATGGCTAGTGAGGGGCAAAAAGTCATCTGACAGGATAGCAATCCCAGGCTACCCCCACCAAGCTTCACATAAAGCACAAACAGGGCATAAAGCTGGGTTGGAGCACAATCCCAGTTGTACCTAGCTTGTCCCCACCCATTCCTGCTCAGTTTTGAATGACTAAACCATGAGGAAGAGGCCAAGTGCACTCCTCAAACAGAAGAAGCAACAGACCATGCCACTGGAGGCCTTTTCTCCCAAGCCACTCCACAGTGGCAACATTGCTCAACTCCAACTGAGCCCCAAAATGGCAGCTTAAGGTCTGACACACTGACCAGGAAACTACAGTATGGCTGCAGATCATGTCCATCATTTCTCCAAACGGTACCTATTGAACTACCAGAAAAGACAAAAAGCAATGTTAATATGTCATAAAGCCTATAACCTAAGAGGATGCACATACCTTTTTGCAGCAGATGATCTCCAACACCTAAGGTTCTGAGCCTAAGTCCATTGCAAAAGCTGTAGAGTCAGCACCAATCTGGAAGGAACGGGTGCAAAACTTAACCCCTTGCAGGACCAAGTTCTGCAAGACTACTGCCAGATCTACTGCCAGATCTACTGCCAACCAAGACAAGCATGATAGAGTATGAGCATGATATTTGGTTTATTATCAGCTTCGGCTGATACACCAGCTGCACCCCTTCCTAGAATTTGATGACCTAAAGATAGCAGTGCAGCCTTTGAGGCCCCTCCCTAAACTCCAAAGCCCAGGATTCCATAAGATGTTGAAAGTGGAATAATAGCTCTATAACAGTCTAGTGCTGAAATGGCCTAGGACTTTTAACTCCATCTGTTCTGTACCCTGCCTCGAGCCTTGGGGAGAATCAGGTAACAAATAAAATTTGTTGTTGTCATTATTATTTTATCTACTGAAGTAGAGAGCCGATGATGAAATGGATGTGCAAGGAACAGTCCTGAGGGCCAGACTATTAAGCATGACAAGACTAATGCTGTTGTAGCTGCTGCTTCTGTTCTGTCTGGCATGCTAAAACTTTGCTGCCTATGCCATTAGTTTATTGCGGACAATATATTCTTATTATACACCCTGAAGGTTCATTTTTATTATGAAATTGGTGGCATATTGCAATTATGATTATAATATTCATTGTTAATGGATTATGGCTTTGTGAGAACACAGCTGAAGTACAATCATGTGCATTTTAGCTGTTCTCAGTTGTTGAATTTTTAATTACATTTTAATCTTAAAATTTGTTCAATTGTTTTCATTGTCCATAGTTATTATCATATTTCACGCCTTTTTTTTTCTTTGCTTTTTTTCTTACACTATAATTATGTGGAATATAACTGTTGGTAATAAACAAACAAGAAAGGAGAGAGGTATGCAGGCATAGGATTGCACCCTAAAATAATTTTTTTTTCTCATTATTGTATTTTTTAAAAAAAAAATGTGTATCCAAGCACATGGGGTTTAGTTGACATATTGGGTATGAATAGACTCAATACTGTCATGGCTAAACTGATGCATTTGTGATGGTTTCCAGAAGTTCTCTGGCTCCTCAAATACAACAAATTTATTGTATGATAAGCTTTCTAAATATAACATCAAGCCTTATCACAGCAGGCCATGAAAACTTATGTCATAATTGTGGTCAGTGGCAGAGCGTGTAGTGCATGGAGCAGGGCAGGAGGAGTGGAACTATGGAGCAGGGGGCATGGCCACTGTGTGTGGGGGTGTTACGCCCCCGTCCCTATGCAACTGATGGTGGTGTTCATAGAATCATAGAATCATAGAATCATAGAAATCTAGAGTTGGAAGAGACCACACAGGCCATCCAGTCCAATCCCCTGCCATGCAGGAACACCCTCAAAGCAATCCTGACAGATGGCCATCAAGCCTCTGCTTAAAAACCTCCAAGGAAGGAGACTCCACTACACTCCGAGGCAGCATATTCCACTGCTGGACAGCCCTGACCATCAGGAAGTTCTTCCTAAGGTTCAGGTGGAATCTCCTTTCCTACAGCTTGAATCCATTGCTCCTTGTCCTGGTCTCTGGAGCAGCAGAAAACAAGCCCTCTCCTTCCTCTACGTGGCATCCCTTCAAATATTTAAACATGGCTATCATGTCCCCTCTTAACCTTCTCTTCTGCAGACTAAACATACCCAGCTCTCTAAGTCTATCCTCATAGGGCATGGCTTCCAGGCCTCTCACCATTTTGGTCACCCTCCTCTGGACTTGCTCCAGCTTGTCAATATCCTTCTTGAATTGGGGTGCCCAGAACTGGACACAGTATTCAAGATGGGGTCTAACCAAAGCAGAGTGGTACCAGTACCTCCCTCGATCTAGACACCATGTTCCTATTGATGCAGCCGAGAATTGCATTGGCTTTCTTGGCTGCTGCATCACACTGCTGACTCATGTTCAGCTTGTGGTCTATGAAGACTCCCAGATCCCTTTCACATGTACTGCTATCCAGTCACGTGTCCCCCATCCTATATTTCTGTATTCCATTTTTTCTACCTGTGTAGGACCTTACACTTCTCTCTGTTGAATTTCATTTTGTTCGCCTTGGCCCAGCTCTCCAATCTATCCAGGTCACTTTGAATTTTGATCCTGTCCTCTGGCATATTAGCAACCCCTCCCAATTTGGTATCATCTGCAGATTTGATGAGCATGCCCTCTATTCCTTCATCCAAGTCATTGATAAAAATATTGAACAGCACCGGGCCCAGGACAGAACCCTGTGGCACTCCGCTAGTCACTTCCCTCCAGGATGAAAAGCAGCCATTCGTGATCATTCATGTTGTTTAGCGGAGAGGTGTGTAAGGTGCAGCCCATGGGCATGCAACTCCCAGCGTCTTTCAGGGTTCAAAAAACTGTCCCAAATGCCCTCTGGGAGTCACGTGTGCCATATTTACCACATTTTTTTTCGCTCCTTGAATTTTTTTTAGCAACTTCCTGTTTTAGCAAAAGCCCTCTCCTGTGCTTAAAATGGCCTAGGGGGCACTAAAACATTCCCCCTAGAGGGTGTACAAGGGTAAAAATTTGTGTTTTTTGCAAGTGGTGTGGTGAGGGTAGGTAGCCTTGAAGATCTCCAGGAGCACAAATGTGCCCTCTCAAACTCACACAGTTTCCCACCTCTGATTTAGTGGGTCACAAGACCTAATATTAATGATTCTGGAGTTAGTTGCAAGAATAGGATCCCACTCCAAATCCTGTTAGGGATGCATAGTGACAAAACAACATATACAGCATAGGAACACTATGAACTGTGGCATGCAATGATGTTGTCCAGAATCAACTGGCCGTCATAGTGAAACAGGATTATCTAGCAACAAATACTGGCCTCCTAACATCTATTGATTTGTCACTTCTATACCAGACCCATTGAATTATTGTCAAATGTTGATTCAAACTCTAGGTAAGCACCCTTTATTCACTGGGTCTCCTCCAGTTGGAACATACAATAGGATTTTGGCTGTTTGATGAAATTGATTGAATTTTATACAGACTTTATGTAGTTTGTTGAAGACACAAGCTCAATTTTTTTTTAATGTTTAGTTTGTAATTCATTTTGACTTTTTTTTTAAAAAAAAGATGTAAATCCTCATTTGTCTCCTTCTCAAGAATGAGAAAAACAATCACAACATTTTTCTCATTGCCTGTCAGACTGTGAGAGAATCTCCTCTAATATTGACAAGTTCTCACATTGGCTCATTGATTTCTCTCCGCAAAACATAACAACTGCAGTCTTGGTGCCCAGATGTTTGCAAATCTGAAATGGTGTGTAGGTTGCCTGTACCATATTTATCAGTGAGGTAGTCCTCTGCTTGCCACAAGTGCTTTGCTTTGCAAAGGAAAAAATGAACAAAAACAAAAAACTAGGTTTCCACCGAGACTTTCTGAAGAAACTGTGGGAAGCCTGGCAATAAACACCTTGCTTCTTCTCTAATTCTTTGCTAGAATTCTCATAAAGCCTGGGGATTTCTGGACAGATGGTTCCAATGTGTCAAGAAAGCCTGTGTCATCAGAGTGAAAACAAAAGAATTTGTAAGATTCCCTCACCTTCTTATTTTTAAGACTGTGTTATCTCACTGGAAAACCCTGACCCGGGGTCTACAATTTTGATATTAAAATATGATTCAATGTGCCTGAGAGGTCACCCAGATGGGCACGTAGGCAGCAATGGTCAAAGATCGAAAACCAGGTCAGGCCAGTAAAATCCCCAGTCACGTAGCCCCAGGAGACCTCACAATGTGTAAACCCACAATAAACAAAGGGTTCTTAGCCTCTGAGAAGCCGACTTGAGGGGATTACCATGTTTGCCCCAATATGAGCAAATGTTCCATCAGGCGAGGACCATTTAAATGAAGTCACACCACAAACTAACACAGCCAAAGATCCTGAGACTTTGGCAACACCTTGCAATCCCATAACACAAAGGAGATTACTATGGTGGAGCTTTGATATCACTCCAACACCCATTGTTCTCCCCAGGAAAGGATTAGTTCTACAGGTACTTTTCCCCCTACAAATAGTCCCAGTTTTTGAGTGGTTCTTTGGATCCCTCCCAGTCTCCCCAGCAGACCATTGTTCTATCCGTTGAGTGCTCAGCCCTCTCCATGCTGAGCCCCACTTCTCCACTGCTTTCCCAGACCCAGGACTTCAGGAAAAGGTGCAGTATTACCCCAACTTTACCCCTCCAATACTCCCTTATCCAATTTCTTCTCTTTTGTTTCTTAATAGCTCTTGGGAGCATGTGTGTGTGATTGCATTGGTGCATGAGACTTGCATTCAATAAAATCATTTGTTGGACATTCTTGTTTGGTTTTTGGCTTGGCCTGACACCGTAAAAACTAGGTAAAAAGACCCCGCTAGGTTATCCTACTTCTCGCATTGCTATTGTTTGTGCTCTGGCTAGTTTCCATTCCCCATCACATTGAACACATTGAGGTATCCCCCAAGGGACCCCAGAAATCAAGGTAACAACTGTTCTCTACTGGCTTCAAGACAAGGAATCATATATTTTATAAAAGCTCGGCAAGAACCCCTCCAGATGAAACAAAGTCTCTGAAAGTCCCAGCTTTTGTTCCTGTACAAACCAATTTTATTCTGAAGATCCACATAGTGCTTTGTTCACCCTAGAGTATTTCTGGGGAACTCCTGCATGGAGGGTGAGGGGCCAAACAGACTAGGCCTGCTTTGCTTTCTCCTGGACTGGCAAAACAGTGCCCCTTTTCATTCTTCTATCACATCCTGGCTCCTCTTCTTCCATTTATTCAGAACCCTGCTTTCCCTCTAAAACCACTACCTTAGGGGATAAAGGGCAAATCTTATCAATGGTTATTCAAAAAGGGTTGATAACCTGTGGTATCATGTTCTTATAAAGTTAAAACTGAAGAAAATACTCTCTTGAGGTAGAAATTATAAAAATAGAATAGAATCTTTATTAAAATAACACATAAGGAAAAAATGTGGCTTCAAGAATATTCAAATAAAATAATACTCCCCCAAAGATGTTTAACTGATTTCTTCAAAACACCACAGTATTTAAGAACAGAACTTTCACACACACACCTTTGCCTCTCCTTAGCACAAAGGTGTAAATCCCCAGTCAGAGTTCCACTTTCCGACCCTTTCAGAGTTGTTTGTTTTCTTCTCTGCCACCACACTAGGCCACTGAGAAGCTAACCCTCCTTCCAGGCAACCCCCTTTGGTTGACTGAAGGCTATCACTTAAAGTTCACTCTCAGAATCTCCTGAAAGGAAGCTAGAATCCAATCCACACTCCCTGTATATAAGCCTTCTCAGCTACAGCCTTCCCTCTTACTAGATGTTGGGTTTTGCTCAGACAGCCAATCTGGTTATATTACCACCTTTTACTAGGGCTTCTCTGTGAAGCCATACCACCAGGCTCTGTCACATCCTGGAATTACCAAGAATATTCCATTCCTATTTCCCAGTTTAAATTAATCCAGTATTTTCCAAAAAGAAATGTATCCCTACTTGGCTGTCTGTTTGCATTATTCCAGAAGTAGCTAAGATGGCTGCTACCAGCAAGCACAGCTATTATTTCCAGGACACAGATTCAAGAGAAATCAATTGAGGGAAAGAGGAGTGTATGCCCTCAAACACAGTGGTCCTAATTTTTAACCAGTTTAATACTGTTCATGAACTTTAGCACTTTGACAGTAATTGTAACTCACGTTTTCTTCTCTGTAACACAAAAAGAAAGCTCGGTGGAAATTGGTAAAAATCCATTTCTGAAATGTTGCATGAGTCTAGCCTTTTCCACCCTGGTGCCTTCAACAAATGTTGGCCTAAAATCCCCATAGTCCCCATTCAAAATGGAATGATAAGAGGTGTAATCCATCACCATTACTGGACATCAGGTTAGGAATTATGTTGTAATTTTGGATGCAATCCACACATTGTAGGGAACATGGATTTTGACTAGTGAAATGTCTATTTTAATTCCATTTAAGACCAAAATGAAAGAAGAATGATTGCTTTTTCAGTTAGTCTAGTGACACTGAAAAAGAGTGAATTTCTTTATGGCAAGACATACATTCAATATGTGGATAAATACTCGGAATAGGTTTTTTTAGCTGCATATGTTCAGTTGCTAAACACATTGAAATTTAACAAGAGACCTTATTCAAATCAGACATTTAATTTTAAGCTAGAAATGCAAATCATATTCAAAGGAAGTATTACCACTCAAATTGTTAAAACTGTTTATCACTGGATATACCTAATGGTATATCAGCTCCTGATAATTTCTCAAACTATTGTTGAAACTGCAGTGGTTTGTGTGTTGAATAAAGAATAAACTTCTACAAATGAACTTTTTTTACTGTTGAAGGCTTATGCAACTTGCATCTTTAGTTGTTGTTTCTTTATTGTTAATACTGAAACATGAAGTATTCTATAAATACATAGTAATAAAGTGCTTTAAAAAAATAAAGATGTATATTTTGCTCTTTCATATCAAACTGTAGTGAAACTTCAATTACATTTCTACTGTGAATGATCCACTGCTTTAGGTTTTTTTGTCAATAATATACTGTAAAATAATGGGCTTTATCTTTGTCAAGATGGAGATATTGCAGGAAAGGAAAGAAAATAAAGGCCAAAGAGCAGAGATGGTCATGCAATCCTCTGAAATCCATCTATAAGCTTTTACAAAGTAAATGGTGCTGCATTCTCTTGGGAAGTAATTTCTTCCATACTTACAGTGTCACTAAAGGATACAGTAAAAGGAAGAGGTTCTTGCCAATGGATAACAGAACCTCAGTGAATGCACTGGCATGAATTGTTTCATCCTGATGTCATGACCATACTACAGTTGCTGAACTGGGGGTGAACAGAGATACATCTTCCACTTGGAATTAAGGATCGCTACTGAGGGAACACTCTTTAAACTGAGAAACTATATAAAAGGTACCTTAACATTCTGAACATTCCAGTACTGCTTGGACAATTGAATGAAGGTAAATAATTCTGTTCACAGATTCTTCCTTTGCAATCTCTTTTCCTCCATAGCACTGCTGTTACTCCAGTTATGTTATGTCTGGTGAGAGCACTAGATATCATTTTGATATCAAACAATTCAGCTTCTACTTGACCTTTCTCTGCCACCCTGCTCCACGTGTTTGCAAGGGTCCTTCGGACAAGCACGTATTTGGCACAGCCGTTAATGGTTTTACATTCCAGACTCCATTGAGGCAGGCAACTCAAGCCTCTTTGTTGCTTCAGGGAATACCTCATTGCAAACAGGCACTGCTCAGCGCGACAATAGATGCACGGCTCTGAGCAGAGCAACTCCTTTCAACCGAGCTATTTACATACTGGCCATACCATTGTCATCCAGCGTTAAGCTCATCATGCAAACTTGACCTTTTCCAACTCCTTTGTCCTGCTCGAAAAACCCTTTGTTCTCACCAAGCATGGCATGGCCTGTAGGCACGATCCACCCTATAAAAAGTCCCCACTTTCGGGACCACCTCAGATCACCCTGGACTTCCATCTAGCCTTGCTGCCACTCTGTCCAGTGAAGTTTTCTCCTCAGTTCCCAATAACTGAGTCTGCCTCCTTTTTTGGGACTACGTTGGACTACCACCCCGCCTTGCTGCCGGTTGTCTAGGGAAGCTCCCCTCAGCAAACCACACTGAGCTTTCTCTCCCAGAACGGCATCTTTCTCTCCAGGACTACAAGACCAGGTGTCGTATTACCCACTCCCTTGAAACTCTTCATTTCTATTTCTAAGTTAGCTAGTATTTGTCTTGTCTTTCGTGTTGCTTGTTCTTAATAAAAATCATTATTTGTTACTTTAACGCTTGTCTAACTGCTCTCTGACCCGATGCTGTATATATTGGGTAAAAGATCATAGCTGAAGTTACCCTGCCTCTCGTTTAGCTAAGAGAGTGCTCAAGCTTAATTTCCCACAGCTTGTGTTTTATTTGGTAATTTGGGTGCCCCTCCCGGGACCCCAAACATACAGGGTAACACTGCTTCTTTCTGTTTCTTCATTTCCACTCTTTTTCAGAAGTAAACTTTCCTATACAGCCTTTGATTTAACCCCTTGGTCTTGATTCTAATCAATATGAAATGCAATTATTTCTAAATTCAATATGAAGCTTAGGCATTTATAATTTCCTCTCATTTTCTGTTCTGTTTCTTGTGGTTTGCAGTTTTACAACATAGATTTTAAGCATGAGCTAAAGTTCTGTTCAACTTGCAAACTTCTATTGGATGTTGATATTATAAGCATGCCTTAAATTCACTGGCATCTGCCGGGGGAGCTGAAGATGTAGGTAAGTTATCATATTCAGATTTCCAGATTTTAAAGTTGAGTGCGGGGGGGGGGGAATCTCCATCCTTGTAGTAACTGAGATATGAGGCAAAAGGTGCAGCTACTGTTCTGCCTGTTGTTTGGATACCATTCAAGTTATGATATTCTATGTTCCCTGACCTTAAAACTGGCTGATAAGAATGTAGAAAATGAAGGAACACCTTGAGCTCCCTTAGAAATCCAAATCCTCATTAAGCATAGTCTGTGAAAGCCATTGCCTGCAAGGAGCACTGCTATTCTCTACAGTGTTCTCCAAGAAAAATAATTTTAGAACATGGGGATCTTTGTCCTGACATGTCCTGTGAAGTTGTCTGTGTTACGTTTATGTTAAAGGTGCCAGAAAATGCCCAATATATTCTAATATATTCTACTCTGTTCATTTGATTCCCCCTTGTTCTCTCTTGTTGCTGATAATGTTGTAGCTGCTGCTCTTGTTTAATTCAAATAATATTTTGTTGCTCTTTATAATACTTCTCGTGCGAAGCTAGAATATGACACTCTTCTAAATTGGTACTGTCAGATTCTCAGAATATGAAGAAATTAATTTATACTGAAACTGTGTTTAATATAGTTCGTTATTTATATATTGTTTAAAGAAACAATGTGCATGAATCTCTGGATTTCTCCAGTCCTCCTCTCTCATCCAGTTCCTTCCACTTTGCATCATAATGAACTAGGAAAAAAATTCACTCAGTATTATTATCCTGAAATTTCTTAGATGAGAAATTCTCTCTTCCTCCCTGCAAAATCACCAGCCTAATTTCACCACCTGCAAATAGAGTAGAGAGCCTCACACTAAGTGATCCAATTTTGATTTCTTACGCCAACAGGACATATTTCTCTATAGCAGACAAATG
The DNA here is from genome assembly GCA_948474755.1 of Ctenosaura bakeri. Classification (NCBI taxonomy): domain Eukaryota; kingdom Metazoa; phylum Chordata; class Lepidosauria; order Squamata; family Iguanidae; genus Ctenosaura; species Ctenosaura bakeri. Next base: position 64,422 of record CAOLHI010003192.1, on the reverse strand, counting down.
TATGAACTAAAGAAGGAAATATTTGCTCTTGCCTTCAAACTTAGCATGTCACCTGCTAAAATGCTCATTTGCATTGCAGGATGTTCTCTGTAGTCATGTAATTCCAGCAAATTCCAAGTTTTAGGATTACCAAGAATGCCTTGGATGACAGTGTTTGGATGACAGTACGTATTCTTTTCTTCTTTCTTCTCCCTCTCTTTTATTATTTATTACAATTGTAGAGTCTGTCAATGACAGCCTTGCTCCAGCCTTGCTGAACCGAGAAAGAAAAATTATTTTTGGTTTTCCACCTAGGACTAGACCTCCCTATTGGACAAATCCATTCTTTTGAACACAGAGGGGGAAAAAATGCAATAAGAGCTGGAATTTCTCCATGGATTTTTCTCAAGCCTGGTCTAATGTATTTCTGAGCATTTGAACTGGAAACAAGATAGGACATTCTCTGCATGTTTTTCTCAGCTACCTTTTCTCCCTCACTTTCTCTCATTCTCCTGTTCTCCTATTGTCTTCATACTCTTCTACTTCTCCAAAGACTCTTTCTCTCACTGCTTTACCTTTTACACTTCACCACCACAGTAACCCCATTCATCCTTGTCCTAAACAAAATGAAGAGTACTATTTTCTACATTCTTCTTTTTATACCTGCTAGGTTTTTTGAGTCATACTGTGATTATAACTGTTTTGAATTATATGAATCACCCTGGTTCAGTACTAGATTTAGGCTTTGGCTCAATGGGATGCACACCCTTGCTATTACCTAGAATGGCTTTTAGGCAGGTCTCTGTTGCACTCATGCAACACTAGGAAGCTGCTCAACCAATTGGTTTTCCTTCACTCATAAAGACAGCTCCAGTAGAAAGAGAATTTATAAGAGGAAGGTGAATGAAATACTCAGAAGTCCTTCCCCCACCCTGGTTCACACTGTGTGTAAATTAGATGTCTCCCTCCATACCTGATTCCTCTCCAACAAATTCCATACGTGTGTGTGTGTGTGTGTGTGTGTTATTTAAAAAAATATATGCATGAATCTCTAGATTCCTCCAATTCAAGATAGATAGATAGATAGATAGATAGATAGATAGATAGATATCCATTATATATAGATGGGAGGATGGGAGGATTGGAAGAAACCAGAGATTCATACAGAGATTATGTATATGTAAACAAGAGAAGAGGAGAAATCAGATAGATAGATGGATAGATAGATAGATAGATAGATAGATAGATAGATAGACAGACAGACAGATTTCTCCTCTTCTCTTGTTTCTGTTCCTGAGAAAGGAATGGAGTAGAAAGCTGGAATGTGTGTCAAAGCCATAATATAGCTCTACCTGGATTGAAAAATCTCCTCTCTTCAAACTAGGCTGTGTGCATGTGTGTGGATGTTATCTAAACAAGGGATTTCATTTTAACCATGGTGTGAAACACTCTTTTTCTAGCACACAATCAGGAAAACTATCATGAGAATTATGAAACTTTTAGTGACAAACATGAAGGTGTCATAAACAACAATGTGTTTTACAACCAGTTGTTCTGTTTTCTTTCTACTCCACATAAAAAAGATTTGACTCACTTTTATAGCTCACTGGGGAAGGTAGGCATCTCTGATGTCAACAGGCTGGTGAATTGACTCTACCTACTCCAAGCTATCCAGTGAACTGAAGAGCCTTCCACAGAAGTCATTTTCGAGACAGAGTGTAGCCCCTTGGCTAGCTCATCTCATGTTTGGAGTGCCACTTGAATTGGGTTCCTCGCTCCACTGAACATCCTCAACATCCTCTGAAGGTTATTCTAACTCTTAACTTCCTTATACCTTATTTTGGAGATAGTGTGGAATGGAAGTGTTGGTCAGGCACTTGGTTCTGCATTAAGAAAAAATAGATCCACTGCCAGTGCTCTCAGTTTATTCACAGCTAAGTTTTGGTAACCTCATTTGCTTACTTGTCTTCATTCTTGCAGGCATAAAAAGATTAAAAGGGGCAGATATCAATACAATGCAATGATTAATGTGGCAATGCATTGTCATCACATATACTGCAGCTATCATCTGAATGCTGTTAGTGTAGAATGATGTCTTCCCATTCTTTTTCCAGTATGGTTCCCCTGTCACCACTAAAAATACCTTTCTACTGCATACAGTCAGCCCTGTTCACTCAGACAGAATATTTATTTCCCCATTTATTTCCTATATGTAAACTTAGAGTCAATGGAAAGCAAAATTGTGTTGTCCTATATGTAAACTTAGAGTCAATGGAAAGCAAAATTGTGTTGAATGGAAGTAATTGAAATACTTATTTTATTCATTCTGCTGGTCCATCTCTCATTTTAACCTTTCCCCCTGGTGCATATCACAACATTAGATCTTTATTTTTATTCCTGCCATTTAAAAAGAAAGCCAATGTATCGGTTCTGCAGTCTTAGTCTGCAGAAAAGGAGGTTAAGAGGGGACATGATAGCCATGTTTAAATATTTGAAGGGATGCCACGTAGAGGAAGGAGGGGGCTTGTTTTCTGCTGCTCCAGAAACCAGGACAAGGAGCAATGGATTCAAGCTGCAGGAAAGGAGATTCCACCTGAACCTCAGGAAGAACTTCCTGACAGTCAGGGCTGTCCGGCAGTGGAATCTGCTGCCTCGGAGAGTAGTGGAGTCTCCTACCTTGGAGGTTTTTAAGCAGAGGCTTGATGGCCATCTGTCGGGAGTGCTTTGAGGGTGTTCCTGCATGACAGGGAGTTGGACTGGATGGCCCGTGTGGTCTCTTCCAACTCTACATTTCTATGATTCTATGATTCTATGATTCCAATTCATGAAAGAAGAGAGGTGAGTCTAAACTGTAGTACAGCTCTACCAGAGTGTATAATTCTCGCTTGTATTTTCTCTTCCAACAGGATCATCTATCTCTGTTTTGCTCTGTACGTGGACTTTGACAAGCCATTTCATTTTGACCATGAGAAGTGTGCTATCTCTGAACCATACAGACAATCAACAAAACTATCATGGAAATTATCCAACTTGCAATGGCAGCTATGGAAAGACTCCCAATCAAACTGATCACTTTCAAGACCAACCTTTCAATATATTATCTTTATCCACACCTGACACAACTTTGCAGTTGATTTTTATCCTTATCTTCCTCATAACCATTGTAGGAATAGTAGGGAATGGAAAAGTTATTTGGCTGCTTGGTTTCTGCATTAAGAGAAATAATTTCACCATTTATGTCTTGAACTTAGCCATCGCTGATTTTGGTATGCTTATGTGTACATCTCTTTTTTTTGTCGTTGCATCCATTCCTAAATTAAAAGTGGACGATATCAAAACAATACAGTGGATTCTCTGGCAATGTGTTGCCTTCACATATTGTGTGGGTTTATATCTTCTGACAGCCATTGGTGTGGAAAGATGTCTTTCCATTCTCTTTCCAATTTGGGTCCACTGTCACCGGCCAAAGTGCCTTTCCACCATTGTTTCCATCTTGTGCTGGACAGTGTCTGCTCTGTTTATTATAACTGAATCTTTACTTCTTTATTTTTGTCTACTAGACCCTTGGATTACAGTTTTCAGGGTTATGTCTGGTGTAAACCTCTTCATCTTCACACCAGTCATGGTGGTCTCGACTCTGATCCTGTTTATCAAGCTGCCCTGTAGACATCAGCCAGGGAAACAGCACATCCTTATATTGATCATTCTCCTCTTCTTCATTATCACTGCTGTTCCATATGGCATTTTTTTCTTCTTTACTGTCATTGATTGTAATTCTTACATTATCACTCAGCCAATTTTTGACATGGTAGTTACTGTGAACAGCAGCATTAACCCAATTATTTACTTCTTTGTAGGGAATCAGTGCAACAGTGGTTCCCGGGAACCCACAAAAGTCATGTTCCAAAGAGTTTTTAAAGACGAAACAGAGCATGAAGAATTCAGTAGAATAATAACAACATAGTGAAGAAGCCAGAGCACTGAAATGTAAATTTCTCATGATCCTAAAAGCCATTTATTTGGATCATGAGTCTTGCTAAAATCCTAACATTTTAAAACAGAGAAAGAATGAAGGCAGCCCAATGACATCAATACTAAAATATAAATTGCCATGATCCTAAAAGCCATTGATTTGGATGGTGGATCTTATCAATATCCTATATTATAAAAACAGAGGAAGAGAGAAGACAGCCCAACAATAGAACTTACCATGTAGGATAAAAGGTAGAATGAATCAAGCCCAGTAATAGGTACTTTTCCATAATATATTTCAGTTTCATCAAGCTGTAGGCTCTGGATCCTTTTTATATTTCCTTTTCTCTGCCTTAAAAAATCTTGTGAATGCATATCTTTATATATCTATATCTATATCTATATAATTTTCTTTTGGATTATTTTCTTGGTGCCATATATGTCTAAATTATTAAGATATTTGTAAACAATAATATTGCAACCATATAATCATATCTATTATACACTCTTATTTATTGCAGCTATGTCTATTAATATATAATATATATTAATAATATAATTAATATAATATAATTAATTTCTATTATTGATGATGATGATGATGATGATGATAATGATGATGTCTCATCTCTAGAGTCCTATAGAAATCCTAGAATTTAAAAACAAAGGAAGAGTGAGGGCAGACCATTGAGATAAATACAAACATATAAATTGACATGATCCTAATAACATAGTGAGGAAGCTGGGGCACTGAAATTTTAAATTTTCATGATCCTAAAAGCCATTTATTTGAAGTTCTAGAACGGAAAAACAGAGTGAAGGCAGCCCAAAGACATCAGTACTGAAACATAAATTGACATGATCCTAAAAGTCATTAATTTGGATGGTGGTTCTCATCAAAATCCTAGGTTATAGTCTATATTGACTAGTGAGATCGGGCAGTAATTTTTAACATCTGTTGAATCCTTCCCCTCTTTTGGAATTAATGATATGCTGGCTTTGCTCCATGTTTTGGGTTTACCTGAAGAGATAATCTTGTTACAAGTCACTAGAAACGGTTTAACAAGTTCATCTTCTAGTGTTTTGTAGTATTTGGCTGAGAAGCCATCCAGGCTAGGAGCTTTTATCCAGTTTTAGTTTTTGAATTGTGTTTAAAAATTCAGACAATATTATTGGCCCACTCAAAATTGCTTTATGTTTTTCAGAAAATTTGGCAATTTCCTTTTTCTTTAAATACGTTGATATTTCCTGAATTTCCGCAGCCTTTGGTTGTTTCGCATCAAATAATTGTTGGTAATAGCATACAAGAGATGAAAATAGCAGATGATCTTTCACGAAAATTAAGAAACCAAACAGAGAAGGCATAAAAAAGAGTGAAAATTACCTCCAACACAAAATATAATTAATATATAAAGAGCTTATGAGAATGAGTAGTAGAGGAAAAATATATTATCGTATTCCAAAGGGTTTTAAGAAAATATGTACTAAAGTGTTAAGGTTACTTAATAGAATATCTAATACATAAGGACCTGGAAGGAAGGTTATTAAAAGATAATTGTTGGAAGTACATAAATAACTGACAATATTTATGTTAATACTAAGATTTTAGGCAGAAGTGTAGGAGGATATGAAAATACAGTAAACTTTCATGTATGTAGATAAAACTCTGATGGAGAAACTGTTTTAAATATTTGTTTTGTATTAAAATGATATACAAAAATGAGAAATAAATTTTAAAAAATCCTAGATTATTAAAACAGAGAAAGAGGGGAAGGAGAGACAAAACCTCTACAGTAGAAATGCAAAGAACTGACCACAAAGGATGAAATGAAGAATGCAACAAGCCCAGCAATATATCATTGATATTTTCCTGAAGTTCCAAACATCTGTTTTCAATGTTTTTGTTTTGCACTCAGTAACTCATGGACTTTTCCAAACTATATATTTACCTAGCTGAAGGTTACCATTCCTTTTTACCTTTCCTTTTATCTGTGCTACAGAGATCTTGGGAATTCCTATTAGTGCTGGAAGCAAGCATACAGAAGAAGTCAGTAGAGCAATGCTAATGCAACTTTGAGAGCAGGGAACTGAAGCTTTATTCCTCATGATCTAAAAAGCCATTTCTTTAGATTTTTTTTTTTTAATTTAGGCATTTAAAATATTCACACACACACACACACACACGGGCATACAATATAATAGTACAAATACAAAAGAACTGACAGAATAGCATATCATGGATTCTATAAAATGAAACATGTGGATTAGTGTAAATCATTAACAATGGCATCTTTGAGAAGTCACATCTCATCCAGTTCCATTTTCTCCATTTTACACTCCATTTTGAATTTTCCATTTTTTCCTAAGCAAATTTCAGTTTTACCAAAATACAGGCTGCTGTTCTGAGGTTATTATATGGCTCATGATCAGAAATTTTAGAGCCTTAACTGTATTGGATGGCTTGGTGTTTGTGATGTCTTTACTAATTGCTTCAGGACAAATTATTGCTTTTATTTGGAAATCTTCCAACTTCACCTTCAAAATGCGAAGAATGGATATTGAAGTGAATTACATATTAAATACAAGTTGAAGATGGACAGATCCATAACAGATTTGTAGAAAATTGAGTTTGTGTAGTCATTAGTGGAATACCAATACTCATGATGGGGGTCATATTTATGTATAATTTTCTTTTGGATTATTTCGTTGATGCCATATATATGTCTAAATTATTAATATCTTGGTAATTAATAACTACTTAAAATAATACTGCAGCTGCTCCAGGTTGACTCAGCCTTCCATCCTTCCACAGGTCGGTAAAATGAGTACCCAGCTTGTTGGGGGCAATTAGCTAAAACACATTGTAAACCATACATGCTATTTGTAATGTATAATGTATTTCATGTTCTTCGCCACCTCGATCTGTGTGGAGAGGTGGGATACAAATAATAATAATAATAATAATAATAATAATAATAATAATTATTATTATTATTATTATTATTATTAATCTTTTACATAACCATATTTACTGTAGCTATTTATTTATATATAATATCTCTGTCTATCCATCCATTTATGTCTGCATCTATTTATTAAAAATTAATAAAATACACATTTGAAATGAAACAGCCAGGTCAAGGAAGCCTCACATGAGCAAACAAAAACATTTTGAATCTTCTAGAGACTCCTAAAAAGGTTCCTCAGCTCAACTATGCTTATAGTTAAACTGAAAAAGTTCAGGATTTGTGAATAACTGTTGACTGATTGCATGTAACAAAGACAAATACTGAATATAATTTACAATCTGATTTGTATGCTTACCTAATAAAGCAGATTTTCTGGTATGGCATTTCTTCAAGGGTGTCATCATTACAAGAGGAGAGGACAGAACTCTGGGGACACCAGGGGTCAACAGCCACAGTGATAAACAGGAGTATTTGGCACCACCTTCTCAAGTAGCCTCCTTGGGCAAAGTAAAATAGTGCTTTAAGTTGCAACCCAGACACATGACTCAGAAAAATTTAGAGTGCAGATGTTGAGCTATAAAGTCCTATATGGCAGACTTTTTGAAGGAGAGTACTTCCCTTTATAAAGCCATTGGAAAACAAAGATCTTCTGGGGATGTTACCCCAAAAGGTGGGGTTGCCATCCGACCTCTGTTTAAAAGCCTCCAAAGAAGGAAACTGCACTACACTCCCAGGCAGCAGCGTATTCCCATGTCAAACTGCTCTTAATGTCAGGAATGTCTTCCTAATTTTTAGGTGGAATCTCTTTTCCTGTAATTTGAATCTGTTGCTCTGTGTACTAGTCTCTGGAACAGCAGAAAACAAACTTGCCCCATCTTCCACATGGCATCCCTTCAAATATGTAAACATAACTATCATATCACCTCTAAACCTTCTCTTCTCCAGACTCCAGGCTGAACTTTAAAAGTTCCGTTAAGGACAGTGGTGTAGCTAGAGCTTTTGATGCCTGGGCCCCCTGCGCTAAGCCACTGTCATGGAACTGGGAGAGCCTGACTCATGAGCCAGTGAGACGAGGACAGTAGCCTCTAGACAAGGGAAGGCCATTGTGCAAATACAGCGGCCCTTCCTGTAGGAGATAGGCACTCTGCCCATGCTCACAGGCTGAGCCTTGGCTAGAAGGCTACTCCTTCTCTACCAGGATGCTTGCTGCCTTTGCTTCTCAGAGTTTCACTGGAGAGGCTTCAGGGAGTCCCTGCTAGCCAGCCACTCAGCCTGCCTACTGGGCTCCCCGGCCGGCGATCTTGCTTCCTTCCTGGGGCTGAGGTCAACCTACCTTTGGAATGCATGACCAGTAGTAGGCAAGCAGGCTGGTACTGAAGCCCTGGAGCAGTGACAACCATAGCAGCATCTTCCCCCTTCCACACTTCTTCTTTCCTTTATTTGTTTGTTCACAGAACCACCCAGTGGAAGAGAAGCAGGTGATCATGGGGACTGAGCCAACCCGCCCAGGAAGGGCAGGGCCAGTTCCCTCTTCCCATGCCCTCTGTGCCAGGTAGGCACCCAATATTTATCCACCCATGGCCATCTTTGTGAGGGGCAAATTCCCACTCCGCCCTGTCACCTCCTGGCAAAATCAGAGCTGAAGGCCCAGGAGGCCATCTGAGTTCAGTGAAGGAGCTGGATGGGCACTCCTGGATGGCAGACTTTGCAGAGGGAGAATCCAGTTGGATGGCCAACCTGCTCTGGAGGAGTTGGTTGCCCTTTGTCCCATCCCACTTCTCCATATTGTTATTATTTCTCTCACTTCTGCCTGGGTGTCACCTGAGAGCAGTGTCCTTTGGTGTCCCATTACATCCTGCACATCAGCCAGGTGTAGACCAGGTGACATTGGAGGAAAGAGTTTGGCCTCATAAAGCACCACATTCCCTCATCTCTGAATGGGGGCCCCAGACCCCCCCCCAGACCCTTTGTAACAGGTGTTCTTGAAAGGTAGGAAAACCCAACAAGAGTGGTGGGAGAGGATGATGGTGGCCTCCAGTCAAGAGAAGGCTAATGTGCAGGCATTCCTGGGGAAGGAGGGGGTCCCTGGCTTTCCTAAATGCAGCTCCCCACCACCACTGTACACCCTGGCTCCTTGTTTGTCTGAAAGTGGATTCCATCCCAGGAGAAGCAGGTATGCACACGTGTGTGTGTGAAGGGCACAGACCTTCACTGAGAAAACTACCTGGGAGGGGACGGGTCTTTACACTGGTGGGGAGGAGCAAATCGGCAGGTGGGTGGACTTGGGGAGAGGTGAGAGGGTGCTTGGGAGAAACTGGACTTGACAACCAACCAGAGAGGAAAGTGGCTGATCTTTTGCCCAGCTGCCACTGGTTGCACGTCAGAATCCATGGACGGGGCCCATGATGCCTTGCTAGGCAACTGATCCCTCACCATCCCAGTGGCTGAGACTCCTCCCCAGCAGCAGTCCCAAAAAAGTGCTGCCTGGGGCAGAGAGCCCCCCACACACACTCCAACTACACCACTGAATTAGACAAAGAAATCAGGAAGAGGTTTTTAAAAAGCATGCTGCGTGACCAGTTCCGGTCACCCGTGCAGAACTACAAAAAGTAGTCCACCGCAGTCCACTCCACGGTGCAGAAGACCTCCGTTGGAGGTCGCTCTGCACCCTTTTAATTGGCTGGTGTGGAAAGGGCCTCAGAATCCTCATGTGTATAGTAAATAACAATGGAGGGAAAATGTCAACACTGACACACTGTTACCCTGATTTCTGGGGGACCCTGGGGAACACCCGGATTCTCTCCGAAAATACAAAGATTGGGAAAATTAGCAGAGCACTGCTTAGCAAAGTGGGGGGCAGGGTAACACAGCGAGATCTTGGACCCTATGTCTGCGGAGTCAGATCATACAAGAGCCAGGCCAAATATCCAATTACCAGTAGTTTATTCAGTAGAATTGGCAAAATATTCACACATATGCACACAACAAAGCAGTCACTCACACAAGCACACAAAGACTAATGAGTCAGAAAGATATGAAGATCATAAACCAGCAAATACCTACAGTTGACCAATGGCGGGTAACTTTTATTGAAAACAGGAATGCAGATATAGTATCTCAGAGATTAAAGGGCAAATCTGATGAAGAGATTAAAAAAAAAATGGAGAATAGTGTCGGATAATTGCTGGGTACTTTCAGATAACAATGCTTGATATAAATGTACAACTTTTATCAACAGAATGTGATCAGATGAATAATATGACATTATTGTAGGAACTATCATGAAATATTAGCATATATTAGTGTGGTACATTCAATTTTAACATGTTGAATTGAAGAACATGAAATCTAGGGAGGAGAGGAAGATTATCAGAAATAATTCAATGAATTGTACAATTATATATATATGTGTGTTTTATATGATGGAATTTCAATAAAATTATTTAAAAAAAAAGAAAGATATGAAGATCAGGGAAAGCAGAGGGAAGGAGAACAGTTCATACTGCATCTGATCCTGTAGTCTTCTGCTCGGGGAGAAGCAAGGCGAAGATGGTTCAGTGGAGGAAGAATGCTGAGGGGAGCTCTCGACTAGTGGTATGCCGAGGCACTAGTCAAGCATGGGAGTTCTCCAAAGAGAGTCTCAAAAAGGGACTCAATTATAGGGCAAAACATGTCTTGGGGGCAGACCCTTTCCTGGGAAAGGATAACGGCCGAATCATGCAAATGGACCTTGTCTTTGTATTTCTCACTGTTGCAAGCGTTAATCTCATCAGGAGGACACGTAATCCCCTCAAGGTGCCATTGTTGTTGATGGTCCATTGTGGGTGTGTGCGTGCCTTTCAAGGTTTCCCTCTTGGAGAAGTGACTGGGGGCCTTTTGGTCTGAACTTGCTGGTTGTGCTTCGGTTTTAGACCCGGATGTCTACGTTCCTGTCCAGTGAACCTCTGGCTTAATAACTTTGGATATTTAATATTACACTCCCCCAGGGCTGGGTCTGCCAGCAGGGATTACAACACCCCACAATGACCGCCAGGGAGATGACAAACAATTCCGCAATGTGATTCTCTTGGAATCTGCCCTTTCAAATGAAAGGACCCGAATGGAATCGAAACTATATTATTCATATAGTAGATAGAGTGCACCCATCCTGCTTCTTTTTGGGAATACACTATGCTCATCCAATAAGCATATCACAGGATTTAGACAGTGGTGAACAACTGAATTCAGAGGCTGGGTTGGTAGAGACAGATAGATGAATAAGGACTTCTTGGTCACAGTGGGAAATGATGCCTGAAGATAACACAAAAATCATGTAGCTTTAAAAAGATTCCACAGAGAAAGAAACATCTGGTGAAAGGACAGAGGCAGGCTAAGTAAAGATTTGGGAGTCTAGAGTCTACCCTGATCCCCCTTTGGCTAACCTCCCCACTGCCACATGACACAGGGTGGGGACAATGTGTAAGAATCCTTTACCGCTCATTCTACTAATATCAGGAAGTGGAGCGGGGAGCCACACAAGGATCAAGGAGGCTATAGACTGATCTCATGATCCTATTTTGACTTCCACCCATTAGTCTTCCATGCAACAATGTGTGGAGGGGGGGTTAATGAAGACTGGGAAACTAACCCTCCACACCCTCCCTTCCTCACTTGGGTGGAAGCCAAGATAACACTACAGCATTCCATGATCATCTCTGAGCTCCCCCCATTGCAGCTTGACATTAAGAGGGTGGGATTAAGCCAGATGAAAACTGGAGGGGTTATAGCCTTCCACAATCCTTTCCTGTGTCTCCCCTCTGCCCCACCTGCTCCCCACAAGACATCAGGATATGAAGTTAGGTGAGAATCATGGAAGCTATAGCCTCACCACTTGTATTCTAAGATCTGGTTCACAATGATGCAGACACAGCTGGTGATAATCTCCTTACTGGGCTGCCTACCTCCAGAGGAGATTATGTATAGGGCTGTGAAAAGAAAGGGCAAAAAGAGCATCTCCCTCACTGAGATTTGGACCATTTCTGCACGATTGGGCTCAGTGAAGACCTTTCATTGCAGCTCCAACAGGGAGAGAAAGCACGCCAGGAGCGCTCTGCTCTGCACCTCACTCAGTCACTGTGGAGGGTAGTGCTCTGGCCCTACCTCTTTCCTTCTGCAGTTCAATCAGGCACTTGCCATTGCTGTGCTGGGGAGGGAGGTATCACCAGTGCACTTCTGCCTTTCTGCATGGCCAGAAAAGATTTTTTCTGTTTTACAAATACCACACTCACATGATGCGCAGGGACAAGATGGCGATGGGACCACAACGATGTCATGCAGAAGCACGACCCGCAGAGTGCTGCCATCATTTCCCAACTGCAGAGCATCCACACCATATGGAAAGGGCCTTGTTGACTTCAGAAGCCCCTTACTTAATTCCCCCTCCAAAAATATTCAAATTGTCTTTTCACTCTGAGCAGGGGCTTATATAGGTTGCAGTGATGCTTAAAGTTTGGGAGAGAGGGAAGACTTTTTCCCTCCTCAGGCTCCCCTGAGCTGAGAGGAAAATCCCTGTACATAGAGGCAAAGTGTTCTCATTATTAAATAAATTGGGTGAACACAAGCTGCACAGACGTTTGGGTTGTGGAATCTCATCCTGACCTTGCACTGTTTGTTTCTGAAGCCATGCTAAATAGTTGTACAATCTCAAACACAGAAAAAATACCCACTATCCTTGCCCATTTAGGCCCCTATGTAACTTAGCTTACACATATACAGTGGTACAACATACCTACAAATTGGAAACCAAATACTTATTCTACGCACCATTCTACAACTCACTAAACACTACCATTTGTTACCAAGGGGACTGCAGCCAACAATTGCCTGGAAACCAGTATAAAAACTTAATTAAATAAATATAATCACACTCACTCTCACACACACACACACACACACCAATGACCCCAATTTGGCAAGGAAAGTCCCCATTAATCCACTGTCAGCTCACCATTTTAGCTACTTTTAAAATGTCCTAGTGTCTCTCATCTCCTCCCTCCTTCCTTTTTGTCCTCAGCTCACTACATTGCAAAGTATAGGAGAGGAGAGGGGGGTGGATTCTTGCCTTCCCCAGTTGATTCAGCAAAAGCAAATGTCTGCAGCCTCTCCTACCTCATCCTTCCGCATTATTAGTCCCATGCCGCCCATGCAACAGCGAGTGGCAGGGGGGTACATTTGCTGCCCTCCCCCAAGAGGAGATCACACCAATAACGCACGACAAGGAGGCGGAGCTGCAGACCCCTTTTTAGGGCTGCGCCGCCCCTCCCTCTGGCCTCTTTTGTTTTGGGCGACCCACCCTCCCACCCTATGGTTTCATTGTAAGAATGCTGGTCGCTTCGGGGCTGGGTAGGAATTCCCCCCCCTTGGGGGGGGTTTCGCCTACACTACACTGCGCCAAGGGATTGGGCAATTGGCTTTACAGGGTGGTGTCTTAACTAGGTATTAAATAGGTCTCCACAGCCTCACTTGTCTTTATCCATGGCTGGTAGGGGGGTCTAAGGGTTTTGGTGAGTACCTATGGCACCCTTTGGTGTAGGATAAATGCTGTCCTTGAGGCGGGCCCGGGACTTGCCCCTACCAGGCATGAGCCGGGGGGGGGTTGCGGTTTGTGGGCTCGCCTTCCAGAAAAGGGCTGGCCAAAGTCTTAATTCAGCCTCATGGGTTGGCTTTGGGGCCCGGTACCTCGCTCTAAGAGGGGTATGGAAGAGGTCTGGAGCTGACTCTTGCCATACCCTACCCATGCTGTTGACCCCCCTGCTAAGGTCATAAGTTCAAGTTCATGGTCAAGTTAAATTCAAGCCCAAGTTCAAGGTCAAGTTCACTTCCAGCTTTGTGTTAATTAGGCATACATTAATAAATTGCCCTAGTTCAACCCAAGTCCGGTGTGTGGTCTCTTCATTTTGGGGTTGGGCAGCAAATAACATTATCATCATCACACTCTTATATTGCCTGGCAACACATTTCATCTGCAAGATAGTAGAGAGTTTCTTCCCAAGTCTGTCATCATCTAATTCCTTTCTTCCTCTTTGTCTCCATTTATATTTAAATTTGCTTTTCTCTCGGTTTGTTCCAACCCAACTCTGGGGAAAGCATAATTTAAATCTCCTGCAGCACTGAGTGTTCTATGTCTGTTCAGAGCCACTGCATTTCCTTGGATCCCAGAAGATCCAAACATTTAGTAGAAATATCGCTTTATTTCTGATTAAACTTTACAGAAACTTTCCATCACCCATTTGTAAACATCTCCTTCATGTTTGAAACCAGGAGAGAAGAGTGCACGTTTGTTTGTTTGTTTGTTTGTTTGTTTGTTTCTTTGTTTGTTTTAAAGATCAGGAAACCCTAGCAGGCTTATATCTGTTATTCTACATGAACCCTCAGATCCATCACCCAAGTGAACCTAGGTAAGCACCTTAGGCTCTTTCTTGCTCTAGCAACAGCTTGGCCTGCGCTTGTATCATCTTCAACAGCAAATTCTAACAGCAATTTGTAGCTGAAGAGGAGATTCTATTGGCTGTAGTTGCAGTCAGTAATTTGAAAAGTCAAGGGCTGGTGGGTGGGGTGGATTTGGATCAGAAAGAAGGAATGAAGCTACTGCAAGCTGGATGTTAGATTGGAGGGGCAGCCAGATGGAGCTGCTCGAGATACCAAAGTGAGGGCTAAGAAAAGTAGGTGAAAAAGCAGCAAAGGGAGCGTTCTCACTAATTGTTGAGCAAGAACTGCAGAGACCATGAAAGAAAGACCCTTTTCTGGCAATTGAAATTTCAACAGAGAAGCTGGAGGAGAATGTCAGAAGCTGGGGCAGCAATCTTTTGGTAAGTTTTGGTTTTTCTTTTCTTTCTTTTCCATTCAGTTCCCGATTATTATTATTATTATTATTATTATTATTATTATTATTATTATTATTATTATTATTATTATTTTCTTTCTCCCAGGAAAAGGTAGGGAATGCTTTGTATCCTCCATCCTGTGGTGCAGTTAGGACTCATTCTTTGGGCCAAAGTCCAGGGGCTCACAGCTTAGCCCTTCCTACAAGGCAATCCCAGACTTTCCATCTATGCCGATTTGGCCAGAATAGTCGCAAATAGGCTTAAACAGATACACTGGTTTTTATTTTGAGTCAGAGCAATGACTGGTGATTCACCCCACAAGTACAGGCACTTTCCCAGAGCCTCCATTATTTACATATCTTTTATCCTTCAGTCTAGAACAAGTTCCTGTCTCCTTAGCTTCACCACTGTCAGTTCCCGTAACACCTTCCCAATAGTTTTGTATCCCCTCCTCTGATCTTCTCCGCCTTGCCGAGATATAGTGTAGCAATGAACAATGAAGCAATTAACCATTTGGTACCCTGAAGTACCTTAGGAGTTCCAACCAGATACATACTTAAAATTAGGAATTGGCAATTGATGCTTGGTAGCCCTTTAGCAAACTATAGCACTGATATTTAAAATGGCTGCCAATGATGTTGAAAATAAAAAGAACACTTTGGGATCCCCTAGAAATCAAAATCCCAATCAAGCATAGCCATCCCCCTTATATCTGCCAAAGCCTTCACCTGCAAGCACCACTGCTATTCCCTATAGTCTTCTCCAGCAGAAATAATTCTAGACCATGGGGATCTTTGTCCAGATATTTCCTGTGAAGATGTCACTTTTATGTCAATGGCAAGGATGCCAGAAAATGCCAATATATTCTAAAGACTACTCTACTCTGTTTGTTCATCTGGATTTCCCCCTTTATGTTATCAGTTGTTAGTGGTGGTAGTAGTGGTGGAGGTTGTGGTGACGGTTGCTGTGTAACACAATATTTTTTGCTCTTTATGATGTTCCTTGGGTGAAGCTAGAAAAATATCACTCTTCTAAGCTTGTGCTGTCAGATTTGCAGAACTGGGAGGGCATTAATGTATAGCTTTCTAAATATCTGGGTTGTGACAATAAGGAAGAAAGCATGTGCACAAACAAGGAAAATGCACAACTATATTCCAGCAGCATGAGCTCTGTGCACAAATTACAATCACTAGACATTGTTCAGCTTCTCTTCTCCTTGAAAACATTGATGACGGCTCATGATTTCATTGACCTTACAACCTGTTTTGCCAGAAAAACATTTTAATTAATAACTTAAAGCTGTCTTTTAATTTCTCAAGCAATAATTTTCTGATGAATTTTCTGAAAACGTTTTTTCTAGGCTTCACAGAAACCATTGCAGAATATAAGTGTTCCCAGGAGGAGTAAAGAATTTGATAAGAATCCTAATACTATATCAAAATTTAATACTGTTCACTGTTACTTATATATTGTTGAAAGAAAGGATGTGCATAAATATCTGGATTTTTCTAGTTCTCTTCTCTTATCCAGTTTCTTCCATCTTGTATCATTATGAACCAGGAAATGAGTTTCATTCAGTGTTAATAACCTGAAATTTCTCAAATGGCAATTTTCTGTATCATTCCTAGTAAAATGGCCAGCAGAATGTTACCACCTGCAAACAGAGTAGAGAACCTCATACTATGCAATCAAATTTTGATGTCTTATGTTTGTGAATGACCTACAGAATATTGTTAATTTAACTCTATAGCATGTGAACATATGAAAAAGGAAATGTGTGTTCTTGCCTCTATTCAATATGATACTTGCCAGTATTCTGAACCGCATTGCAGGATTTTTCTTTGTAGTCATTGAAATGGACCAAATTCAAAGTCTTCGGATAATCAGAATTATCCCTGGGTGACTCCTTAGACTCCTTAGATGATTATATTCTTCCCTTTTTCATGCTTGCCTCTCTCTTCTGCCTCTCTTCTCTTATTTTATAGTTGTTGGTTCTGTTCTTTTCAGTTAAAACTCACAGAAGTGACTAAACTTGTGGAACATCACCCAAAGTAGCATGCTTGAATTTCCTAAAGCCATTTTGACCGCCTAAAAGAGAAGCAAGGGGCCTATGGAGGTTAATGGGGATTCCAAGGACTGCACTAGATTCCCTCTCCCATAGACTGCATAGATCCTACAGCCCATGCAAATCCCATCCTGAAGCAAGACCCATTTGAATTAAATATCTATATAGACAAGAATGCTATTATTATCAAAGCAGGGGGTGCAGGGGATGGGGAGGTTGAAATTTCTGATCAGATTCTGAGTTAAACATTTTGGATGCAGCTTCCTTCTTTTATTGCTAAAACACTAAGGACTAAGAGAAGTCTTTACTGAACCAAAAAAGAAATGATTCTGTTGTTTTCCTTTCTCTGTCTAGGTGTCCTTCTTGGATGAACCCGTTCTTTTGAACACAGGGGGAAAAAAGGAATTAAATCTGGAACTTCTGCATGGATTTTTCTCAAACTTGCTCTAATGTATTTCTGGGCATTTGAACTGGGAACAAGGTGGGTCATTCTATACATATTTTCTTGGCTGTTTTTTCTTCTCCACAGATTCTTGCTTTCTCTCATTCTCTCTTCACACTGCTCCGCAACAGCGACCCTCCTTAGTCGCTACCCGAAACGAAATGTAGGGAGCTCATGTCAAAATCTATACCTCCATGTTCATCTCTTTCCAGGTTTATTGGAATCTTGCTTCGAGGAGGAGGAGGAGGAGGAGGAGGAGGAGGAGGAGGAGGAGGAGGAGGAAGAGGGGGAGGATCATTTGAAAAAAAAAGCAAAAGACAAAGGAAAAAATAGCAAAAAAAAAAAAACCATACACAATAACACTACAGAAATATAAGCTATAGAACTAAACTAAACTAAACTAAGCAACAGAACACTATAATATTAAAGAAACAAAAGACAAAACTTCACAAACTAAGATGACTAACAAATATTAAACTACACAACAACTAACTACACATAACTAAAAATTGGTTCCCATCCCTGTTACCAGCAGCAAAGAGTAATACAATGGCAACAAACTAAAAACTTCTCATTTTATTAATAGCTGACTTCTGGTAACCTCATGTCTATTTTTTGTAATCCCTGAAGTCATTAAAAGACTAAAAGATACCAAGACAATGCAATGAATAAGGTGGCAATGCATTGTTATCACATACACTGCAGCCATCTTCTGAATGCCATTTAGTGTGGAAAGATGTCTTTTCATTCTTTTTCCAATAGGAGCCCACTGGCATCATTCAAAACACCTTTAAACCTTGTGTCAGATCCGCTTTGGGTACTGTCAGTCTTGTTGATTCCAATAGAATTTTGAGTTCCACATATTCATCTGTGCAAACTTGCATCACCCATAGATGTCACCTCAATAGAAAGCAAACTTGCATTGAACAGAAGTAAGGGGAAAATGTTTTATATTTTCTCCCTGGTCTATCTCACACATAACCTGGACATTAGAACCTTATTTTTATTCCTGCCATTTAAAAAGAGAGCCTATATATTTGTTTGAGTTCATGAGAGAGGAGGGGAAGACTGGGATGTGGTGAGTGTAAGCTGTAGTGCAGCTCTGCCAGAATGGATAATTCCTGCATGTATTCTCTCTCCAAACAGAATCATCTCTCTCTGCCATGCTCTATTTGTGGATTTTGTCTGACAAGCCATTTCATTTTGACCATGAAAAGTGAGCTTTCTCTGAACCATACGGACAAGCAACAAAACTATCAGGGAAATTATTCAGTTTGCTATGGCAGAAATGGAAAGCCTCTCAATCAAACTGATCGGTTTCAAGACCAACTCCACAGTATATTCTTCTCCACACCTGATTCAACTTTGCAGGTCATTTTTATGCTTAGATTATTTATAAGCATTATAGGAATGATTGGGAATGGAAGAGTGATTTGGCTGCTTGGTTTCTACATTAAGAGAAATAATTTCACCATCTATGTCTTGAACTTAGCCATCGCTGATTTTGGTATGCTTATGGGGGAATCTGCTTTAGACATCCTTGCTATATTAAAAGCGGATGATGTCAAAACGATACAGTGGTTTTGCTTTGAACTTCTTTGCTTCACTTATTATGTGGGTTTATATCTTTTGACAGTCATTGGAGTGGAAAGATGTCTTTCCATTCTCTTTCCAATCTGGGTCCATTGTCACCGGCCAAGGTACCTTTCCACCATTGTTTCCATCTTGTGCTGGACAGTTTCTGCCCTGTTTACTATAATTGAATTCTTACTTCAGCATTTTTGTCTAGGAGACACTTGGCTTATAGTTGTCAGGGTTATATCTGGTGTCAACCTCTTCATCTTCACACCAGTCATGGTGGTCTCCACTCTGATCCTATTTATCAAGCTGTCCTGTAGACATCAGCCAGGAAAGCAACATGCTGTTATATTGATCATTCTCCCCTTCTTCATTTTCACTGCTGTTCCATATGGCATTTTTTTCTTCTTGTCTATCATTGATTATAATTTTCACATTATCGCTCTGCCAATTTATGACATGTTAATTGTTGTGAACAGCAGCATTAACCCGATCATTTACTTCTTTGTAGGGAATCGTTGTGACTGTAGATCCTGGGAATCCATGAAAGTTGTGTTTCAAAGAGTTTTTAAAGAAGAAGCACAGCATCCAGAAATCAGTTGAACAAAAATAACATAGTAAGAAAGCCAGGGAACTGAAATTTACATAATCACAAAAGCCATTGATTTGCATGGTGGAATTTGAGAGAGAAAGAGAGAGGGAAGCCCAAAAATAGAAATATAAAGCAGCTAACTACATAGTTTAAAATGAAGAATGAAACAAGCCCAGTAATATATCACCAAAATCTTCCTGAAGTTCCAAACATCTATTTTCAGTCATTCTCTTTTGTAGTCGGTGCCTTGTGTCCTATTCCGTAATAAATGTCAGGTCTACCAAGCTGAGGGCTACAATGCCTTTTTAACATTCCTTTTCTCTGTGTTGCAGAGATCTTGGGAATTCCTGTCTGCACTAAAGGCAAGCATACAGAAGAAACCAATAGAACAATGGCAACTGCATGCATGAGAGCAGGGCATGGAAGTTTAATTCCATGTGATCTAAAAAACCATCTGTTTGGATTAGGATTTTTTTTAATTATGGCATTTAAAATATTCACACACAGAAGGAGAGGCATACGATTCAATATTTTGCATACACAGAACTGACTATACAGTATAAAATGCATTCTAGAGAATGAAGAGTGTCAATTAATGTGTAAGTCATTAACAATGCCATCTTTCTGGAGCCACATCTCATATAGGCCGTTTCTGCAGCTTATCTCTGTCCAGCACAGTCACGCAGGGATCACAAGAGCAGCCTCTTGCATGAGGCACTTGTGTCCCCTCTGCTCTGTCTCCACAGCAGTTCCCTGCCAGCCAGCAGGCAGCATGAGGGCTTCGCCTCTTCCTTCTGCAGTGCAGTCGGGTATTTTCCCAGGCTGCGGTGAGGGAGGAAGCATGACAGCTGTGGCTCCAAAGGCTCTGCACAGACAGTAAGTGCATGTGGGACCCTGGAGAAACAAGCGATCGCACACCATTTTCAGCCAAAAGCCAAAAATGAAATATTGCACGATCGGCACCTGCTGGCCCCAGCAGCATTGTGCAATTGTGAGGATGTCATGTGAAACGCTCCTCGCAATCGTGCGACGCTCTGGAGGCCCTTTCGCATGGCAAATGCCATGTGAAAAGGGCCATATAGCTTCACTCCATTTAACATTCCATTTTCCACTTTCCATTTTTTCCTAAGTAATTGTCAGTTTTACCAAGATAAAGGCTGCTGTTCTAAGGTTACTATATGTGGCATGATCTGAAATTTTAGGATTTTGAATCTTGGCTGTAATTAGACAGTATAGCATTAGTAACATCTGTACCAATTTCCAGAAGACAAAATATTGTCTGCATTTGATAAAAGTTCCAACTTCACTTTCTAAATGGCACAAGTGGATACTGAAGTGAACTTACATATGGTATGTAAGTTAAAGATGGACAGATCTATAATAGATTTGTAGAAAATGGAATTTCTGTTGTCATTAGTGGAATACAAATTTTTGTGACCAAATCAAACTTATGTATATGTCTCTTTTGAATTATTTTGTCAATGTTATATTTGTCTAAATTGTTGATACCTTGACAATTAATAGTAACTTAGTAATATTACAACTATATATTTGTATTCTATCTATTACATAATCATATGTATTACAGCTATATTCATTGGCATGTATCATCCATTTTTGTCTGTATCTATTTGCTATGTAAGTCCAAGTAGGTATTTTTAGCACATTGGTTTTAGCTAGCAAGCCCATCTTCACACATCCTCAATAAGGGATTCTGAAGACAGCTGTTGTTTACCCTGCCTGTTGCAAAAAGGCACAGATACCTAGACCCTTTTCATACCTTGCCTTTTTCCAAAGCCATCACATGTAGATCCAGGAAAAGCCTTTCCTGTGACAGAATCATTTCTGCTGCGCTCCCCTCCACAGTGGCTGCCTGCTGGATGGGAGGAAGCATAATGGCTCTGTCCCTCCCTTCTGCAGCACAGCCCAGCAGTTTCCCAGGCTGTGCTGGGGGAGGAAGCACAGCCATTGCTCTTCCTGATGTTCTGTATAACTGGAAAGTGTGAGAGGGAGGCAGGAGGACTGTGCAACCACGTGTCATTGTCGGGAGTAACCCAACAATGATTGAATCCGCAATTGCAACAGATTGCCAAGGGATCGCCACAGGATCGCCACAGAACCATTGTCGCAATCATGTGGCGATCCCATGGCCATTGTGGGTTGGGGGTGGTGTGCAAAAAGGGCCCTACAGTAGGATCAGGTAGAGCACAGTCCTGCACTTTCCCAGCTGAAACTTTGTTGATTGCATTAGTTTGCTGCAGGTGCACTGCTGTAACCTACTGCAAAAGCTCTGTTTCTCCAGCCCTCCTTCACCATCCTGCCAATGCCAAATGCTGCTTTAAAAAAAAAAGAAAAAGAAAAAAACTTCCACCTTGATAGAGGATGAGGAGGAAAGAGGGCTGGAGGAGTGCAAAAAGCCTTTTTTTAAACAGCAGCTTCACTGTCAGAGGCACTGCTAATGGAGCAATTCGTGTACATTACGGAGAATGCATTACGAAGACTCAAGGCATGGACCATCTTCCAGGGAGCTATGTCTTTTTTCTCAGTTTTCTCCTGGGTGAATTCTTGGGTCCCTTGGAATATACAGTCCTCCCTCCACATTTTCAGGTTTGACCTTCACAAATTTGGTTATCCATCAGTGTGCATGCCTTCTCCATTCTTCTCCTCCCATTGCCTTGCATTTTGCCAAGCATAGAGAAAGAAGGCAGGCACGCCCATCTGGAAAAAAGGCAAGGAAATGGTAGGAAAGGGACATGCACACATTCTCCCTCTAGAGTTTCCCTCTTCCATTCCCATGCATTTGACCCCCAGAAGAGAGCACAACCCAAAGCAAAATGCAAGGGAATGGGAAGGAGGCCCATATGAGTCTTCCTTTTCCCCCTCAGACCTCCCCCTCCCATTCCCATTCATCTTGCCCCAGCACAGAGAACACACACCAAGGCAAAATGGAAAGGAACGAGGAGGAAGATCACCCCAGCCTTTCTTTTCTGCTCTGGAGCTCCCCCCTTCCATTCCCAAGCATTTTGCTCCAGAACAGACAATATGTGTCAAGGCAAAATGTGAGAGAACTGGGATGGGAGAACTCCAGAAAGGAATGGGAGAGGGAACAAGGGGGAAACATGGGGGAAAACGTATTCACAGTTTTTCCACTTTTGCAAGGGTTCTATACCCAGAACCCTAATGAAAATGGAATGGCCACTGAAATGCTTAAAGCATCAATACAAGGAATCTTGGGTCACATTAATTTCTAGACAAAGGATCCTCATTTGTATCCTTTGACTGAGTTTTGCAGACATTAAGTCCAACTTATCTCTGCTTAACTCACTTTTTGTCTGGTTGCAGAGGGTGAAATCCTCCACCAAGCACAAAATGATGAAGATTACCCCAAAGACCCATCACTTCTTAGCTGCTGAGACCTCCCCCCCAATAACGCTCTCATCAACTGACTAAAATAGGGTACTGAAAAGCATCTGGCTATGTTTCTATGGCTGGACACACTCAACATCATCTTCTGGCACTTCCAGAGGATCTCCAAGAAGTCCCAGGGGGTGGCTGTTCCTCTGAATCATGCTATAGAAACACTGAGAGATGCTTCTCCACTGCCCCTTGCTCTGCATTGGCTAGCAAATG
Organism: Ctenosaura bakeri; assembly: GCA_948474755.1. NCBI lineage: Eukaryota > Metazoa > Chordata > Lepidosauria > Squamata > Iguanidae > Ctenosaura > Ctenosaura bakeri. Next base: position 41,333 of record CAOLHI010003192.1, on the reverse strand, counting down.
GCCATGTTGGGGGAAGCAGTAAGATTTCCCTGTTTCTTTGCTTGTGGATTACAATACATGCTTTTCAGTACCTTTTCTGTACAGTAAACGTCAACACAGTCAGAACTAGAACATGTCCTCCCTGCCACAAAACACCTTTTTGCTTGTGAATCTTTACAATGCACCTCCTGTTACAGGCTCCAAGCCACTATGTTTATAGCTAAACTGATAATGTTTGAGATTTGTGTATTATTATTGACTGAATGCATGTAACAAAGGCAAATACTAAATATAATTTATAATTTGATTCAAATGTTTCTTCAATAAAGCTAGTGTTTCTGGCATGACATTTCTCTGACTGTCATCATCATTAAGAGGGGAGAAGATAGAACTCCAGGAACACTAGGGACCAATAGTTACAGTGATTAACAGGACTGTTTAGCACAACCTTCTGAATTAGCCCTCCTGGGGCAAAGTGAAATAGGATCTCTAATTCTCAGACCAGGCATGTTAATCAAAGAAATTCAAAGTGCGGTTGATGACCCATTAAGCCCTATGCAGTTTGGATCCAGGTTTTTTGAAGGAGAATATCTCCCTTTGTAAACCCATTAGAGCTACCCTTCTCTTTGTTCCACCATCTTTTCAGGTTTGTTTGGTGGGAACTATTGAGGAGGCCTTCTTAGTGGTTGCTCACACTGTTAATACTCCTTCCCTAGTGAGACTAGGATGACCCCATCTCCTCCTGTCAGTGAATTAAAACATTTCTCTGCTGTCAGATTTTAGAAAGTGATTGGGATGACATTGCCAAGAAAACCCTGTGATAAGGTCTCCTTGGATCATCCTAAGTCTGAAAGAACTTGAAGGCACACAAAAATTCCCAACACAACATGATGTCTCTACATTTCCATGTGTTTTTGAACATTTTTATCAAACATAGGCAGAATTTATCCAAAGTCAAGAGCCATTGGTTTTAATCAGGGAGATTTTAGTATGTTCAGTTCTACCACTAATGCACACTGAAGGCTCTCTTTTTGAAAACAGTGGAATATGAAAGGGCTTAATTTTAGATGAATTGTGCCAACAGGTCCCAACATCTCTATTACTGATGTGTTTACCGATTACACTAGACAGTATGGCCAGACCTAATGGCAAGTCTATTACCAACCAAGCCAATCGTGATAGAGTATGATCGTATCCTGCTAGCGTGTCTGGGCACGATAGTGTATCTACTGAAGTGGGGAGCAGATGGCAGTACCATGGACGTGCAAGGAACAGTCCTAAGGGATCAACTGTAGAGCATGACAAGACAAAGCTGCTGTTCTTTCTGGCATGCCAAAAACTCTGCTGCCTATGCCACTAGTTTATTGCACATGATATATTTTTACTATACACCCTGGGGTTCATTTTTCATTATGAAACTGGTGGCATACTGCATTTATGATTATAATATTAATTGCTAACAGATTTCAGCTTTGTGAGAACATGGGTGAGGTATTATCATGTTCATTTTAGCTGCTTTCAGCTGTTGAATTTTTAATTTCATTTTAATACTACAATTTGTTCAATTGTTTTCATGATTTCATGGTTATTATCATATTTCACCATCTTTTTTTTGCGGGTGTAAGTGTGTGGAACAAAATTGTTGGTAGTAAACAAACAAGAAGGGGGTAGGGATGAGAAGTCTACTCAAAAATAAGTCCAACAGAGTTAAATGGGGCTAATCCTCAGAGACGTGGGCATAGGACTGAAGCCTAAAAGAATTTTTTCTCATTATTGTATTTCTTTCTTTTAACATGTGCATCCAAGAACATGGGGTTTCACTGACATATTGGGTATGAATAACTTCAATACTGTAGCTAAACTGGTACATCTGTGTTGGTCTCTAGAAGTTCATTATATATATGCTTTCTAAATGTAAAAGCAAGCCTTATAACAGCAGGCTATGAAAACTTCTATCACAGGGTTCAAAAAATTGACCAAAATGCCCTCTGGGAGGTATGTGTGCCATTTTTACCACATTTTTTTGCTCCCTGGTTGTTGTTTTTTAAAGCAAATTCCTGTTTTAGCAAAAGGCCCCTCCTGCACTTAGAATGGCCTAGGGGACCACTAAAACATTTCTCCTAGAAGAGTGTACAGGGGTAAAAATAAGTGTTTGTTTGTTTGCAAGTCATGTGATGAGGGTATATAACCTTCCAAAGTCTCCAGGAGGACTAATGTGGCCTCTCAAACTGCACAGTTTCCCACCCCTGACTTAGTGGGTCACAAGACCTGATATTAATGATTCTGGAGTTAGTTGCAAGAATAGGATCCTACTGCTAGGGATGGATAGGAACAAAGCAATATGGAACACTATGCACATTAGCATGCAGTGGTATAGTCAGAATCAGCTGGCCATTATAGTGAAACAGCAACAAATAATGGCCAAACATCTATAGGTTTGTCCCTTCTAGACCAGAACCATTGAATTTATTGTCAGATGGTGACTCGAACTCTAGATAAGCACCATTTATTCACTGGGTCTTCTCCTGTTGGAAAATACAATGGGATTTTGGCTGTTTGATGAAACTGATGGAATCACATACAGGCTTTATGTAGCTTGTTGAAGACACAAGCTCAATTTTTTTATGTTCAATTTGCAATTCATTTTGGCAGTTTTTTTTTTAATGTGAATTCTTACTTGTGTCCTTCACATGAATAAAAAAAAGCAATCACAACATTTTCCTCCTTGCATGTCAGGCAGTGAAAGAGTTTCTCTGAGTGTTGACAACAGTTCTCATATTGGTGTCATTGATTTCCCTCCACAAAACATAACTTCAATAACTGTGGCCTTGGTTTATGGATATTTGCAAATGTGAAATGGTGTGTGGGTTGTCTGTACCATATTCATTAATGAGGAAGTCTTTCTCTGCTTGCCATATGTGCTTTGCTTCAAAAAGAAAAAATAAACAAAACAAAACACTAGGTTTCCACAGAGACTTTCTGCAGAAACTGTGGGAAATGTGGCAACAAAAGCTTTGCTCCTTCTCTAATTCTTATGACAGAGGTGAAAATTCTCACAAAGCCTGGGGTTTCTGTGTTAGCAGGCTGTACACCTCCACACTTTGATATGATTTAATTAGCATAATATATTAATTGGCCTAAATATAAAATATACCCTGCTGTTGCTGCATGACCATGTTGGCTAAGAGGAAAAGCTGGCCACGTATGTGCATTGCAAGATAAGGTCAGGAAAGACCTCAAGGTATAGCCAGATCATAGTCAAGAAATCACTTGGAAACTCCAGTGACAATGGACTTGCAGTTAGCCTCTGATGACTCAACCTTTTAGAGACAATAGTGTCTGGGAGATTCCTGCAAGAGATCTAATTGCCTTGATTACTCTTCCTGTGAGCAACAAGCTTCCCTTTTGTCCCCATACCTATCCAACAATTACTGAGCTATCAAGATTACCATTAGCACTTTGTCACCCAAGGTTAAGACAATTAGCTCATTCCAGACCTCATTGTCCAGTTGCAGGACCCCATTGTTCACTTTGCCAGAAAGCCATTAGTACCTTGGTTTTCCAGGCAGAAAAACGTATTTAAACCCCAGTTTTTGGCCAGCCAACTCACAGTATGCCAATTGGTGGTTGCCGCTTTGCTGCTCCGATTCCTGTTTGTGTACTGTCCTTAGACTTACATCTAAGCCACATCACTGCATCTTCCCTTCTCTTCTGAATTAGTAAATATTACCCACTTTGCCCTGAAATTTCTCTACTCAAAACTTTCCTCCTTTTCCTTTCAGTTAGCCTTGCATGATTATGCAATTGCCTGGACCTTGTGTGTGTGATTTGCAATTCCCCCAATAAAACACATTAAGCTTATTTCTGGATCTCCAGCTGGTTCTTCGTTGCAGAAGTACTATTAAACATAGGTGTGAGAGACCTCATTAAGTTACCCACCCTCAAAGGACTCCTATTTGAGCTATTAATTCCCTACCATTTCATGAAGGTATTGCCATCATGGGTAGATCCCTGAGTCACCTATATTTTGGGGGTAATATAGAAAGGTAAAAATGAATAATTTACTCTTTCACATCAAGCTGTACTGCAACTTGATTTAAATTTCTACTATAACTGAAGAGTGATCTGTTTCTTCTGATTTTTTGTCAGTAATATAATAGGCCTTATTTTTTTCAAGACCGAGATACTGTAGGAAACAAAAATGCAAATCCAGAGAACATAAATGGTCACATTATCCTCTGAAAACCACTTATATGCCTGTACAAAGTAAATAGTACTACATTCCCTTGGGAAGCAATTTATTCCGCAGTTATAGTGCTCCTAAAAGATAATATCTTGCCAATGGATAATGGAACCTCAGTGAATGGACTGACATGAATCAGTTCATCATGGTATCATGACCATCTCCAGTTGCTGAACTGAGAGTGAGCAGAAGTATATTCTCCACTCAGAACAAGAATCATTACTAAGGGACATTCTGTAAATCCAGAATCTAGCTGTCTGTCTGTCTGTCTGTCTGTCTGTCTGTCTCTCTCTCTCTCTTTCTGTGTGTGTATGTGTGTGTGTGTATGGCATTTTATCATTCTGAATGCAACATTCCAATCCTGTTTGGCCAATTGGAAGAAGGTAAATAATTCTGTTCACAAATTCTCTTCCCTTAGCATCTCTTTTTTTCCATGTCACCACTTCTTTCTATCTCTTCCTATCTCTTTCTAGCCCCTTGATCTTTGTTCTAACCAACATTAAGCCTAACAATTTCTAAACTGTATATGAAGTGTAATCATTTAGAATTTCTTTTCTTTTTCCTATTCTGTTTATTGTGGTTCACAATTTTGCAACAGAGATTTTTAAACATAGACTTTAGTCCTGTTCAACTTGCAAACTTTTATTGTATGTTGACATTGTAATCAAGATGTCCTAAATTCACCAGCATCTGCAGTGAAAGGTAAAGAGGAAACAAGTCATAATATCCAGATTTTAAAAGGTGAGGGGAGGTCTGTATCCTTGCAATTGTTAAAATATGAGGCAAACTGTGCATCCTGTTGTCTGGATGCTAGATCTACCCAATGAGAAGAAATAGAGAATTGAATCTACTGTAAAGGTTGCTCAGAGGCTATGCCTGTCTTTATCGGTAAATGGTGCCCAGGCTACAAGAACCAATGGGATACAGGGTCTCTGACAATATGAGGGCTTTTTCAGATGAAAATCTGCAGTTCCAGACTAACACCATGGAAGAAGTATGCAGAGACATGGCCACACTAGAATTTTGTTAATGGGTGGTTTAAATGTGCAGTAAATATGCATTCAGAAAGTATGGAAAATAAAATGCAGTTCCAAAGAACAGAGTCAAGAATGTGCAATATTCTCTTTAGAAGCAATTTCCTCCACACTTTTGAAGTTACACGGGAGAGTATAATGGAGTTCCATTATCTGATAGATAATGGAAAACCGGTGAACATATAAGTAGGATATGTTGCTTCATTATGTCAATTCTTCCTGAATCAAGAAGGTTAAAAAAAAAACAACTATGATATTCTCAGTATCAGGTACTCACTGAAAATATTGGATGAGAATTTTGTTGTTGTTTTAAATGCAGATGTCTCAGCATTCTAGACAGGGAATGTGCCAAATATATTTGAGGAAAGCTATGAACTTTTGAATTGGAACAAAGACAATGTGTTCAAACATTCATTTTTTAATCTCTTATTTTCTAATGTGTCAACTCGTTCTCTCTTTTCATTCAAAAGTAAACTAAAATGTGTTTTATTGAGGGAAATTCAGTCACTCATACACACAAAATCCAAACAGTCACACACTCACTAGGCTAACTGAAGTTAAAGGAGGGAAAGGTTGATAGAGAGGCTTCAGGGAGTGGGCGATATTTATCAGTCCAGAAGAGCAGTGAAGGAGTAGCAACATAGATTAGACTTGCATCTAAGGACAGTACAATTGGAAATCAGAGTGACAGAATGACATTCAGTACTATGAGCTAGCTACTCAAAACTGGGCTTGGGGGGAAGTTTATACACAATTTCTGCCTGAAGGGCATGGATGCGAATGGCCGAGTAAACAATGGAGTTCACAACGTGGACAATATATATATAGCATTTATTTCTATACCGCTTATCAACTGAGTGTTATCTAAGCAGTTTACAATATGTTTTAACTAATTGCCCCCAACAAGCTGGGTACTCATTTTACTGACCTGCGGAAGAATGGAAGGCTGAGTCAACCTTGGAGCCAGGCAGGATCGAACTCACAACCTTGTGGTTGCAGTACTAGCATTTAACAATGAGGTCCAGAATGAACTGATGGTTTTAGCATTAGGTGACAAAGGGGTTAATGACTATCCAGTAGCTCAGTGTTTGTGGATGGTCTGAGAATAACATGATAGATTGCAGGGTGAAGGGAAGAGGGCTTATTACAATCAGTGGTCTGGTGGGAATCACCCAGTCGCTACTGTTTAAGAAAGCAGCATCGTTAAGGCTAGCAGCAGCCTGTTCTATCTGGAGTTTCCTGGTGATTTCCTGACTATCACATCTTCACACCTAGAAGAAGTTTTTCTGACTTAATTTCATAACACACATGTTCTGCCAGCTTTCCTCTTGCCCAGCCTGGTTATACAGCCATAACAAGGAACGTTTTATGTTTTATATCAATTTTAATGTGTGCCAGTTAAACCATATCAAGCATGGGAGTATATGGCTGCTAACAGAGTATTCTACTGCCTCACCAGAGTCCTCATTCTTCCATTGCTCCTTGTCCTAGTCTCTGGAGCAGCGGAAAACAAGTCTGCTCCCTCCTCAACATGACATCCCTTCAAATATTTAAACATGGCTATCATCTCCTCGCTTAACCTTCTATTCTGCAAACTAAACATACCCAGCTCCCTAAGCCACTCCTCATAGGCCATTCACCATTTTGGTCATCCAAATTATCTAGAGTAGCCAGGTATTCCTGTACTACTTCTCTACCTATTCTGTTCTGCATTTCCCCCACTTCCCCACCTGCTCCCTACCCACCCCCAGTTTGAGTACTCCTTTCCTTTTGGGAGAAAACTGAGGCAAAGAAAGTGTTGAGTAGTTCTGCCTTTTCTCCTCCCACTGTTAGTTCTTGGTCATCCTTTCCACACCGTGACCCTATCATTTCCTTTTTTTCCCCTTTGCTGCAGACATATCTAAAAAAGCCCTTTTTATTGTTTTTAATCTCTCTGGCAAGCCTGAGTTCATTCTGTACTTTAGCTTTTCTGACCTTCTCCCTACGTATCCTGGTGATTTGTTTGAATTCCTCTTTGGTGACTTCCCCATTCTTCCATTTTTTGTACATGTTTCTTTTGACACTTAGCTTAGCTGAGAGCTGAGTCAACCATTCTGGTTTCTTTAAACACCTCCCATTTTTCCTTTTTATTGGAACAGTTTTAAATTGTGTCTTCAGTATCTCACTTTTAAGAAACTCCACCATAAACTCCCTTCTCTTTCAATATTCTTGACCACGAAATTTCAGCCAATAATTCTCTGAAGTTTACAGAAATCAGCTTTTTTAACTCTAGAATGCATGTCTGGCTACACTTGGCTTCTCCTTCCCTCTGAATGCCAAATTCCAATAAAGCATGGTCATTCCCACCTAAGGATCCCACCACTTCTACCTCAATAACAAGATCATCCTTGTTGGTCAGGATCAAATCTAAAATAGTTGATCCTCTTGTTGCCTCTTCCACCTTCTGGACAATGAAATTGTCTGCAAAGGAAGTGAGGAACTTGTTGGACCTTGTGCTCTTGGCAGAGTTAAACTGCCAACATACATCGGGATAGGTGAAATCTCCCATTGCTGCTGCATCTCTCCTTTTTGAATGTGTGGTCATCCGCTCCAGGAAGTCACCATCCAAATCATCAGGTTGACTTGGAGGTCATATTTATGTATAATTTTTGTTTGGATGATTGTGTTGATGCCATATACATGTCTAAATTATTGATACCTTGGAAATTAATAGCTACTTAAAAATAATACTGCAGCCTTATAATTATATTTTATCTATTATTTAATCATATTTATTATAGCTATATTTATGAGCAAATAAAAATATTTTGAACCTTCTAGAGACTTCTTAAAATTTCTTCAGCAATGTGTCCAGAGATGACTTTTTTCTTTCACCAGCCTCTATGTTTCTTATGGTCTACATTTTAGTGACTATACTTCCACCTTTCTGTTTAAAAAGAAAAAGAAACAGAAACAGATGTAGCTAGCAAGGGAGACTTTCTATTTTGGTGTTCACACATTCTTAGGAAGACATTCTGAAGACAGTTGCTGTTTATCTTGCCTGTTGTAAGCACACACACAGCTACAGAATCCTGCACTTTCCCAGCTGAAGCTTTGTTGATTGCATAATTTACTGCAGGCATGATGCTTCAACCTAACATAAAACCTCTATATTTCTCCAGACCTCTTTCACCCTCCTGCCAATATCAATTCTGCTAAAAAAAATCCTTCTATCTCGACAGAGAATGGACTGTAAAAAGCCTTTATCAAAAGGGGCTTCACTGTCAGAGGCTTTGTTAACTGAGCTATTCCTAGATATTACAAATAAATGCCCTACAAAGATTCAAGGCATGGATCATCTTCTAGAGAGCTGTGTCCTTTTGTCTCAGTTTTATCATGGAATATAGTGCCTAAAACATGACTGCAAGGAATCTCAGATCGAAGTCATTTCTAGACAAAGATCCTCACTCATATCCTGTTACTAAGTTTTGCAGATATAAGTCCAACTTAGATCTTCATAACTCACTTTTTGCTTAGGTTCAGAGGAAGAAATCCTCCACCAATCACAAAGTGATGAAACTCTCCCCCAAACCCATCACATTTTAGCTGCTGCAGCCTCCCTGCAACAACACTGACATCCACTGCAAGGAGGAGGAGCCAAAGAAGCATCCAGCTGTGTTTCTATTGCTGAATGTACTCAACAATATCATCTTCTAGGACTTCCAGAGGATGTTCTAGAGGTCCCAGAGAATGCCTGTTCCTGTGCATCGTTTGGTAGGAACATATAGTGATCCTTCTCCACTGCTTCTTGTTCTCTGTTGGCTTGCAAATAGTCGTGTTGGGCAAAGCTGACAAAAAGGTGTTCCATGGGAGAGGGAAGGAGGGTGATGTGTTCCAGTTTCACCTATGTGGATCTTTACAGTACACTTCGTGATGCAGGATCAAAGCTGATATGTTGATAGTGTAAATTACACTGAGTTACTGACATCATGAGGGCTTTTTCAGATGAAAATTTGCAGTTACAAACCAACATTATGGCAGTAGTGTTCAAAGACATAGCCGTGTTAGAGTTTGGTTTTGTGGTTTAAAAGTATGTAAATAAACCACCAGAAAAAAATGGAAAATACAATGCAGTTCCATAGAGTGCAGTCAAGAAAGTCCAAACTTTTCTGAGAAAGCAATTTCCTCCATACTTTTGATGTGGCAAAGGAGAGTGTAATGGGAGTTCCATTTTCTGACAGATAATGGGAAAATTGTGAATAGATGGGTAGCATTTGTCACTTCATGATTTCATTACTTCCTGAATCAAGCAGGTTAAAAAAAAAAATCACAGCCGGTGCCAATCCTCCTCACTCAGTGGTCCTCATTTGGTTGTCCCCACTCTCCTGCTATTGTGTATCAGGAGATGGGGTGGGGCCAAGCAAGGTTTGGGGGCAGGAGGCAGCTACTTGAGAATCATCATTTCCACCTGCGGGGAATCCTTATCAAGTTTGAAAATGTCACAAAACTGGGAGGGGTGGCTAACACATTCGAAGATATGAACAGAATTCAACAGGACTGAGATAAACTAAAAGACTATCCAGAAATTAATAAAATGAAATTCTATAGAGACAAATGCAAGATCCTACATTTGGAGACAAACACAAGATCCCACACTGGGATCATGGTTGTCCATAAGTTGAACATGAACCAGCAGTGTGATGCTGTGGCCAAGAAAGTAAATGCTATTTTAGCCTGCATTAATAGAAGCATAGTTTCCAAGTCAAGGGAAGTAATAGTCACACTATATTCTGCCCTGATCAGGCCTCATCTGGAGTACTATGTTCAGCTCTGGGCATGTCATTTTAGAAACAGTATAGATAAGATGGAGCAGGTTCAGAGAAGAGCAACAAGGATGATAAGAGGTATGGAGAGAAAAAAATATGGAGAAAGGTGGAAGCATCTGGGCATGTTCAGCTTGGTAAGGAGAAGACTGAGAGATGACATGATTGCATTCTTTAAATACCACGGGGGTTCTATGAAGTGGAAGGGGAAACCTTGTTTTCCACTGTCTCAGAAAGTAGAATTAGATCTAACAGTTTTAAGTTATAGGAGGATAGATTTTGGTTGAATGTTAGAATGAACTTCTAGAGAGTGAGTGGTTTAGCAATGGGAGCAATCATCAAAGAAGGTGATGGAGTCTTCTTCTCTGGGTGTCTTCAAAAGAAGACTGGACAGCTATCCTGCTGGGTAATCTTTTTGCTGGAGATCTCGCACTGAGAAGAAGGTTGGACTTGATGGCCCCGTAAAGCCCTTTCCAACTGCACATGGATAAAGTTTGTGCCCCATGACAACAAACTGGAAGCCCAATGATTATTCTATTCACCAGCCTACAACCTACTACACACTACTGTATGTTACCAAGAGGCCTGCAGCCAGCAATTGCCTGAAAAGCAGAATAAGAAGTTAATTAAATGAATATAATTTCTCTCATATACACACACACATGCACACACAGCTACCACCAGGATTTGCCAGGGAGAGTCCCAATTAACCCACTGTCAGCCCACCTTTTTAGCTGCTTTTAAAATGCCCCAGTGTCTCTCTTCCCCTACCTCTTTCCCCTTTGTCCTCAATTTACTCCATTTATGGCGAAGTACAAAAGTAGTTTAGACTCAATTAATTCAGCAGGGATGAGGAGAGGAGGGATGGAATCTTGCTTTTCTCAATAGATTTGGACAAAAGCAAACTTTTGCAGCCTCTCTTACCTCATCCTTCCTCATTAATAACATTATATTGGCCACATTCTGACATTACCTGGCCACATGTTTCAACTATGAGACAATCAAGGGTATGAGCCCCCTCCACTCTTCTTCCATCTAATCTCTCACTTCTCTGTTACCATACCCTACACCCCACATCCTGCAAGATGTGCTATTTTTATTACTGAACATATTTATGGCTGAAGGCACACTGACTGGAAAGTGTGTTGCTAAGTCAGGCTGACCTGAGATATGATCAGGTCATAAGTTCAGCGGAAGATTCAGTGGGAAACATAGACACTAATGGGTCTATGCTAATCCTTTCAACACCCTAGGCTCCCTGCACATCCAGAAAAAATGGAAGGTGAAACTGCCCAGGTGAAGCAATCAGGGACTGTCCCTTGATCTTACCCTGTGGAAATCCCCCCTGTACCTGCTGCCTGACAACAACATTGAGAAAATGTCAGGACTTCCATCAATGCTTTGTCACCCAGAGATAAGGTTATCAGCCCATTCTGGACTTCTTTGTCAATCCTGTGAAAAAGCCATTAACGCTTTGTCTGTGCACCCCCTTCAGGGTAGGAAGTAGGGTATATAAATCATAGCTTTGGCCCCAGCAAATGGTAGTACATTGGGTGTATTAAGCTGCATGCTGTTCTCCAAACTTCCATTCCTCTGTGCTACCCTCTTATGCTGTCTGAGCCATTTTGCTGTGACCCCTTTCTTCAGGACTAGTAACTATCACCCTTTCCACCCAATCTGTCTCTATCCAACCTTCCTTGCCTCATTTTCTGATAGCTTGTATGGTTCTTAAGAGTGTCTGATCTCTTGTGTGCTTGTCAATTAAAAAAAAAACTTTTAATAACTTTAACTGGAGTTCTCTAATGCTTTTGTATAGTTAGTGCTTTTCTCATAGGTGAAAAGATCCTCTTGCTAACCTCCTCTTGCAGGCCTCCTTTGAACTATAATTCTTCCTCCACCAAATGCTAAGAAGATGCTGGGATTCCAGGTGGACCTCAAGGTCCCCTATCTCTTTGGTAATATCTTTTTCTCTTTCTCCTCATTTATGTTTAAATTGGATCTTCTCTTTGGCTTGTTCCACAGCCCAACTCTGGGGAAAGCACAATTTAAATCTCCTGCAGCATTAAGTTTCCTGTGGCTGTTTAGAGCTTTTACATTTCCTTGGATCCAAGAAGATCAAAACATTCAGTTGAAATACTGCTCTATTTCTGGTTAATATCTACAGAAACATTCCACCACCCATTGTTGGAATCAAGTTCTTTTATAAACATCTTTCTTCTGTTTGAAACCAAGAGAGAAGATTGCATATTTAAAAAGAAAAAGCCATGAATCCCTAACAGACTTATATCTGTTATTATACATGAACTCTCAAATCCATCACCCAAGCAAGTCTAGGTAAGCACCTCAGGCACTTCTTTCACTAGCAACAGCCTAGCCCAGATTTATATCATCTTCAATAGCAAATAACAATGCCAATTTGCAACAGAAGGGGAGATCCTATTGGGTGTAGATGCATCAGGAGATAGTAATTTGAAAAATCAAGGGGTGGTGGATGGGGAGGTGGGGCGAATTTAGATCAAAAAGAGGGAATTGTGCTACTGCAACCTGGAAGCTAGATTTGAGGGGCAGTCAGAGCTGCTGGAGACAGCAAATTGAGGGGTATGAAGAGCAGATAGAAAGGAAACAAAAGGAGCATTCTAGCCATCTTTTGAGGAAAAACCCCAGAGATCTTCAAGGAAAGACCCTTTGCTTGCAAGTGAAACTACAATAGAAATGCTGGAGGTGCAGGTGCAGCAATCTTTTTGTAAGTTTGGGGTTTTCTCTACTCTTATAAAAAAAGAAAAAGAGAGGTTTCTGCTACTTCTTTTACCCAGATTCTTTTCTCTTTTCTTTCTCCCAGAAAAAGGTAAATAGAAATGACTATTAAATATTCCTTTTTTCTGTAATGTGTTATGTGATTGTATATTCCTACATTCCTGGGTTGGATGGGATGGCCTTTGTGGTCTTTTCCAGTTCAATGATCCTGTGATTCTACAGGGTTCTGGCTACCTCTGAACAGTGTTTGGAAAGTGCAGCTGCTCCAAAGGTCTGAAGCCAGACTGCTAAAGAGGGCTGGCTGCAAGGAGCACAAAAGGAAGGGCATCATCTCTAAGCTAAGTAGGGGCAGGGGCCCAAATTTCTGTTCAGATTCTGGGTTGAACTTTTTGGAAGCAGATCCCTTCCCTCATTCCTAAAACTAAGAGGAGTCTCCCAATGACAGCCTTGTTCCAGCTTTTCTGAGCCAAGAAAGAAATGTTCTCTATTGTTTTCCATCTATGACTAGATGTCCATCTTGGATGAACTCATTCTTTTGAGCACAGGAAAAAAAACTGGAATTAGAGCTGGAACTTTTGTGTGGATTTTTCTCATGCCTGATCGAATGTATTTCTGAGGATTTGAACTGGAAACAAGGTAGGACATTCTGTTTTTTTTTGTCTTGGCTGTTTTTGCTTCTCCGCAGACTCTCACTTTCCCTCACTCTCTTATCCTCTCCATACTCCTCCACAACAACAGCCCTCTTTAGTCCTCATCCTAACCAAAATGAAGAGTACTCATGTCAACATCTACACACTTGCATTCATTCCTTTCCAGGTTTTGGGGGGTCTTGCTTTAACAGTACTGAAATGTTAAGAATCAGCCTAGTTCCATACCAGATTTAGGCTTTGAATGTGTCTGCTGCACACCCCTGATACTCTCCAGGTAGTAGGCAGTAGGACAACTACGCTATGGTTCTTGTCGTGTTCATGCAACTCTAAGTAGTTACTGAACCAGATGGGTATGCTTCTACCATAAAGACAGCTCCAGTAGAAGGTGAATTTAGCAGATAAAGATGAATTAAATACTCAGAAGTCCTTCCTCCATGGTTCATGCTATGTGTTAATTGGATTCTAGGTTCCTGCTCTCATTCCTGATTCTTCTCCAACAACATTCCTCTTTCAGAAAAAGAAAAAAAATTGATTTCTCCTATTCCCTTGTTTCTGTTCTTGAGAAAGGAACAGAGTAGAAAACTGAAATGTGAGTCAAAGCCATAATATAGCTCTATCTGGATTGATGATTTTCCAACATGTCCTCTCTCCAAGATGGGCTGTGTGTGGACATTAGCTAAACAAGGGATTTCTTTTTAACCATGCTGCAAAACATTCTGGAACTGTGCCAAGCATGAAAATTTCATAAGCAATTATGGGCTTTACAACCAGTAGTTCTGTTTTCTATTCTTCTCCACATAACAAAAGATTTGATTCACCTTTATAGATCATCAGGGGAGGTGGGCAACTCTGATATCAGCAGGCTGGTGAATCCAGTGAGCTGTCCACTGCAGTCATTTTCGAGAGAGTGCAACACTTGCCTATCTGATTTAAAGTCTGGAGTAATACTTGAACTGGATTCTCTACTCCACTGAACAGGAGCCAGCAACATCCCATGAAGAGGATTCTTACCCTTAATTTCCTTATCTGCATTTTGGGGTTAATGGGGAATGGAAGTGTTGTTCAGCTTTACAAATGACTTGGATAATGGAATAGAGGGCAGGGTTATCATATTTGCAGATGACACTAAATTAGGAAGGGTCTCAGGGGATGTGATCAAAACAGATTAGAAAGTGTGGTGAAGTCTCCTTTGAGGCTTTTCAATAAAGACTCAATGGCAATCTATGAGTCTATGATTCTATGACTGTAGCTTCTTGGTTCTTGTTTAATGAAAAGTGGAGTCTCTGCCAGTGTTCTCAAGTTATCCATAGCTGACTTTTCGTAACCTCATCTGTATATTTGTCTTCATCCTTGCAGTCATTAAAAGATTAAAAGAGGCAGATATCAATACAATGCAATGAGTAATGTGGCAGTGCATTGTCATAACATATACTGCAGCCATCTTCTGAATGCCATTTAATGTGGAAAGATGTCTCTTTATTCATTTTCCAATATGTGTCCATTCTCACCATTGAAAACACGTTTATACTTCATATCAGTCCAGCCCTGGATATTGTCAGCCCTGTTCACTCTTAAAGAATATTTACTTCCCCATATTCATGTGTGTAACTTTGGATTGCCTACTCCAGTGGAAAGCAAAAATGTGTTGAATGAAAATAAATGAAAGTGTCATTTTATGCTTTCTCTTTGCTCAATGTCACACATAAACTTAACATGAGCTCGTTATTCTTATTTCTGCCATTTATGAAGACGGCCAATGTATTTGTTTCAGTTCATGAAAGGGGAGTGGTGAGTCTAACATGTATTATAGATCTGCCAGAGTGGATAATTCCCTAATGTGTTCTTTCTCCAAACAGGATCATCTCTCTCGATCTCACTCTGTACATGGACTTTGTCTGAGAAGCAATTTCATTTTGACCATGCGAGGTGTTCTTTCTTTGAACCATACAGATAAGCAGCAAAACTATCATGGAAATTATTCAACTTGCAATGACAGATCTGGAAAGGCTCCCAATCAATCTGATCACTTTCAAGACCAACTCTACAGTGTATTATTCTTCTCCACACCTGACTCAACTTTGCAGGTCATTTTCATACTTACCTTCTTTATAAGCCTTGTAGGAATGGTGGGGAATGGAAGAGTGATTTGGCTGCTTGGTTTCTGCATTAAGAGAAATAATTTCACCATCTACGTCTTGAACTTAGCCATCGCTGATTTTGGTATGCTTCTGGGTGCATCTGCTTTCAATGTCCTTATTGCCATTACTATATTAAAAGTGGCTGACGTCAAAACAATACAGTGGTTTTGCTGGCGATTTATTGTCTTCACATATTGTGCAGGTTTATATCTTTTGACAGCCATTGGTATGGAAAGATGTCTTTCCATTCTTTTTCCAATTTGGGTCCGTTGTCACCGGCCAAAGCATCTTTCCACCATTGTTTCTGTCCTGTTCTGGACAGTTTCTGCCTTGTTTATTATAACTGAATTCTTAAGTAATTATTTTTGTCTAGTAGACACTTGGGTTGCAGTTCTCAGGGTTATTTTTGGTGTAAACCTCTTTATCTTTACACCAGTCATGGTGGTCTCAACTCTGATCCTATTTATCAAGATGTCCTTTCAACATCAGTCAGGAAAGCTGCACACTGCTATATTAATCATTCTCCCCTTCTTCATTATCACTGCTGTTCCATATGGCATTTTTTTCTTGTTGACTATCATTGATTATAATTTTCACATTATTGCTCTGTCAATTTATAACATGTTAATTGTAGTGAATGGTACCATCAACCCAATTATTTACTTCTTTGTAGGGAATCAGTGCAACTGTAGATCCTGGGAATCCATGAGAGTTGTGTTCCAAAGGGTTTTTAAGGATGAAACAGAGAACGCAGAATTCAGTTGAATAATAACAACATAGTGAGGAAGCCAGAGAACTGAAATTTAAATTCACACAATTCCAGAAGTTGTTTATTTGGGCAGTGAGTCCTATAGCAAGGCATATGATACGATAGTTTGAATACAAAGAACTAACTATATAGTATAAAATGGACTCTAGAGAATGAGGTGTGTTGATTAGTTTAAATCATTACAATGGCAGCCATCTGAAGCCACATCTCATCCAGTTTCAGTTTCTCCATTTAACACACCATTTTCTACTTTCCATTTTTTCCAAAGTAATTGTCAGTTTTATCAAGTTAAGGTTGCTGTTCTGAGGTTACCATATGGGGCATGATCTGAAATTTTAGGGTATTCAACATTGGCTGTTTTGGATTAGTAGCACCTGTACTAATTGCCAGAAGACAAATTCTTGCTTGTATTTAGAAAACTTTCAACTTTACTTTCAAAATGGCATGAGTTGATATTCAAATACTATATGCAAGTGAAATATGGACAGATCCAAAACAGATGGAGTTTGTATAATCATTTCTGGAATACAAATTTCATGATGGGAGTCAAATTTATGCATAATTTCCTTTTGAATTACTATTATGTTGTTACATTTGTCTAAACTGTTGATATCATGATAATTAATAATAACGTATTAATACAACAGCCGTATAATTATATCTATTACATAATCATATTTATTGTACCTATATTCATTGACATGTATCTTTATTGACATGAATCTGTACCTATCCATCCATGTCTGTATCTGTTTATTCAGAATTAACAGTGTTCACAAGGCTCAGTGTGGTTTACACTATACTGATGAGATGAACTTCTCCACGATCATTTTCCCCTTCATCAAAACAGCAGGATCTTGTAACACATTGAAGACTGATTGATTATAGCATGAGCTTTTTTGGATTACAATCTATCACCTTAGATGTATGTCATCCAGCCTTGTGTGTACATGGTTGGATGTGGGATCAGACTAAAATCAGATTCAGAAATTGACCGTTATTATTAGTAGTAGTGAATGATAACAAACCTACCAGCATGGATCAGAAATGTCCTGACAATAAAAGAGAATGTTAACATAAGTGATATGATTAACATCTGATGTCAAATTCAATATACTCAGTAGTTTACTTGTAATTTACCTGTGAAGTTGAAAAGCAAAGAATTCTGTTTTCAAATTGGTATTTCCTTGTTTTGTGCTAATGTGTTGAAACCACAGACAGTACTCTGCTTCTATGACTCATTGTCATTATCTCTGCCCAAAACTGTTGTGATAAGCAGTCTTTTAATACATGCAAGCTAGAATCCTGTTGAAGTAAGTTTCTCTATGAAAGCAATTAGCAATTGGACTCTTTTGTCGAAGGTAGAACATTCCTATTTAGTTGAGTATCGCAGAAATGGATTTGTACATTCAATGCCACTGGGCATGGATGTGCAGTAGATGTGTCCAAATGCACAAGGCTGTGCATGGGCTCATAAACCGACTAGGATATTTGGCTGTGCATATTCAGGTCTGCATTCAGTTGTACAGTCCTGCCATTCAACACAAGGACTGCATAGTACAATAAGTGTATAACTCTGAATGCAGAGATAAATGGTCTGGGCCACAGAGCCCTAAGAAACCTTTATTCTGATTAAAAATTTGGTTGATGGGACTAAAATCTCTGAATCCATCCTCACATAACAGTCTCTCATTCAACCCTCATCGATCAGATTTGTATCTGTATCACTGGATTTATAACAAATAACATAGAATCATAGAATCATAGACTTGGAAGAGACCCGGGGCCATCCAGTCCAACCCCCTGCCAAGCAGGAATGCACATCAAAGCATTTCTAACATATGGCCATCCAGCCTGTTTAAAAACCTCCAAAGAAGGAGATTCCACCACAATCCAAGGCAGCATATTCCAATGACGAACAGCGCTGACTGTCAGGAAGTTCTTTCTGAGGTTTAGGTGGAATCTCTTTTCCCGTTATTTGAATCCATTGCTTGTCCTAGTCTTTGGAGCAGCAGAAAACAAGCCCATTCCGTCTTCAATATGACATTCTTTCAAATATTGAAACATAGCTATCATGTCCCCTCTTAACCTTCTATTCTGCAAACTACACATACTCAGCTCCCTAAGCCACTCCTAAGCTTCCAGACCCTTCACTATTTTGGTCACCCTCCTCTGGACACGTTCTAGCTTGTTAATATCTTTCTTGAAATGAGGTGCCCAGAACTGGACACAGTATTCTAGATATGGTCTAACCAAAGCAGAATAGAATGGTACTATTACATTCCTTGATCTGGACATCATACTCCTACTGATGCAACCAAGAAGCATGTTGGCTTTCTTGGCCGCTGCATAACACTGTTGACTCATATTCAGCTTGTGGTCTACTGACTCCTAGATCCCTTTCACATGTACTGCTGTCGAGCTAAATGTCTCCCATCCTGTATTTGTGCATTCCATTTTTTTTGCCCAAGTGTAGGATGCTGCATTTCTCTCAGCTGAAATTCATTTTGTTAGCTTTGGTCCAACCCTCCTATCCATTAAGATCATTTTGAATTTTGATCCTGTCCTCTGGCGTATTAGCCACCCTTCCTAATTTGGTGTCACCTGCAAATTTGATCAGCATGCCCTCTACTCCTTTATCTAAATCATTGATGAAGATGTTGAATAGCACTGGGACCAGGACAGAACCCTGTGGCACCCCACTAGTCATTTCCCTCCAGGATGAAAAGCATAATACCTCAGGGAACACCAGTTTTAAGGGAACACCTATAAAAATAACAAAACAATGAGTAATAATCCCCCAATTTGTGATTAACAGGAGCAGCACAGAATCCAAACTGTGAAACTACTTCTACAAATCAACCCACCCACAAAGCCTGACAGATCCTCATGCTAGAAATGTCCTGGAGTTCCCTAATGTGAAGATCCAAAGAGGCATGTGAGGGGGTGACCAGACCTTCTATAGCCTCTGACTCTACCCCCATCACATGCTGCATTCTGTGCCAGAGGCAAATCAACCTAGTCTCTACCATGGAGGGTATCAAAGGTCTACCTTCTTGTTACTATTTATCTGATTGCAGAAGGTGAAATCATCCACCAACCACAAAATGATGAAGATTTCCCAAAAGACCTACCACCTAGCACTTTTTTAGCTGCTGCAGCCTCCCCTCAACAACAACACCATCTGCTGACTAGAGCAGGGGGACAGAGAAGCACCCAGCTTTGGCCATGTCCACCCTACACTGTTATAGAGCTGTTATTCCACTTTCAACCCTCTGTGGAATTCCAGGCTTTGTAGTCTCCTGAGGCCAAAGAGCTCTCTGGTTGAGAATTCTAAAAGCCCCTCCCTAAACTGCAAAGCCCAGGATTCCATAAGATGTTGAAAGTGGAATAATAGTGTAGTACGGAAATGGCCTATGATTCTATAGTTGGGCACACTCAGTGATATCATCTTCTGGCACTTCCAGAAAATATCTAGGAAGTCACAGGGGATGTGTGTTCCCAGGGAATCATGCTATAGAAACACTGAGTGATGCGTCTCCATTGCCCCTTGCTCTCTATCAACAAGCAAACAGGCAAAAGCAGCAGTTGGGGAAGGCAGCAGTAAGATTTGCCTGTTTCTTTGCTTGCAGATTACAACATATGCTTTTCAGTACCTGTTCTATATTGGAAAAATCCACTTAGTCAGAGCTAGAACACATCTGCCTCTCCCCCCAAATCACCTTTTTGCTTGTGAATCTTTACAATACACCTCCTGATACAGAGTCCAAGGCGCTGTGTTTACAGCTAAGCTGAAAAAGTGTAAGATTTGTGAATAATTGCGAGCTGAATGCATGTAATCAAGGCAAACATTAAACATAATTTAGAATTTGATTCAAATGTTTCTTCAATAAAGTTGCTGTTTCAGGCATGATATCTCTCCGAGCGTCCTCATTATTAATAGGGGATGGGACAGAACTCTTGGGACACCTGGGGCCAACAGCCACATCCTGTTAGCCAGAGTGTTTATCACCACCTTCTGAATTAGCTGTCCTCGGGCAAAGTGCAATAGTCCCTGTTAAGTCTCAACCCAGGCACATGAATCAGAGAAATTCAAAGAGCTGTTGATAAAGTATAAAGCCCTATGCAGTTTGGGTCTGGGATTTTTGAAGGAGAATATCTCCCTTTGTAAATCCATTACAGCTCTACGATCTTCTCAAGAGGCCCTTCTCTTTGGCCCATCATATTTTCAGGTTTGTTTGGTGGGAACTAGGGAAGGGGGGTCTTCTGGGTACCAGCTTGCATTCCTGGAAATTCCTTCCTTGGGAAGGCTAGGATGGCTCTAGTTCTTTCTATCAGCAAGTTAAAACATTTCTGTGCTGTTAGGCTTTTAGAGTGGGTTGGGCTTTTAATGTTGTGGGGTGCTGTTTTAAAGGCTTTGATGTAGTCTTTTGGAAAAGACTTCTACAGAACCATGGATTTCTAAAAAGGCAAATAAATGGATCCTAGAGCAAATCAAGATGAAGCTAGAAGCCAAGGTGATTAAACTGAGATCAGAAAACTGATAGACTAGAAACTGTGCTGAAATTAATAGCATGAAATTCAATCAAGACAAATGCAAACTTCTGTATTTAGTCACGAAAACCAAATGCATAGGTATAAGATGAGAGATACTTGGCTCAGCAGTACTGCATATGAAGACAACCTTGGGATTATTGTTGCTGATAAAACGAAGAAGAACCAACACTGTGATAATGCAGCAAAGAAGGCAAATGCTGCCTTAGCTTTCATTAATACAAGCATAGCTTCCAAGTTGCGGGAAATAATAGCCCCACTATATTCTGCACTGCCCAGGCCTCATCTGTTCTGGAAGCCTCATTTTGAAAAGGATATAGGCGAGTTTGAGCAAGTTCACTGAAGGACAATGAGGATGATAAGAGGTATAGAGAATTTTTTTTTAAAAAAAATAGGAAATATTGAAGGAGCTGGGGATGTTCAGCTTGGTGAAGAGAAGATTGAGGTGTGACATGATTGCACACTTTTAACATCTCAAAGGATGCCACAAAGAGAAAGGTGCAGGCTTGTTCTCTGCTGCCTCAGAGGCTAGAACCAGGCGTAATTGTTTTAAGTTACGGGGGGTATGTTTTGATCGAACATTAGAAAGAATTTCTTGACAGTGGGAGTAGTCTGGTAATGGAACCGTTTGCCTAGAGAAGTGATGGGGTCTCCTTCTCCAGACGTTCTTCAAAAAGAAGTTGAACAGCTACCCTCTGGGGATGCTCTAGCTGGAGATGTTGCATTGAGCAGGGCATTGGATCTGATGAGCCATAGGGTCCCTTCCAATTCTATGATTCTATGAGTAGGACATACTTTGGACGTATCATTAAAAAAGACAATGATGCTTGGTAAGGTGGGTGCAGTCAGAAGAGTCAAATTGGATATGTTCCTCATGTCTGTTTTCCAGATTGTCCATCAAGGTGACCACAAGCAATCTTTATCATATAGATGAAACTAAAATGGATCTAGATCATAATTCTCACCCAGGAACCTGTTGAGCTGAGATGCCAATGCACACTTGAACAGACTTGATGAAAACTGGAAATCAGGACACCGACTGGGAAATCACCCAGCATGTTGAGAGGTTTTTGTAATATATATATGTCTCATCCCTCCTCTTTTAGTCACAGCCTAAATGCTTCTTAACAGCATTAATGAATCCTCTTAATCACTTTTTGGAAAGCCTCCCAAGAGTTCCTGTTTCAGAAAGGGAGTCTAGTAACAAAGGAAGTAATGTTTCTATGGAAAATGCCAAGAGTATAGAACAATGGGAAGGAGTCCTCCTTTGAAGCCTTGGGCATGTTTTACAAAACACTTTCCATCCAATGAAGTGCCACTGCAGGACTTGATTGCAGGATTCTTCAGCCTGTGTAACATTTAGATGTCACCCTGGCCCTTTTTGCATGGTATTTGCCACGTGAAAGGGCCCCTTGAATGTCGCACAAATGTGAGGAGCAGTCCACACAATGCACTCACAATAGCATGACACTCCAGGGTCTGGCAGGTGCCGCTCACGCACTTTTTCATTTTCGGCTTTGACCCAAAAATGTTGCATGATCGCACATCACTCTGGGGCCCCATGTGCACTTGCTGTGCGTGCGGAGCTCTGGAGTCACAGCACTTGTGCTTGCTGCCCAGCGCAGCCTGGGAAAGTCCCAGGCTGCACGGCAGAAGGAATAGGAGGGACTCTCGCGCAAGCAGGCAGCAGTTGCAGAGCTGAAGGAACTGGGACGTGAGAGCCTCTTGCTAGAGGCTGCTCATGCAATCCCCACACCCCAGCTCTGCGAAAAGGTGAGTTGCGGAAAGGGCCCCTGTCACGCCCAAATAAACAGAAGCCCTCCCAGGTCTGTGCCTGGAATACTCAAAAGAACCAATACCAGTTGAGTGTCTTTCCAACAGAGGCTTTTATTGATTGCAGTACAGTAATGGTCCTAGGCCTTAGGCAAATCCAGGACCCAGACAAAGAGGCTACAATCTCTTAAATACATTTTGCCAATAGAATCTGATTAGTTGCAAGTTTCAGGATCCATCTCCTACAAAAATCCATCTGATTGGTCAGCACTAGCAGGTTATTGTCTTTATCTTTTTTTAGCCCACTCCTCTTTCTAGGTTCACACTTAGAGCACTTTCCCAGGTCAAGCTGACATGTTGGCTTCCTTTCTCTAGTTAGGTCAGTTTTGGTTCCATCCACTAAGGAATCTTTTGATGTCCTTTATTATGGCCTTATCTTTTCCTTGCTCAGCTAAAGCCTTATCCATTTTCTACCTGTGAAGGTATCCATTTGGCAGCTGCAGTTCATTAGCTGGTTTCTGCCTCTAGATCAACTTGTCCTCTCAATAAACTCATCTCTACAGTGCCCATATAGAGTATTTTCAGAATAGTAGAATATTACAGCAAAGTACTTGTTAACCATTTCAGCACCTAATGCTAATAAGGGCAAGTTAGCAAAGCATCTTCCTTTAAATACATTATTAGAATATTACATCAACCTTTATTTTCGACTTCCATTGCCTCAGCAATAAAAAGCCCAATGTATGTATCCATGTATGTATATGTGTGTGTGTTTGAATGTGTCTTTATATATGCAAACACAATATAGAAATGCCACTACAAAGAATTTACCATTTTATCCCCAACTAAATCCTAGCAGCTGAGATTATTTGGGTGATGAAGCCTTGAGTCCTCCCCCAAAGAACCTGTTTATCAGGGTGGAACATGCAAGCTCATCTAAAATTGGAAACCCATCTTATTCCTGGACCAGAAACCATTGACTTACAGAGCCTCCATCTTATCAGAATTTAACATTGCCTGGCTCCCAGCTAACCACATTCGAGCACAAACGCTTGTCTTCTCATTATTCAAATGGAATGCAGAAAGAAACTTAAGCATCATCAGTATATTGCTGATAATGCCACTTTGCTCCAAATCTCTAAGTGAATCTGAATTTTCATGTGTATAGTAAATAGCAATTAAGAGAAGATGTTAACCCTGACACATCCCACAGCAAGACTGGCAGTGAGATAACAAACAGTTCTGTGATTCTCTGAGAATCTGCCCTGTCAAATGAAAGGACCTGGATGGAATAGATACTATTTTATTCATATAGTAGATAGAGGGGTCCACCCTGTCTCTTTTAGGGGATACAGAACATCATTTAATAAGCATATCACAGTATTTAGACAACGGGGAACAATTGGTTTCAGAGACTGGGTTGATAAAGAATGAATAAGGATTTCTTGCTGGCAATGCAAATGATGCACGAAAATACATGAAAATCATGTAGTTTTAAAAAGTTTTCTGTGGAGAGGAGGGAGCGTAGCTTGCTTCCTCTTCAGAGACCAGAGATGGTAACTGCTTTCCCAGCATGTCTATATCACCCTACCCCTCCATCTTTTTATAAAACCCTGCTTCCCCCTGTCAAATCTACCACCTTAATGGAAAAGGAGTAAAGCCTCTTTGGTCTTATTCAGAATGATTTAATAATTTATGGTCGCACATATCTATAAAATTAAAACTAATGAAAAAGTACTCTGCTAAATCACGAATTATAAAAATAAAATGTAGTCTTCATTAAAATAACAAACAGGGAAAAGGTACCGGGATGCGGAAATCACACAAGCAGCCTCCGGCGAGAAGCTCTCTCGTCCGGGGTCCTTAAGTTCCGCTTGAGCTACCTGCTTGCGTGAGAGCCCTGCCTCTTTCTTCCACAGCGCAGTCTGGAAGTTTTCCAGGCTGCACTGGGATAGGAAGCATGGCCGCCACAGCTCCAGAGGCTCTGCACACCAGGTAAGTGCACGTGGGGCCTGGGAGCAATGTGCAATTGCACACCATTTTTGGCTTCTAGCTGAAAATGAAAAGGTACACAATCGGCACCTGCTGACCTCTGGAGCGCCGCACGATTGTGAATGCGTCATGCAGATCACTCTTCACAATCGCACGATGCTCTAGGCCCTCTTTTGCATGGAAAATGTCATGCGAAAAGGGCCATGGTGTGGACAATGCTTGAGAAACCCTCTTAAATTGGTACCCCCTCCTCCTGATATCAAGGAGTGTTGGAGGAAGCCACACAAGGATTAGGGAAGCTATAGACTATCATGATCCTCTTTTGACTCCACCTACCTAGCTACCTACCATGCAACAATAGTGGGGTGGGGGGAAGATGAATGAAGACTTGGGTCTCCTTGTTAGAAAGCGAAACACAGTTCCTGGTGCTTAAACAGAGGTTATAGTAGCAGTCCCAGTCAAAGTTTACAGAAACATATCAGTCAGTTACTGTGCAAGAAATTCAGAATGTCAGATCAAGAGAGTATCCAGCAGTAAAGTCAACACACAAAGCAAGAGTCACATTTTTTTCAGGAATACAAACCAAGGATCAAAAGAAGAACATGGAACCTCCACTAGATTTGTCAGTAGTCTGCAAGAGATTTCTCCCTGCCCTGCCTTTGGTATTTACTGGCCAGGAGTCTCCTCAGTTGGTTGGCTGATTAATGAGAGGTCGCTGTGTAAGTGCTCTGAGCCTCATGGGCTCTCCCTTTCTAGTCTATGCTGGGCTGAAGTAAGTATTGTCCTGTTCCTGTCTATGTGTTTTGGCTGTTGGGGAGGAGCCTGTCTGTGTCTGCACCTGGGTCATGGTACTGGGGCATGACACCAGAAAACTATAGCCCTCCACAATCCTCTCTCCTCCCACATGACATTCAGAAGGTGGGTGGAAGCCAAGATGACACCACAGCATTCCACAATCCTCTCTGGCCTTCCTCCTGTCCCAGCTTGACATTGGGAGGGCAAGATTAAGCCAGATAATAGAGTGGCTATAGCCTTTCACGGTCCTCTCTCATCTCTCCCCCCTGCCCCAATTGCTCCCTAAATGACATCATGAGAGAAAGCTAAGTGAGGCTACAGCTTCATGATTTGTATTCTACTTATTGTATTCACAATGATGCAGGGACAGGTGATGGCAATCTCCTTGCTGGGCAGCCCTATCTTCCTGCCTTGAAGGGAAAGGATGGATGAGAGTGTGAAAAAAGAAAATAGGAAAAAACCCTTTCTTAATTGCCCCCCTTAAGTATTCAAATTGACTTTCTGTTCTCAGCAAGGCCTTATATAGGGTGCAGTGATGCTTGAAGATCAGGAGGAGGGGAAGATATTTTCCCTCCTCAGGAAACCCTGAGTGGAGAGAGGAACATTCCTGTATGCAGGGGCAAAGTGATTAGGTTAGATTAGATTAGGTTAGAAGATTAGAAAGATGGCTGAACACAAGATGCACAGATATTTGGATTGTGGAATCTTGTCTTGACCTTGCACTACTTGTCTCTCAGGCCATGCTAAAAAGTTGTAAGATCTCAAACACAGAAAAAGATACCCAATACCCTTGCCTATTTAGGCCTCTAAGCACCTTAACTTACACATATACAGTGGCGCAACATAACAACAGATTGGAAGTCCAGTAATTATTCTATTTACCAATCCACAACCCGCTACACACTGCCATTTGTTACCAAGAGGACTGCAGCCAACAATTGCCTGGAAACCAGAATAAGAAGTTAAATAAACATAATCCTTTACACACACATACACACCAACCACTCCAATTTGTCAGGAAGAGTCCCAATGAATCTGCTGTCAGCCCACCTTTTTAGCTAATTTTAAAATGTCCTAGTGTCTCTCTTCTCCTCCTTCCTTCCCCTTTTCTCCTCAGCTTACTTCATTTATTGCAAAGTACAAAAGTAGGGGAGAGGAGAGGGGGTGGATTATTGCTTTCTCCAGTTGACTCAGGTGAAAGCAAACTTCTGCAGCCTCTCTTACCCCGTCCTTCCTCATTAAGAACATTATCTTAGTCAGAACATGTCATCTGTGAAATGGTAGAGTGTTTCTTCCCTATCTCTTTCTCCTCATTTATGTTTAAATTGGCTCTTCTCTTTGGCTCATTCAAGCCCCACTCTGGGGAAAGCATAATTTAAATCTCCTGCAGCACTGAGTGTCCTGTGTCTGTTCAGAGCAGCTGTGTTTCCTTGCATCCCAGCAGATCCAAATCCTGCTCTATTTCTGCTTAATCTTTACAGAAATTTCCATCACCCATTGTCAATGCCAGGTTCATTTGTAAACATCTCCTTCATGTTTGAAACCAGGAGAGAAGAGTGCATGTTTTTGTTTGTTTGTAAGATCATGAATCCCTAGCAGGCTTGTATCTGTTATCCTACATGAACTCTCAGATCCATCACCCAAGTCAGCCCAGGTAACCACCTCAGGCCCTTCTCACTCTAGCAACAGCCGGGCCTGGATTTGTATCATCTTTTGCAGAAAATTACAACAGCAATTTGTAGCAGAAGAGGAGATTCTAATGGCTATAGATGCAGTCAGTAATTTGAGAAGTCAAGGGCTAGTGGATGGGTGGGGCGGATTTGGAAAAGAAAGAAGGAATAAAGCTACTGCAAGTTAGAAGTTAGATTGGAGGGGCAGTTAGATCGCAGCTGCTCAAGACAGCAAAGTGAGGGCTAAGAAAAGCAGGAGAAAAATAAGCAAAAGGAGCATTCTAGCTAACTGTTGAGCAAGAACTGCACAGACCATGAAGGAAGGACCTTTTGGTGGCAATTGAAATTTCAACAGAGAAGCTGGTGGAGAATGTGAGAAGCTGGAGCAGCAACCTTTTTGTAAGTTTTGGTTTTTCTCTTCTTTCTTTTACATTCAGTCCCCTGAGCCTTTTTTTTCTTTTCTTTCTCCCATAAAAAAATAAGGAATGATTTGTACCCCCCATTCTGTGGTGCAGTTAGGACTCATTCTTTGGGCCAAAGTCCAGGGGCTCACAGCTTAGCCCTTCTTCCAAGGCAAACCCAGACTTTTCAATTATGCTGATTTGGCTGGGACAGATACATTGGTTTTGATTTTATTTTTGCATCAGAGCAATGACTGGTAAAAGCCATAAACCTTTCATCACCCTGCTCCCCCCAGTACAGGCACTCTCCCAGACATGTCTTTTATCCTTGAAGCTAGAACAAGTTACTGATGCCTTATCTTTACCACTGTCAGTTCCCATCACACCCTCTCAATATTTTTGTATTCTCTCCTCTGATCTTCTCCATCTTGCCCAGATTCATTGTAGCAATGAACAATAAAGCAATTAACCATTTGGTGCCCTGCAGTACCTTGGGAGTTCTGACCAGACACATAGTTGCAATTAGGAATTGGCAATTGATACTTGGACCACTTTGGCAGACTGTAGCATCGAGATTTAAAATGACTGCTAATGATATTGAGAATGAAAGGAACACTTTGGGATCCCCTAGAAATCCCAATCCCAATCAAGCATAACCATTTCCCTTGTATTTTCTAAAGCATTTAGTACTATATAGTAGTATATAGTTGTGTGCGTGCATGTGCGTGTATATACACACAAATACACACTATATAGTATGCTATATACTATAGAACTCTATGGTGGTCTCCAACAGAAATTATTCTAGACCATGGGGATCTTTGTCCAGCCATGTCCTGTGAAGCTGTCACTATTGTGTCAATGTCAAGGATGCCAGAAAATGCCAATATATTCTAAAGACTGCTCTGCTCTCTTCATCTGGATTTCTACCTTTATGTTATCTGTTGTGGTGGTAGTGATGGTTGTGGCTGTTGTTGCTGTGTAACTCAGTATTTTTTTGTCATTATGATCCTTCCTGAGTGAAGCTAGAATGAATAACACTTCTAAACTTGTGCTGCCAGATTTGAGAATTTGAGGGGCATTAATGTATAGTCTTCTAAATATCTTGGCTTATGATGCTGAGGAGAAAGCATGCGCACAAGCAAGGAAAATGTACAAATATGATCTAGCAAGGTGAGCTCTGTGCACAAATTACCATCACTAGACATTTTCAGCTTCCCTCCTCCTTGGAGACATCAACAGAATCTCATGATGTCATTGACCTTACACTCTGTTTTGCTGGAAAAACATTGTAATTAATACCTTAAAGCTGTGTTTTAATTTCTCAATAAATAATTATCTGATGAATTTTCTGAAAACTTTTTTCCAGGCTTCCCAGAAATCATTGCAGAATACAAGTGTTCCCAAGAGGATATTCTGTGAACTCTCTCTCCTGTTTTGCCACTTGCAAACAAAGTAAAGAATTTGATAAGAATCCTAATAATGTATCCATGTTTAATACTGTTCACTTTTATTTATATATTGTTGAATGAAATGAAGTACATACATCTCTGGATTTTTCCAGTTCTCCTCTCTTATCCAATTCCTTCCAACTTTTATTATTATGAACCAGGAAATGAGTTTCATTCAGTGTTCATACACTGGAATTTCTCAGATGACAATTTTCTGTACCTTTACATGTAAAATAGCCAGCAGAATGTTACCACCTGCAAACAAAGTACAGAATCTCATACCATGCAATCAGATTTTGACATCTTATGTTTATGAATGACCAACAGAATATTGTTAACTCTATAGCATGAGAACATATGAAGAAGGAAATATTTTTTTCTTGCCTTTATTTAATACAACACTTGCTAGATATCTGAGCTCCATTTCAGGATTCTTCTTTGTAGTCACTGAAATGGATCAAATTCAAAGTCTTTGGATAATCAAAACTGCCCTGGGTGACTCCTTAGGTGACCATATGTATTCTTCCTTTATCCATGCTTACCTCTTTCTTCTCCCTCTCTTTTCTTATTTTATAGTTGTTGGTTCTGCTTTATTCAGTTAAAGCCCACAAAGATGGCCAACTGGTGGAACATCATCCAAAATAGCATGCATAAGCATTCTGGAGCCATTTTCACCACCCAAGCAAGCAAGGGGCCTCTGAAGGTTAATGGGCTTCCCAAGGCTTGGACTAGATTTCTTCTCCCATAGAGTGCATGGATCCTACAGCCTATACAAGTCCCACCCTGCACAGGGCCCATCTGAATAAAATATCTGTATTGACAAGTACAAAAGAAAGAATGCTAGTCATCAATGACAAAATGAACCAGCAGCTATAAATCCAAAGATACTTAAGCAACAACAAAAAAAAAAGAATCACTTGACAGCCATCTCTCAGCTACTATCAAAGCAGGGGCTGGGGTGTAAGGTGTCAAATTTCTGTTCAGACTCTGATTTAAAGCTTTTGGAAGGAGCTTCCTTCCTTCCTTCCTCATTGCTAAAACACCCAGAAGTAAGAGGAGTCTTTCCTGAACCAAAGAAGAAATGTTCTCGGTTGTTTTCCTTCTCTGCCTAGGTGCCCTTCTTGGATGAACCCATTCCTTTGAACACAGGAAAAAAATGGAATTAGATCTGGAACTTCTACATTGATTTTTCTCAAGCCAGCTCTAATATATTTCTGAGCATTTGAACTGGGGACAAGGTAGGACATTCTATAAATATTTTTTTTGCTATCTTTTCTTCTCAATAGATTCTCACTTTCTCTCACTCTCTTATTCTCTTTACACTCCTCCACCACAGCAACACTCTTTAGTCCTCATCCTAAAGAAAATAAAGAGTACGCATGTCAAAATCTACACCTTCATGTTCATCCCTTTCCAGGTATTTTGGAGTCCTGCTTCGATGAGGATGATTTGAATGGAAAGAGAAAAACAAAGGAAAAACAGGGAAACAAACCCCACCAACAATAGCACTACAAAAATATTAGCTATAGAACTAAACTAAACTAAGCAAGAGAACAGTACAATATTAAAGAAACAAAAGACAAACCTTAAAAAACTATGACAACTAATAAATATTAAACTACTCAATAACTAACTACACATAACTAAAAATTGGTTCCCACCCATTACCAACAGCAAAGAGTAATACAACAGTAACAAACTAACAGACTCTCAACTTATTGATAGTTGACTTCTGGTAACCTCCTGTCTATTTTTCTTAATCCTTCAAGTCATTAAAAGACTAAAATATATCAACGCAATGCAATGAATAAGGTGACAATGCATTGTTATCATACATACTGCAGCCGTCTTCTGAATGCCGTTTAGTGTGGAAAGATGTCTTTTCATTCTTTTTCCAATATAAGCCCATTGTCACCTTCTGAAATACCTTTAAACCTTGTGTCAGTCCTGCTCTAGATTCTGTCAGCCCATTTTTCCCTAAGAGAATTTTAAGTTCTTCATATTCATCAATGAAAATTTGGATCACCCATAGATGTCACTTCAACAGAAAACAAACTTGCATTGAATAGAAGTAAATGAAACACTTATTTTAGCTTTTCCTTCTAGTCTATCTCTTGCATAACCTGGACATTAGAACCTTATTTTTATTCCTGCCATTTAAAAAGAGAGCCTATATATTTGTTTGAGTTCATGAGAGAGGAGGGGAAGACTGGGATGTGGTGAGTGTAAGCTGTAGTGCAGCTCTTCCAGAATGGATAATTCCTGCATGTATTCTCTCTCCAAACAGAATCATCTCTCTGTCTTGTTCTGTATGTGGACTTTTCTCTGACAAGCCATTTCATTTTGACCATGAGAAGTGAGCTTTCTCTGAACCACACGGACAAACAACACAACTATGAGGGAAATTATTCAGATTGCTATGGCAGAAATGGAAAGCCTCTGAATCAAGCCGATCAGTTTCAAGACCAACTCCACAGTATATTCTTCTCCACACCTGATTCAACTTCACAGGTCATTTTTATACTTACCTTCTTTATAAGCCTTGTAGGAATGGTGGGGAATGGAAGAGTGATTTGGCTGCTTGGTTTCTACATTAAGAGAAATAATTTCACCATCTATGTCTTGAACTTAGCCATTGCTGATTTTGGTATGCTTATGGGGGAATCTGCTTTAAAAATCCTTATAGCCATTACTCCATTAAAAGTGGCTGATGTCAAAACAATAGAGATGTTTTTCTCGCAACTTTTTTGCTTCACTTATTATGTGGGTTTGTATCTTTTGACAGCCATCAGTGTGGAAAGATGTCTTTCCATTCTCTTTCCAATCTGGGTCCATTGTCACCGGCCAAGGTACCTTTCCATCATTGTTTCCACCTTGTGCTGGACAGTTTCTGCCCTGTTTACTATAACTGAATTCTTACTTCAGTATTTTTGTCTACTAGACACTTGGCTTACAGTTGTCAGGGTTATGTTTGGTGTCAACCTCTTTATCTTCACACCGATCATGGTGGTCTCCACTCTGATCCTATTTATTAAGCTGTCCTGTAGACATCAGCCAGGAAAGCAACACGCTGTTATATTGATCATTCTCCCCTTCTTCATTATCACTGCTGTTCCATATGGTATTTTTTTCTTCTTGTCTATCATTGATTATAATTTTCACATTATCGCTCTGCCAATTTTTGACATGTTAATTGTTGTGAACAGCAGCATTAACCCGATCATTTACTTCTTTGTAGGGAATCGTTGTGACTGTAGATCCTGGGAATCCATGAAAGTTGTGTTTCATAGTGTTTTTAAAGAAGAAACAGAGCATCCAGAAATCAGTTGAACAATAATATCATAGTGAGGAAGGCAGGGAACTGAAATTTACATTTACATGATCCTAAAAGCCATTTATTCAGGTAGTGAGTCTTACTGAAATCCTAGAATTCAAAACAGAGATAAAGGGCTTTTCTGCACTTTGCGGGGAAAATGGGGCAGTCCATTACTCACCAGACTGGCACGCTCCCCCCGATGATCCACGCTGATCCGGAGCAGCACGTGCCTGCGCTACACACTCTCCAGGGACGAAAATGGAGGCTTCCAGTTGGTGGAAGCTCTCCACAAACCGGAGAAGCTCGCCAGCCGGAAGCCCGACCTCGGAAGATCTGCAGCCTCGCACTGGCGCGAGCCTGCAAATCTACACATTAGCGCAGCGACGGACTGGGGCACGCCAGGCTATTGAAAGACCTTTTTTTTTTTTTCAATAGCACGGGGAACTACCAGTTCTGGACTTTCCGGGGCGGGCTGAAGTCCGAACATACATTAAGTAGTCCTGACCCAGTTCTCCCTCAAGTGCAGACCTCCTTGCTGGAGGACGCTCTGCCCCATTTTAAAAATAAAATGCGGAAAAGGCCAAAGTGAAGGCAGCCCGATTACATTCATATAAAATATAAATTGACATGATTGTAAAAACCATTGATTTGCATGGTGGAATTTATCACTATCCTAGAATATAACAACAGAGGAAGAGAGAAGAAGAGAGGGAGAGCAGCCCAACAACAGAAATACAAAGTAGCTGACTACCTAGGATAAAATGACGAATGAAACAAGTCCAGTAACATATCACTGAAATGAATATAATAAGAAAGTGGTGGTGGTGGTGGTGGTGATAGTGATAACGATGAATGTTTTTGTTGTTCGATGTAAAGTCGAAAGCTTTCATGGCTGGGATCCATAGGTTGTTGTGGGTTTTCCAGGTCCCCAGGAAGTCCCAGAGGGTGTCTGTTCCTTTGAATCATGGTACAGAAACACCAAGTGATGCTTCTCTACTGTCCTTTGCTCTCTATTGGCTAGTAAATGGGCACATTGGAGGGAAGGGGCAGTAAGATGTACCTGTTGCTTTGCTTGCGTATTACAATACATGCTTTTCAGTACCTGTCCTGTATGGTATAAACATGCACACAGTCAGAAATAGAACACATCTGGCCCGTCCCAAAAACTCCTTTTTGCTGTGGATCTTTAGAATACACCTCCTGATATAGGATCCAAGCCATTATGCTTTACAGCTAAACTGATAAAGTTTAAGATTTGTGAATAATTGTTGTGAATAATTGTTTAATGAATGCATGTAACAAAGCAAATATTAAATATAATTTAGAGTTTGGTTGAAATGTTTCTTCAATAAAGCTGATGTTTCTGGCATGACATTTCTCTGAGTATCATCATTATTAACAAGGGAGGGGATAGAACTCTAGGGACACCTGAGGCCAACAACCACAATGATTAGCCAGAGTATTTACCGCCACCTCCTGAGTTAGCCCTCCTTGGGCAAAATGGAATATGCCTGTAAGTGTCAACTCAGACACATGAATCAGAGAAATTCTGCACTTGATATAAAGCCTTATATGGTTTGGGTCCTGATTTTTTGAAGGAGAATATCTCCCTGTATAAACCCATTAGAGCTCTAAGAATTTCTTCAGAGGCCCTTCTTTTTGTCCCACCATCTTTTCAAGTTTGTTTGATGGGACCCAGGAAGGGGCCTTCCAGATGACTGTTTACATTCTTCAGATTTCCTCCTCTAGGAAGCTTAGGATGGCTCCCTCGTCTTCTATCAGCAAGTTACAAAAGGAGAGGAAAGGAGAGGAGGGGTTGAATCTTGCCCTTCCCAGTTGACTCAGGCAAAAGCAAACTGCTGCAGCCTCTCCTACTTCATCTTTCTTCATTAGTAACATTATCTTGGCCACACTCTGACATTGTCTGGCCACACGTTTCATCTGCAAGATGGTAGAGAGTATGCCTCCCACTCTTCCTCCATCTAATCCCACTCTTTCTTTTCCCTTTTATGCTTAAATTGGCTCTTTTCTTTGACTTGTTCCAGCCCAACTCTGGGGAAAGTATACAGTCAGCCCTCCACATTTGTAGGTTTCACTTTTGCGATTTTGCTTATTCACGGATTATTTGCTGTCACCTCTGCTGCCTCCTGTGATAATGGTGTTTCCCCATTATCTAGGCAACAGAGCTAGGGGAAAAAATCATCAAGAGACCACGAGGAGGGTGAGGGATGCCAGCAGAGGCAGAAAAGGCCACCTCCTGGCCTTCCCCAAAATACCTTCTCAGAAATTACCAACTGCTGTGAGTAGCTTAGAATGTGTCTAGTTAGCTGCTTTAGAACCTTGTTATTTTGGACAGTTTGGCTGATCTTGAGAATCTGTCTGTGCTTATAACTACTTGTAACTATCAAGCGTAGCTATGGGGGGAAATCCCTTTCATGAGTATTATTTTCTTGTTTACATTGCATGTTTAAAATAAATACTTTTCTGTAAGCCTTTCGTCCCTCTCCATTCCCATGCATTCCTCAGTACACATATGGATAGGATTCCTCTCTCTCGGAAGAGGGAGGTGAGGGAAGGGAAAGATCTTTGAATATATAGATTGTGAATTCTCAGGCAACATCCCACTGCATTGCTGTACAGCAGGCTAAATCAGTGGGTGGTGGCAGCTCAGAATTAAGAGAATTTGGGGGAAATCCCTGGCTCCTATTCAAGGCAGAAGTCAGCATTGAGAGGAAGGAGGGCTCCTTCCCCCTCCCCAAATCCTCCACATCTCCCTGTGCTAGGGACTGCAAGCCCTGTGAGACTGAGAGACTGAAAACAAGGATTGTAAATCCCTATTAGAAATGGTGTGGGGCAGCAGTGAAGGTGGAAGTAAGCCCCACCAGCCATCCACTTCTGCCTTGTCAAGGAAGACTGATGCCTCAGAGGAATCCATGGTGGGTTGAATATAGTGATCATACTTTTTTTGTGTGTTTGTTTTGTGTGGTTTGGGAGGGCTTAGAGTTATTCACAGTTTTTTCACTTTCACTTATAACAGCATTTTGTAGCAGAAGAGGCAATTCTTTTGGCTGCAGATGCATTAAGAGATAGTAATTTGAGAAGTGAAGGGGTGGTGCGTGGATGGGTGGGGTGCATTTGAAAAAGAAGGCAAGAATGGAGCTGCCGCAGGCTAGAAACTAGATTGGAGGGGCAGCCGGATGAAGCTGCTGAAAACAGCAAAGAGAAGGCTAAGAAGAGCGTGTGAAAAAGGAGCAAAAGGAGAATTCTAGCCAACTTTTGAGGAAGAACCCCAGAGATCATCATGGGAGGACCCTTTGCTGATAATTGAAATGCAACAGAGAAGCCAGCGGAGAATGTAAAAAGCCAGGGCAGAAATCTTTTTGTAAGTTCGAGTTTTTCTCTTCTCTTCTAAAAAAGAAATTGAGAGGGTTTTTTGTTATTTTCTTGTACGTTATATTCCCTGATTCTTTCCTCTTTTCTTTCTCCCAGAAGAAGGAAGGGAATGCTTTGTCTCCTCCATTTGGTGGCGCAATTAGGACTCATTTTTAGGGCCACAGTTCAGCTCCTCCATACTTTCCAACTATTCCATTTAGTCCAGGACTGTCCCAATTAATGCTATATCGTTCCACTTTTCAGCTGCCTTTCAAATGTCCACATTTCTCTTTCTTCTTCCAACTTTCTCCCTTTGTCTTCAGCTGTTGGGACAGTTGCAAACAGGCTTTAAGAAATGCACTGCTTTGTATCTTGAGTCATATTTTGAATCATAGAAATGAACTTGTTACCCAGCAAAGATTTCTTTTAGTGGAACCTAAAGAAGCAATTTCTACAGAACCTCCTTCCTCTTTGCAGATGGCAGTACCAATCCTGCAAAGCAGATTTGTGAAGGGCACACCCAGAAAGAAAAATTGGTGAAAGGGGAAATTTGCCAATAGCTATGAGATCTGATAGCTAAAGAAAAAGAGTGTAGCCAGAATCAGCATTCTACTTGGCTTAAGTGACATAATCTTTAGAAGACCAAAAAAAGAAATAGTTTATGTTTTATAGCCCGGGACATTATGACCCTGTGGCTATACAATCATATACCATATAATTTAAATCAATTTAAGCAATTATAAATGGTTTGAAAAAGCATGCATAGTATATAGGATGCGGTGAGAATTGTGTTGTTTGTGAACTAGATACATACCTATGGATTTTGGGTTGGGGTGGTTGTTGTTTTTTTGGGGGGGGGTCTCTGAGGCTTTGCCCTAGACCTCTCCACAGGTCTTTGACTTCTTCAATTTTTTTAACTGTTCAAAACTGGGCATTTTCCAACTCCAAATCGGTCTGCCTCTTTACTTTACTTGGCTTCCAGGGATTAAGGCTCACATTCAACAATTCCACCCCACCTATATCCCCAGAGCAGCTAGGGAGTTAAAACCAGAAATCACATCTGTCTTCATTTCTTAGGCAGTTTCCAGCCTAAAAATGGTAAGATGCCGCCTCCCACCCACTCCTTCTCTCCTCTATAAAGGATATAGGGTGGGGCAGAAACATCTAAATAAATAAATAAAACATGTTACTGGATTGCTGCAATGTGTTATGTGATTATGTATTCCTGCATGGCAGAGGGTTGGGCTGGATAGCCTTTGTGGTCTCTTCCAACTCTATGGCCATTTCCAGATGGCCCCTCCCGAAACTGCAAACCCCAGGATTCCATAGGATGTTGCAAGTGGAATCATAGCGCTATAACAGCCTAGTGCGGAATCATCCAAAGATTCTGTGACTCCACATGAGGCTGCCTTGGAAGAGTGCTCGGGAAGTTCATCTGCTCCAAAGATGGGCATCCAGCTTGCTAATGGGAGCTGGCTACAAGGAGCACAGAAGACAGGATATCATCTTTTCCTTCTCCATCATCACCATCATGCATGCAATCATTCATCACTCCCCCAGTCATGTTGTCAAGCTCTGGCAGGCTGCCATTGGTCAGCCAGCATAAATCCAATATTAGCTATCCTCATTCATTAATACTGTTATCATCTTCAATAGCATGAGGGCAGTTTCATTCACTCACCCCACCAGCCCTCCTTCCATAGATTATAGAAAACAAGTTTGTTTGTTTTTTCATTCTGATTCTTGCCCCTTTCTTTCCTTTAATAAGGAAGGAATACTAGGAATGGGAAGAGAAAACTCCGCCGAAATAACAATTAAAAAAATCTCTGTGTAATGTATTATGTTTTTGCAACACATATACATGGGACCCAGCTTGACTGGGGAGTCATGTCCCTGTCACTTTAAAAGGAAATTAATTGTATCATATTTCATAAAAGTATTGTTAACTTCCTGCTAGTTTAGACTATTATTGGCTTTATCCTCCTCAGTGTTCCCAGTACTAAAGAATTCAGCTTCTAGATTTTTCAGCTGTCAATATTTTTTCACATTAGTGGGCTCCTTCCAAACCAGCAGGTGGGAATTATGTGGACCTCCAGATACTGTTGGATGGCAATTCCCACTATTTCTTGTCATTTTTATACAGATTAGGGTTGCTGGGAGTTGCAGTCAAACAACATCTGGAAGCACAATTTTCTCCTAGCTCTAAACTTCACATGACACATCTATATGTCAGGATTGCATATTACACTTATTATTTTCTTGCTTCAAAAAAAGTGGCTATGTCAGCAGCCATCTTGGCTAGATAAGTTGTAGTCCAAAGAATTTCTTTTTTTCCCCCCAACTTGTTTCCCATCGGAGCTCTGCTAAGTTTTGAATGATGACTACTAGCAAGAAACACTCGCACTTACCACCACCACCCTCCCACCAAGCAGGTAGGTGGGGAAAAAATTAAAAATCTCTTTTGACTCCGTAACCCCTGAGAATCTCACCACTTCTTGCTCTCATCTTTCTCTGTGTGTTTCTTAAAATCCAGAACACACTATTGTTTGCAGCATTGACAGCACATCTTATAACATTTCTACCACAGTATTTACCAGTGGTTCTAAGAATTACATAAATACCAACATTGTTACTATGCTGATGAAGAAGAGCTTCCTAACTATAAAAACTTTTCAACTGTGCAGTAGATTACCTAGGAGGCTGGAAGGGTCTTCAACTTTGGAAGACTTAACAGGTTGGATGGGCTTCTTTCAGGAATAGTTAAGTTCTGTATTCCTACATAGTAGAGGTTGAACTGGATAACCCTTATGGTCCCTTCCAGTTCTCTGATCCTGTGACGGATCCTAAACCACAAACCCCAGGATTCCATAGGATGTTGAAAGTGGAATGGCCGTAATGTAATATGAAACACTTTAAACACAGTATGTAATAATCCAGTTATTCATGGCATGCGCAAACTAGGTCCGATAAATATACAACAGGACATTATTACATATGGCAAGTATACGGCAAAGGATAATTTATCATAAAATAAGAATAAGCATTGATAATCCATCTGCAATGCACACAAGACAGCAAAGCCCATGGTATACTGTGGTACAGAAATAACATAGCATCAGGATCATATACAGAATGGCAGTAACTTAATACTACATAGTAACATACATGGTTATATATTCTGGAATCAGATATAACATATTTCTCCACCAAGGCATATAGCATGTAACACATAACAAAGCTCTAACATAGCCAGCTCTAGCAGAACCCTATATAAAAAGCAATAAGAATACAATGATCTTCATCTAGCATCCTGTCAATAGACTAACATCCCATTTCACACTTGCAACAATTATTCAGATTATACACCAGGTATAACATAAAACGGCCTGTGACACATGATGGGAATCCAAGCCTTTGGCTGTTCCAAGATGACCATTCATTACAACAATGTACTATATATTTGCAGCATGGCTAAGCTTATTACCAGTGTACAGTATTGGAAAGCATAACATAATCTAGAAGCATTCATCATCATGGCAACATAACATTATGTATCATGGCAGTGGGCGAAGCTGACCTGACATGCACAACCCTGGTACCACCCAAATAAGATTTAGGGCAACTCTGACATGGTCCCTGTTGTGTTCATGCAACTCTAGGAAGTTGCTAGACCAAATGGGTATGCTTCTCCCATAAGCACAGCTCCAGTGGAAAGTGAAAATATCAGATAAAGATGAATGAAATACTCAGAAGTCCTTTCCCCATCGTTCATGCTATATAAAAATTGGATTCTAGATCTCTACTCTCATTCCTGAGTCCTCTCCA
The DNA here is from genome assembly GCA_948474755.1 of Ctenosaura bakeri. Classification (NCBI taxonomy): domain Eukaryota; kingdom Metazoa; phylum Chordata; class Lepidosauria; order Squamata; family Iguanidae; genus Ctenosaura; species Ctenosaura bakeri. Next base: position 1,815 of record CAOLHI010003192.1, on the reverse strand, counting down.
ACAACATTCTTTTTTCAAAAAAGAAAAATATTTGATTGTCCTTCTTCCCCTGTTTCTGTTCTTGAGGAGGGAATGGAGAAGAAAACTGAAATGTGAGTCAAAGCCATAATATAGCTCTACCTGGATTGATAATTTTCCAATATCTCCTCTCTCCCAGATGGGATGTGTGTGGATATTATCTAAACAAGGGATTTCATTTCAACCATGTTGCAAAACACTCTTGTTCTGGCACACAACCAGGAAGACTGTAATAGGGATTCTGCAAGTTGTAGTGCCGAACGTGAAAATATCATAAACAATCATGTGTTTCATAAACAGTAGTTCTGTTTTCTATTCCTCAAGCCATACAAAAGATTTGACTCACCTTTATAGATCCTTGGGGGAGGTGGAAGACTCTGATGTCAGCAGGCCAGATAATCCACTCTAGCTAGTCCCAACTCTTGAGTGAGCTGTCTACAGAAGACATTTTTGAGAGCACCTCAGCATTTTCAGGCAGCTCATTTGAAGTTTGGACTGACACTTGAACAGTCAAGGACACTTGATTCTCTACTCCACTGAAGAGAAGGCAGCAACATCCCATGAACGTTATTCTGACCATTAATTTCCTTACCTGCATTTTGGGATTAGTAGGAAATGGAAGTATTGTTCAGCTTTATAAATGACTTGGGTGATGGAATCGAGGGTAGGCATATCATATTTGCAAGTGACACCACATTAGCAGGGGTCACTGAGGACAGGAGCAGAATTCAAAATGACCTTATCAGATTAGGAAGTGTGAAGGCCAATGAATTTTTTTTTTCAGTTCAAAAAAGATAAATGGTGAGTCTAAGCTGTAGTACAGTTCTGCCAAAGTGGATAATTCCTTCACATATTCTCTCTCCAGACAGGATCATCTCTCCCTATATCGCTCTGTATGTGGACTTTGTCTGACAAGCCATTTCATTTTCACCATGAGAAGAGTATTTTCTCTGAACCATACAGAGAAACACCAAAACTATTACAGAAATTATTCAATTTGCAATGTCAGATATGGAAAAGCTCTCACTGAAGCTGATCTGTTTGAAGACCAGCTCTACAATTTACTTTTCTCCACACCTGACTCAACTTCACAGGTCATTTCTCTGCTTACCTTTTTTCTAAGCCTTGTAGGAATGGTGGGGAATGGAAGAGTGATTTGGTTGCTTGGTTTCCACATGAAGAGAAATAAGTTCACCATCTACGTCTTGAACTTAGCCATTGCTGATTTTGGTATGCTTCTGAGTGCATCTGTTTTAAGTGTCGCTGTGGCCATTACTTCATTAAAACTGGCTGATGTCGAAATAATGCCGTGGTTATGCTGGCGATTTATTATCTTCACATATTGTGTGGGTTTATATCTTTTGACAGCCATTGGTGTGGAAAGATGTCTTTCCATTCTTTTTCCAATCTGGGTCCGTTGTCACCGGCCAAAGTATCTTTCCACCATTGTTTCTGTCTTTTTCTGGATCCTTTCTGCTGTGCTTGTTATAACTGAATTCTTATGTCATTATTTGTGTCTAATAGATGCTTGGGTTACAGTTCTCAGGGTCATTTTTGGTGTAAACCTCTTTATCTTTACACCAGTTATGGTGGTCTCTACTCTGATCCTATTTATCAAGTTGTCCTGTAGACATCAAGCAGGAAAGCTGCACACTGTTATATTGATCATTCTCCCCTTCTTCATTTTCACTACTGTTCCATATGGCATTTTTTTCTTCTTGTCTATCATTGATTACAATTTTCACATTATTGCTCTGCCAATTTATGACATGTTAGTTGTTATAAACAGCAGCATTA